>JADDMT010000066.1:0-171447 GCA_021401465.1 Teratosphaeria epicoccoides | reverse complement strand
AACCCTAACCCTAACCCTAACCCTAACCCTAACCCTAACCCTAACCCTAACCCTAACCCTAACCCTAACCCTAACCCTAATCTTAGTCTATGTTAATGACATCACGATTAGAGCTAAGAGCATAGACAATGTGAATTAGTTTAAGAGCAAATTTGCGACATTCTTTAAGATTAAGGACCTAGGTAAGGCAACATACCTACTAAATGTCAGAATAGGTAGAGACTAAAAGGTAGACACCTTGCGACTAGATCAGATATACTACATCGATAAAGTTCTAGAGAAGCTCATAATGACTAAGGAGAGCGCTACACTAACCTGATCGCTAATAGACAGCCATGATATAATCAGACTACTAGGGCCTAATAACATTAGAGTAAATTACAAGGAGTACTAGGAGGGTATTAGGAGATAGATGTATATAGGCATTCTAACCTAACTAGATATCGCATTCGCGCTTAGGAGACTAAGCTAGTACATGTTAGACCTAGCTTAGCATTACTAGCAAGCTCTAAAGAAGCTAGGAAGATACATGCGCTTAACAAAGGACCTTAGGATTATCTATATAGTAAAGGGTTAGAGAATACTAGAAGGATACTCTAACTCTAACTACGTAATAGACAAGACAGACTATATATTAGTCCTAGGCAATGTCTACCTACTAGTAGGAGGTCTAGTATCCTAGACAAGTAAGAAGCAGAAGTTAGTAGCTAGATCTATAATAGAAGTAGAGTACATAGTAATAGTAAGATATACAAAGTAGTTATAGTTCCTATGTTAGATTCTCCGAGATATGAAGATAGAGTAACATATTAGTTAGAGCCTACTTATTAAAGAGGAGATAAAGTTTGCGATTAGGTTACCTATAGTGTAGCTACAAGGAGACAACTAAGTAGTAATTACCCTTACTAGGGATGCTTATGTAAGCGAGACGTTAAAGCATATTAACATAGCCTACTACTACTACTAACGCGATCTGTGTAAGAAGGGAATCATATCTATTAGCTATGTTAAGACCTCTAACATAGTTGCTAATAGTCTGACGAAGCTAAAACTAGGAACCTAGTTTAACAGAGTAGTAGAGTAGCTTCGGCTAAGGAAGTAGCTTTTTAGTTCTTATTACGCATATATCTGCTACTAGATAGTAGTACTACAAATACACTAGATAACCTACTACCTTAGGAATCTCATTTGTCAACTAAAATCTCTACTAGTTACATTACCTGTAGCCTACACTAGGACTATAAGAACTACTACTACTACGCTAGGACTAAGAACTCTGACTACTACATTAAGGCTAGGAACTCTAACTACTAGGCTACGAGCTTATAAGGGCCGAATCCCTGCTAGCTTAAGGCCTACTACTAGGACGATACAAGCTTGCTTTAGGAATGTCTGACTAGTTAGAGGTACCTAGACGAATCTGACAAGAGTTAGAGACCTCTAACAGATTAGTAAGCGTAACCTAAAGACAGTCCTATAAATCGTTGTGTGTAGTAGCATGCTCTTAACAGTTAGCCTTAGTAATCCTAGACAATGGATTAATATAACCAAACTAAGGAGGAGGAGCTTAAGGAGTAGAAGGCAGTAGTAGCCTAGGCCTTTATGTAGTAGCTAGAGGGCTTAGACTTGTAGAATGCAAACTCTAACGCGCTAAATATAGACTCTGACTCTAACGTAGAGTACTATAGCTAGTAGCGTACTAACTAATCCTAGGAAAGTTTAGCTTAAGCTTAGTAGATAGCTAAGTAGGTAATAGTATTCTAATGTCGCTAGAGCGCTAGTCACGAACACTACTAACATACTAGTTACCTAGGCTCCTATAAGTAGTTAGGCTTATGCTAGTTATATGGGTGTTAGTAGACTAACGCCAAGTTAGAGGAGCAAAGGGGCTTAGAGACAAAGTTGCTATTTGCTCCTAACTCTTAGCAATCAGACAACTAATAACATTAGAGGACGCTATACTCTAATAACTAGGGCTCTAAATAAGGCTTATATTCTAGAGCATCGTATTTAGAATATATTAGGTCTAATGCGACCGCTATAGTGTAGTAGGCTCCTTACTTAATAGTAACTTATCCTTAACAATTAGTAGGATAGGAGTACAGGCATAGCGAGGAGGCAGAGAATGCCTACCCTAGACTTAACAAGTTAGAGCATTAATTCTCTTACTAAGGCAATTCAAGCTATGATTAGTTGCCTAATTACTAACCGTTAATTCCCTGCTAATGATACTCTGTCTAGCGTAAGCTTCTTCTACCTAGCGAAGATAGCAAGGATCCTATAAGTAATAAGATCCTGTGAGTTATACTCTAACTCTATACCTAGCGCTAGATAAGGCCTAAGGGGCTAGAGACCCTCTCTAAACTACTCTAGGAAGAAGTCCTCTAAGTGCCAATTATTAACTAGATCGGTTAGATCATTAACATAAAGGAGCTAGTTATAATATACATGCTTGTCATACTAATTGTAGTAGCATAGCTCTTGATTACGCTGCCTCTCGATGTCGTTCTAACTAGGCGGAAGTGCTAAAGGAGCTAGATTGTTTCTACTAGGACTCTAAGGAGGGTGCCTTGAAGGCCGCTAAAGGGTTAGCGGAGGTAGTAGAGCTAGATTGTTACCTAGCTTGTCTACACCTAGCTTGTCTATACCTAGCTTGTCTACACCTAGCTTGTCTACACCTAGCTTGTCTGTACCTAGCTTGTCTACACCTAGCTTGTCTGTACCTAGCTTGTCTAACCTAGTATATAGTAAACACTACCTCTTCTGATTCTTCTAAAAGTAATTAGTATACAAGCCTTCAAGATAAGGGTTACTTAGATTAGTAGCGTATACGCTATATAGCTTACTATAGTATCTACTAGACCTAATCCTATACTAGTCTTAGTACACACGCTAATTAGAGCTAGCTATAGCAAAGCTAGTAGCAATTAGCGTAGTACTATTTAGAGTGTTTAGTCTATACTAAGTAGGACCTAGGTCATATGTAAAAGTAGTACTCTAATTAGAGACATAATACTAGGTCACTTTATTCTTAAACAAAGGTAGTACCTTATTAAAGTAGCTAAAGTTATAAGCTTTATAAAGGAAGTAAATACACGTCTAGAGCTTACTAAGGTTAAGGGTCAGATGCCTTAAGTTGTCAGAGCTACTAGGAGTTAGCTATAGTTAGAGAAGCTAACTATACTAGATAACCTACTAGAGCTTAATAATCTATGCGAGCTTTACGTTAAACGAAGTACTATCTAGTAGGATTAGTAGCATACCTCTCTGTAGAGCTATGTTAATATGTTAGAGAAGCTGCAGTTAGTAGTTAATAATAAGGATAAGAAAGAGAAGGATAATCGGAAAGAGGAGGGCAAGTTTATACAGAGTTAGGCCTACCTGTAAAAGCAGAGTAATCACATGAATTTGCGAACATATAAGTAGCAAACATGCTCTAGCACATTGTTCTCTTTTATAAGAGCATTATTCTAATAGCACAAGCTTGCTACGACAAATATCTTTACTAGTTAGTAGATTAGAAGATAGTAGGAGTACGCTAAATATACTAGTATATGCCTAAGTAGGAGTGTTAAAATGTGATAGGTAGTTATATACTAGCTGTACTAAGTTAGTAGGAGTTAGAGTTAGGTAGGACCCTGACTCTGACCTCTCTGACTTAGGTTAGGGGTTAGGGGATATATAACCCTAGCTAGGAAGAGAAGAGTTTTTACCTTCTCTTTAATCTATTAACCATGTTTGTTATATATCTAATACCTGACATAATATATTTATTCTGTAGCTACTTCCTATGCGTAAATCTATTGCCTATATTAGGGGATTAATTTAACACTTACGTAGCTTCTGCTTCTCTTTTAGTACCTTTTATGCATTAGGTAGTCATAGGTACTTCTATACTATATAGTCAGATAAACTGTAAAGGAAGCACGCTCTACCCTTTCTAACTACTTTAGCATGAATTATAATGTTAGTGCCCTTTAGGCGCGACTTCTCTTCGAATAGGATATGCAGGATTCTAAGTATCCTTTAAACCTGTTAGATTAATGTTACATCTTAGGTCGTAGTAGTACTCGAGTAGAGTATTAAGGAGCTATTAGACGACTCTGTCCTACATGTATAACATCCTTGTCTTAGGCTTAACATTAATGATCTTTTATAATAGGTTCGTAAGTGTTACATAGGCGTCGTTAATGCTTGTATCCTTGTCTATCTTGTTTATCATGTACTACTACTAGTATACCCTCAAGGATGTTAGAAGGTTCTTCTTGTATTTTGAGAGTAGTATAGCCTATGCCTCTGCGGCTGTCTTACATTTAAGTGTCAGAGTGCTATTAATCTTGTTAAGGCTCTGCGATATCTTATATAGTATAGTTAAATTAGCCTTAAACTACTTATTAGTGTTAGCTAACTCGTACATCTAGTTACCTACAATATATTACGACTATGCCCTCTCTTTATTAGTAGCTAGTAGCATAGTACCTTTAAGGGTCTAGTCTCTTTAGTCCTAAGATCCTGACAAGGTCTAACTAGCACTTAATTAGCTCTAATCCCTCTGCATAGATAATAGATTAGAGGATCTCCGCTATTACTTGCTTATATGCCTTAAGTACTACTATAGTAGGACTAGCTACTTACCCTTTAAGTTTGACTAGAGTTTATGTAGAGGTATGCCTAAAAAGATGAAAGGCAACTACTAAGTAGCAGGTAGTTCCTCTAACTGTTAACTTGCCTGTCTTACGAGCTTAGCTCTCTAGCTTACTCTAACATTTACTCTAACTACTAGTACTTCGCTATTTGTAATTACTATCTTCAGGCTTGTTAGAAGTGGCGCCTTCTAGTTAATTAGCTATGCGCACTTCTTTAACGTAAGGAGACAGGACTCCTACTTAAACTAGAACTCGTTATTTTCTTGTGTTAGAGTAGGGACTTTCTTTTAGTCCTTAGACAAGTCTATAGTAAGGAAGTATTATAATTAGTAAATGAATAAGTATAAAACAGATAAACAAAGATTATTAAATTCCTATATAGTTTTAGAAGGTAACTACAAACTTTTCAACTATGTCTAAATAGTTACTAGGCTCTTTTATGTCTTATCTGCATCTTAAGAGTCTGTCTAACATGCTCTAACAGGCTCTAGTCTCCTTTACATAGTATAGCGGCAGCCTCTAGTCTGTCCTTAATTGTCTAGTAGATTAAGTATACTCTTCTGACAAATTCTTCTAGCTACAGGTAAAACCTAGGCTTATAACCTGTTAATTTAACCTTAAATACAGGCAATAGATTTACATATAGGAAGTAGCTATAGAATAAATATATTATGTTAGGTATTAGATATATAACGAATATAATAGATAGAAGAGAAGAGGTAAAAATTCTTCTCTTCCTAGCTAGGGTTATATATCCCTTAACCCCTAACCTAAGTTAGAGAGGTTAGAGTTAGGGTCCTGCCTAACTCTAACTCCTACTAACTTAGTATAGCTAGTATGCGACTACCTATTACATTCTAACAATACACTTGTATACTAGCATATAGTGTTAAATTGTCCTTTAGCGTACTTAATAGTGCTATTAACAACTTAGGAGTAGGAATACAAATCTAATAATTGCTAGTATATTATTATCTATAATAATAGTAGTAATTTTAGTGACTTTTGTATGTTATATGTAGTAGTAGATGTAGTAATAGATGATATAGTGCAAGTCTTGGCAGACTTCTAACTAGATAGTGTATTAACAAACATACATGCAGACTAATAATGTAATATTAACGTAATATTTAGCACAGATTAGCTGATGACATACGCTAATTGCATTAAGCGCCTGCAAAGTGTCTGCAAGGTAGTAGGTATGCAGGTTGCTAAAGGTGTTTAATGTTCATGATGCACGGCTAGCAGGGAGGAGAGACATGTAGGGGACAAAGACAGTAGACGGCAGTGCGGTCAGCTCGTGTGTTACAGCGAGGCTAATTGCTGTAGACTTGACTACTGCGGATGCTGTTACAGCTGCCAGATGCAGTCAAGACTTGGATCTCAATATCCTCAATACCCTCGTAAGTGCAAATGTCACGGTATATTAATTCCTATCGAAGCCGTCGCCATCCACCCAATTAGTGATGTCGTCAATAGCCCTGCCAAGCTCCGGATTGCTAAGGTCAAATATGTAGTTACTTGACGTATCAGCTTCCTGGCTTGAGCTGCGGCGTACTAGTAGCGCAGACCCTCCCAGATCTTGTATATGCAGCTCAAGGCTATTTGCGGGTCCAGTGGAAACAGAACTTTCCCTAATTGCGCGTCGTGAATGGCAGCAGGTGTCACATGCCATCCTGGAGAATGTCAAGGTAGTCGATAATGCAAAGCGAGCGCTGTCTGTTCGTTACGTCGTGTTGTCTATCTGAGTATAAGATGATCGGCCGTCATTCAGGCGTTTGGAGCGACGTCGCGGACTTTCTTCTCGTGAAGACCCTGTAGCAACAACAGCGTCGACTGAGACTTCTGAAATAGGCTCTGCTTCGCTGTTGTAGTCGGAATCTGTCGGGTTGCTCGACCAGTCAAGCTCAGAAAGGTCGTCGCGTTTGCGTTTTTGAGACCATGCCTTGTCCGTTTGTGCCTCGTGGTATTCGTCGTACAGTGTTGATAGAGAAATCCTGAGCAAGGCGTCGTCCGCTTCTGCGCGCCCTTCACTGCGACCAAGACAGATCAAATCAGAGGCTCGGAGCACAAGCTCGCCTTCAGTTGACTTGGCGTCTGATGTGATAAATTCAGCGTGTTGTGCGACAACAGCTGTCCCTCGGCGACGCGAACCACGACGACCGCCTACTTTGGAGCCAGCGCGATAGACTGTCACTGTGCCAGCCTTAGGCTCGTTGTACGGGAGATCCACAGCAATCGCACACTGGACTGCGCCTCTCGCGTGCTTAATGTGCTGGATACAGGTGTCCTGGACATCTTTGGACTTTTGACTGTATGCGATTTCGCAGACCAGAGTTGGGTGCGAGCTGCTTGAGACTGCGCGGAAAGAGATATCGGGTGTCCTTATTTCGAATCGCGAGCCGCGTGGATTAATTATGTCCGTGCTGCGTCTTGACCTGACTTTTTGTAGAGCCTCCCGAACGCGAGAATCGACATCCGGCGATTGGGACAGCCGGCGTACCTCCTGCCGCAGACAATCTTCTAAGACTTGGATCATGGCCTCATGAGTAACATCTGGCATATGTCGCTGCAACAGCTCTTTCTCTGGATCGTAATCTAACCGGACCTCGGGAAAATAGGGTCTGAGCCGCGCAAAGCGGTCAGGATCGAGGTGAAAGGCCGTCTTTATGCCCCTGTCAATCTGTTGAATCAAGCGCTGATCGGCCTTGTCGAGCGGAGCGGCGGATGGAGAGTCGCAGTCGGATGCGGGAGGGCTCGGAGGGCGGCGTGATACAGTGGGCGGAATCTTCTGGACCGCAAATTTATCTTCCGCTGGTGGCGAAGACATCAAGTCAGTCGGTGTCGCATATGCATGAGAGGCTGACGGATTGTAGATTGAGGAGAGGGCGTAGAGAAGGTCACGTGGGAGACCGGACTAGCCGAGGGACCGATTGCACCGTGCGCGATTCGGAGCATGTTATGAGATTTAATGCTCAACTTCTCTCTACTCATCGCGACACCAACTCCGGGTTCTCCGCTCCGAATTGCACAGAAGCGGCAGCAAATCCGTCATAACCATTTCACTGCGATGTGATATCCCGGGCTGCCTGGCCCGTTGCACTCCTGCAGGTAAGCGGTCGCCGTGAACACCTTTGTCACTTAGCCATGAACACACACCATGATCGATCCATCACCACGGACCGCCATCCATCTATTTCAACTCCATCATCGCTAGGTTCGTCATCGAAATGGCGGCCGCGGTGGTGTCCCTGGAGGAAATGCACTCCCAAGCTTTTCGGGCCGTCTACACGCACGCTATGGACCCGTTTCTCACCCTGGCTCAAGTCGACGACGACCTCGCCGCACTGGATCAGGCCTGCGAGTCCTTTGCGGCGCAGAAAGGGAGCCAGGCAGTAGGAATCACGTGCGATTTCTTCGTTGGCGACGGAGAGAAGAGCACAGACATGGTGTCCTATCGCAATGTGAAAGTCTCCGCAGTCGGGTCCGGCGACAGCGCTTTATCCTCGCGAGGGTAGAAACGGACGACTTGCTAAGACGCATGCAACGTTGGAGCGGGTAGAGGTGGTAAACAGTGACAGAGAGCCGGCTGCCGACTCGCATCTTCTGACCGAGGACGTTCGTGTTTTGGCTAGCATGGCTGAGTGGCTTGACGACTTCGCGAGAGACGACCGGCATTTTGCTTTGTGGGTCGCAAAGGATCGGGATCTACGCGATGAAGAGGGTGATAACAAAGATAGCGCAGAAGAAGAGGTGGAGTCGATCGGCGCCATTTTCCGGGCGTGTCGGAGAGCGTGGGCTGCCGTGTGTGTGGGAGCTGAGATGGAGAGGCGAGAGAGTGAGGCAAGAAGTAGGGAGATAGACGCCGTGGACAGAAAGCGGAGCAAGACGCGCTGGCGGTGGTGGTGCATTAGGCTGTCTTTGCTTGGGCTTGTGGGAATGTTAGGTACTAGCATCGTCATCATGCCTATTCGCTTGTCACAGATGGGACAATACAGCTTAGCAGAAGTCCGCCCGCGAGTCAAAAGCCAAACCGCCGATTCTATCCTCCCATCGGCGACATTCTCCGGCACCACTAACGATAACCATAATACCAGCTTAGCCTCTACCTCAAGCCCCGACGATGCGACCTCCTGGCTCGCCTACCTCTCTATCTCCGCGTCCCTGCGCCTACCTCCCTTCCTCTCCCGTCACCTACCTTACCCCTCGCCTCCACGGACTCCTCGCTAACCCTCCACTACTGCCACTTCAACTCTCCCTCTCTACCAACACAGTGTTCGCAGTAAAGGACACCCGCGCCATCGACCTCCATGTCCGGACTTCCCGACATGTGTCCCGCGTGGCGCACCTGGCGCCAACGGATTCTCTAGATACGGATTTTGGGAGGGTGTTGAAGGAGCTTAGAGTGCTCAAGGAGATGCGGAGAAGGGTTGCGGGTTGGCTGAGGTTAAGAGTAGTCGAGGGCGGGGAGGAAGAAGAGGCAGCGGTAGGAGAGTGGATTTTAGAAGTCCTATGAGAGGTGGGAGGAGTGATTGCGGCCCCGTCCAACAAATCACTCAAGGGATTGGCTCTGTCCGATCATATCGAGAGCGCCTGGAAGCTTCTCGTCCCCGCTGTGAGCCGCCAAGGGTGGCGCTTGATACTGCGGTAGTGACGGCGGGGTAGTGAGCTCGGTAAGATCAACGGCGCTCGCATTGAGGCCTATCCCTGAGCAAGTCGTATCCGCAGAGAAATAAAAGTCGCGTGCCTGACAGAAGCAAAGGTCTATGCGTCTCACGGGTTTGTTCGAAAAAAACATTGAGATGGAGCTGCTGAGATTGGCCCTCATCGTTGAAGCTCGTCCAGATACGAGTATCTCCGTTAAAGCCGGGCCATCAACAAACAATCCACGTTGTCCGGCGTGCAACACAATCCCGCAATAACCATCTGGTGCATTCATCGATCCATACTAACAATGTCAGTCCGCGGCAATGACTCCCACCCCGAGCATGATGAGAGCGAGGCCAAAGAAGACGAAGAAGATCAGGAAGCTCCCGCAGCATTAATGCCGCCAGGACGCTCTTGGCGCCTGGAGTGAGAGCAGCAGGATGTCAAGGTCGACGTCGAGGAAGCGAGTGGGGAGGGTAGCACGCCATGCGTTGCAAAAGAAGAGGATAGCACGCCATGCATTGCGAAGGAAGAGAACGCAGAGGATCATGAGGGTTTCCAAGAACATCTCAGCCAGGCCCAGCGCCGGCGCGAGATGGCCCAGCATCAAAATCAGAGGCAAGATGAGGATCAGGATGCATCTCATGTGTAGTATGACGACCAAGGAGAGCGTGAAGCCAAGATTTTTTTATGGCAAAGACCAGAGGAGACGGCTGCGATGTGTATGCGTAGCCTGTAGGCAGCCGGGCATCCCTCAAAGCCAGTCTGCTAATGCTACCACTGCTGAGCCTTGTCCTCATCGCCGGTATGGCCTACTACTCCTACCGCTCGCGCGCATTGCGCTCCGCTGCCCGTCAAACTTCTACTACAGCCATGATCTATCTCGATCTCACCCGGAATAACCACCTCTACGCTGCTACGCCGTACCTGCCTCTCTCCGTGCTAATTGCCCTAACTCGCTAGATCGAGAGGAGGCAGGTTCTATTGCGCAGGAGAGCTTTGAACGGAGGCAGCATCGATGCGCAGGGTGTCGGAGCGGTGGGAGAGGACCTGTTGAAGGTCGATGCGGGCTTGAGGAAGATGATCACTTGTGCTGCACCTCTTCATGACGGCAAAGAGTCCGAGTTGGCAGCTGCGAAGGCGTGGTTGAGAAGCAGTAGTGTCGTTGGGAACGGCGACGCAGCAGTCAGCTGGCTCACACCGGATGACATAGACGCCAACGACGGCACCATCCCTCTGGAGGGTGTGCTGCGCTCTCTTTCGCGCACCACCTCGCCTGTGTTATCCGACACTGCTCTCCTCCAGGCCCACATCTACGCGATGCAGGTCGAGGAGTGCCAGGAAAAATTTGCTGATGCCCTGGTCAAGCACGTTCTGACGTCGCGTGCGGGAACCATCAGGTACAAGAGGCAGGGGAAGCGTGAGGGGGTCAGGCTGGAGAGGCTCATCGAGCAGGATATGAACGTGTTCATGTGGCATGCTGTGAGGGGAATTGGGGATGCGGTGTGATTCGGAGATCCATCAGATGTAGAGAGATCGACAGCTTTCCAAACACTGCTTCAGCATTTTCAGAATGAACATGCCACCGGAGCGTGCTTTATAGAGTGGCTCCGAGGGCCTAGACGCAGTCACCGTATGGGAGTGAATCGCATTACGAAACACGAGGAGTGCTTCATGCAAACGATTCACACGACGGAACGAGACAAAGACAATGTATTTAGAGAGTACGGGAGGAGTAGTTGTGAACTGTTCAGTCTCTTCCCGACGAGTGACATGTACGCACGGTCCACGTCGCGAACCTCCATTCGTTCGTGAGGTGGACCGTGCTCCCCAGGTTTTATGCGACAAAATTGCTCTTATCATTGGCCGTGAAGATTCTTTTCATTTATTTTGTTATATGACTAACTTTTTCAATTAGGAGGGGAAGACTGCGGGATGGGGGATGGATCGTTGTCTTTTTGTGCCGGAAGAGCTGCTCAAACTTATGTGTAGATACCTCTTTGTGATACGAGAGAGAGAGAGAGAGAGAGAGAGAGAGAGAGAGATCAGATCACACACCACACGACACTACGACGGACCAAGCAACGTTTGGTGAATGGCGCGAGTCCCTCGCGAGGAGCCATTTACAGTCTGAACGCACTCCCTTCCTCACCTCAGTAACGAGCTCGCTAGCGACCCGTTCTCCTCTACTGTGAAACCATGCCCGCTCGCACGCCGCGCCTTCCACATCCCCTCCGCGCTGCCCTTCCTCGATCCCGGCGGCGGAGAAGCTCTGGGGGGCCGAGGAGCGAAGCATCTCTGGCTTGAATTCCATAGCGGTGGGCGCGACTGGTTGGGGGAGCTGAGAGTGTGGCGTGGCAGCACCTGATTTCAAGTGCGAGCTCTGCGCGTCATGCTCTCCGACTAACGCCGTATGGGCGTCATGCAGGCATGCAGCATCGCGAAGCTTAGCCTTCAGGGCTTCAGATTCCTGCTGGCAGGTCCACAGAGCAATCGACTCAGACTCGATCCTTTCGTCCTTGCAGCGTAGCTCCTGTCGAACCAGCTTCTCTATTTCCTTGACTTGCTCGGCAGACATGATGAGATTCGAGGAGGAAAAGCGAAGGGAGAGAGTTTCGGCGTCCGCCGCGGAGCGCCTCAAGTTCGTTCCGGAAGATGTCGCGGGCGGCGGAGCTGTGCCGGAGGGCGGGAACGCTAGGTGTGAGATCCATGTGGTCGACGGGCCCAGTAATACATTCTGAGGCTTAATCTGCACATGCTGCCGGGTCTCCTGTGCGACGTGCTGAAGGTGTCGCGGGAGAGTTGTCTCGCTGCGGCGGATCTTGAAGCGGAGCGGGACACGCGCCAGAACGGGACGAAGTGCCCGCCGATGATGCCGTCCCAGAAGTCGTCGTTTCGTCTCGAGTCGAAGCAGCAGATGTCGTCGGGTTCGCGTTGCGGGAGTCACGCTGCCGCTCGGTTTCTCCGGCACCATCGCGTGTCTGAGCCGGGGCAAGATCTCCGTTCTGCTCACAACATGGGTCAGTGTGAAGCTTCTGCAAAGGAAAGTCCGACGCCACTCACGTCTCACATCTTCTTCAACCTCCTCAAGCATTCCGCCGCCGTTAGCCCTTCCCTCTGGACAGGATCACGAAATCCTAGCACATCACCAATGCCCACATCTACCCAGGTCGGAGTCGAACAAGCTTACCTCCTTCGTCCCCATCCGGAGCGCCATAGCCCCAAACGTCCCACTCGTAGCCTTCCTGTCCCCAGCGCTCAGTATATGTCCTCCAGCGCGCCACGGTCAAGGCACTCCTGGTAGCTGCTGCCGTCTCGACCACGGCGCCCGCCAGCTCGGCCTCACGGACGCGCTTCTGGACGAGGCGAATGACGCGTTTGGCGAAAGCGATGTAGACATGATCATCTGCGGTGCTCCAGCCGAGGTAGTTCATCAGGCGGGCGACGAGGCTGGCGTCGAGGGTTTGTTTGCTGAGGCCGTGGTTGGAGCAAAAGGCAAGCGCGCGGTGGAGGGTAGCGGTAGACCAGCGGATGGGGGCAGCAGTGAGTGCTGCGGCGGGCGTGAGGTTTTCGTACGTGGTGAGTGGCATGGTGTGAATGATCAGGGCGAGTCTTTACGTGGACCGCTAGTGAGTGAGAGGCAGCGAAGGTCAGGGGGAATGGTCTTTGCCTGGACCGCTTGTGAAGAAGAGTCAGTACCAGTCCAGGAGAAAAGGAAGCGTTGCGTTATATGGCGTTTCGTGAGGGTCAGTACCTAGGTAGCGTCAGGGTTGTGGCGAGGTGAGCGGTCTGCATGTCTCAGCGACATGGGATCCATTGCGCCATCACCCTCATCGCCGACCCTCTCTCCTCCGGACCTTCGGACGCATGCCATGACGCCGCAAGAAGATCACGACACAGGGCTCCAGGAGGCAGGAGGACGGCAGATTGCGAGTTGCGATCTGAGCTGTGAGGCGGATGGATGACAAGCCAGAAGTGTGTTGCGTTGTTCTCTGCCTGCTTCTTCTCCGTCTGAGTCGCACACGTCGTAGCGCCATGGACAGATGGCGGCATGGACTGTAGGAGAGTCATGGATCGAAGTCATGGATCGAAAGCGCGGTGAGGCGAGCAGACACACGGCATTCGACGACGAGGTAGGACTGGCGCCACATGAAGGTCCCATGTTCCCTTCACTTTCTCCCTCTCTCCCTCTCTCCCTCTCCCCCTCCCCCTCCCCACCCCCCCTTCCTGCCTCCCTCTATCCCTGAAATCTCATTACGCGACTCATGCATCCGCTCTTGCCCTCCCGCCCTCGTTCTCGCTCCGGCCGACGGGGACTTCGAGAAGGAGGAGGAGAGGGTGGTGGTGGTGGCGGCGGCGATGGTGAAGGAGGTCATTGAATGTGGTGCTGGACAATGGGGAGGTATGAATCAACCGGGCCGTCTTCATCCATGATGCGACTAATGACATGGTCCCCGTACCCCATCACCACACCACCTGACCTTCGGACGTAGGCTCGCACACGTGACACGCGCGCACACCCGGATCACGGCGACTCGGCCTAGTCCGACCACAACCGGCGACTACGAGCGAGTCCTGGATTCCGCCGCTGCTACGACGCACCAGAGCGACAACATTCGACGGGCCCGGAGCTGAGTGGAGGTGGACGACAGAGAAGAGAAGGATGGGATGGGCATCAAGCAGGACGGCGGAGGGTAGATGATGGGGATGGACAGATGGGAACATGGGAGGCGTGAGGCCGCCAAGACACCGGTGATCAGGACAGTCGCCGAGCCAGCGGAAGATACGGGGGCCGAAGGTGTTGCGGTAGGCGTGCTTGGAGGGAGGGGAGGCTAGAGGTACACATCCAGATCCTCTCTTCTCCTTCTCCCACGACTGTCCTCATCCCTTACTCCCCCCCTCTCTCCTTTCTTCTCTTCGCCTCGGCGCACGTCTCCTGTATGTGCATGTCTGGCGGCGGCGGGTGGACGAATCGGTGGCAGTGATGAGGGGGAACACAGCAGGATGAATGCGTGGCAGCGATGAAGGGGGACGCGGTAGGAGGAATCAGGAGCAGTGACGGAGGGGGGCACAGCTGTGGGGATCGGTAATTTCCACATGCGATGTAAGTAGGAGACGACGGCCGCGCAGGGTGCGTTGGAGCGTCTGCGTGGTCAAAAAGACACACTTCTCCCATCTGCTGGTCGTTGTCTCACCGCGCGTGTTTCACCACGACCGCCGTGCCACCCGCAAACGGCGGTGTTACCGAACCAGCCTACACCAGGAGCAGCCCATCCATCGACGACGACCTTACCTTTTGCAGGCCGCTACGGTAATCAAGGCCCATCTTCCGATGCCCTCCGCGCGGCCGCTGCGAGCCTCACACGCCGCAGCGCATCGATCACCCGACAAGGTAATTCCGGACGTGCTGCTTCACCGGCCGGATCGCTGCGATTGAACGTCTCGTCAACGAGCATCGGCTCGACGGCACTCAGGAGGGCGGCTGCGGAGCTGGCACAGAAGTACGGGAGTCGGGATAGAAGCCGGAGAGGCTCGTCCGCGAGCAATCACCGAGGTGGACAGGTTGGCGAGCGCGGTAGCGGCTACAATGAGGCACTTGACACCTTGAGGAGTTGGCGGTTGGGGAGTTGGGCGGCAGAGCTTCCTGGGTCGTCCCCACCGAGGGGGCAAAAGGGCCGCGAACGAGACGAGGATACAGTGCGGTGAGGGAGTTGGGCGGCTGAGCTGCCTGGGTCGTTTCCGCAGAAGGGGAAAGGGGGCAGCGATGGAGATGAGGATACAGTGCGGTCAGGGAATTGGGTCGCTAGGCTTCCAGGGTCGTTCCCGCAGAGTGAGGAACAGGACGGCGGCGGCACGGGTCATGACCGACGAGACGCGGTGGGATTAGGCCCAAGGCGCGGGAAAGCACGCCGCGGCGGTTTGATCAGGCGTGCCGCGGAAAAGGTTACTGCGGTATTGGAGCCATCAACCAGGACAGAAGGCCGTAGGCGCGCTTTCCCATCAGCATCATCGTCATTTCTACCACAGGCACCTCCGAAGCAGCAGTCGTCTGGAAATGCACCACGTCCGGCTCGAGCGAGCGATGACGTGGTCAATGTGCCGCCAGCGGCGGCGGTCGATGATGAAAGCACAGCACGATCAAATCTCACCACATCGACGAAACCAGAAGCACCGGCGACGTCGTCACCTGTTGGTCACGGCCGCGGGCGCCCCCGGCAGCAGCGGCAGCAGCAGCAGCACGACGCTGAGGAGACCACGGCCGCCGCAGGACAACACCAACAGTTCGTAGGGATGACAGGAACGTCCATGTCGACGGAAGAAGCAGTGACATGGCGACGCCTCCGATCATTCGCACGGTCGCGAATGCTCACGACGACGACTTCTTCTTGAGTAGCGCAAGTGACGGAGGTTCTGGAGCGAGGGGGAGCGATGCCGTGCTACTCCCACGCCACGACGAGTCCCTGGCCATCTTACTATAATATTAGATATTTCTAATATAGATCTTGATTTATACTACTGGTTACTGTTACTATCAATAATTACTGATTACTATTACTACTTATTATTACTGCTTAATATTACTACTTACTATTACTACTTACTATTACTACTTACTATTACTACTTACTATTACTGTTTAAGATTTCTATCTATTACTAATACTTTTACTGCTTACTGTCTCTTAGAATGAGTTACTATTTTACTACATTTCTATAATATTGTAATTACTACAATGATACTAACACTGCTTTCAAGTAAGCGTTAGCTTCGCAGCTTCCTACATCACCGGAAACCGCGATTGCAGTGGTTGTTGCCTTGCGCTCTTGCCAGTTGAGTTCTACGTAGTTGCCAACCACACGATCTGAAGCGCGCGCTCAAGCAGATGATGACAAGTGCACACGAGACTCCGCATGCCGCAGAAGCACTCCGCCATCACCACCGCATGAGGCTGAGGCAAACACGGTGTACCCTCAACATCACCACCATGAGCAGACATGACACCACCACCGGACCTCAACATCACCGCCATGAGCAGACATGACACCACCACCGGAAGACCTCCGCCATGACATCTCAGCGCTCAACAAAGTGCTGCAGCAGCGGACACCTGAGCGGTTCCGGGACGTTCTCGACCGATATCGCCATTTGCGTAAGAGCGTCACCCAACACGACACCACCCTCGACCTCTCCAACCAGCTTGAAAGTCTTGCTATCCACCGACTCCGGAAATACACCGCAGAGCTGGTGGATGCTCATGACAGGCGCGCTCGGATCTACCTGGACAAGCTGCGTGACGGCCCATGGAAATTGGAGCGCGAAGACGCCCTCTTCTTCTTCGACGTGGAGAGTTTGTGCTCGCAGCGATTCATGACAGCTCTCACGCACTTTCACGAACGTGTCGCTTTTGAGACGGCCTATGCTCTCATGAAGAAGTACCACGACCAACGCATTCGAAAGCCACGAACCATCAGCACGCACTGGACTCCCGCCGACGTGGAC
Organism: Teratosphaeria epicoccoides; assembly: GCA_021401465.1. NCBI lineage: Eukaryota > Fungi > Ascomycota > Dothideomycetes > Mycosphaerellales > Teratosphaeriaceae > Teratosphaeria > Teratosphaeria epicoccoides. The sequence goes on along the minus strand of JADDMT010000066.1, from coordinate 154,654 downwards.
GCGGCTCTGCAGGAGTGGAACGCAAATGTGGTGGAGACAAGGAGCTCAAAGCGGCAGTGCCGGTACCTTCTGAACTTGAGATACCATTGCCGCAAACTCAATGCTAACCTGCTGCAGTGAATCAGTGAGCCCAAACACGAAATCAGCCAACACGATGGTCCCGAATCAGCTGGGCTCCAGAGCTGATATTGCCCAACCATCGAAACTTCTACAGCCTCGACTCGGGACAACCCAAGAGAGGCGAGAGCCGAGCGAGCCAAATGCTCCATCCACTGGCAGTGCTGACGGCGACGGCGACGTCGACAGCGGCGAGATCGGCGATGACAGCGACACGACCGGCGGCGACAGCCACGATGCCGGCAACGACAGCGAGGTTGAACGAGGCCGCAACAGGTGCTCGCCTGCTCTTAGCGATACCGATGTTCTTGCAGGCCTTGATTTGCCAGACGACGCAAATACCACCTTTGATACATTTGACGCATTGCAAGGCAGCCGCGAGGCTGATGTTCCGGCAAGGAGGCAGCCGCTGCCTGTTCAGAGCCGCGAAGCTCTCACAGCCGCCAGGGACATAGGCCCTGCCACTCGCACTCCAACCAGCCGTAATCCAAGACCACTACAGCACGATCCATTGTACGCCCATTCTTCTCCTACGGTAAATCTGAAGAAACGCCGCCGCGGGTCTTCGACAAGCGAAAGCATCAACTGGCCTAGACCGGGCACTCAAGCTTCCGTCCTCCACGGCCCACATCACTCTTCGCCAGGCACAGCACTGTTTGCTTCGAATAAGGCCATTACACGCCCCTCTCCGCAAAGTAATCAAGCCCCGAATAATGCCATCAGAGATCACGCCTTGCAGGACGCTCAGGCTGGCCAACAGGAAGTCGTGTCAACTCTGCTAGTGGACAGCAGGACACGGGAAGGCGACGCATCCCAGCAACAGTCAGTGGCCAGTGTCATGGACCATAGCAACATAGTCGTCGCCGCCGCTATGCCTCCCAACGTCCCCGACGAGCAGCATGGGAACAGCAATAGAGTCTCATGGACCACAAATCCTGACGGTCTTCTCAATGACTTAGTCATTGAAAACATCATCGCATGCTTGCTTTCGAGCCCACACGCGAAGGACTGGTGCGCTCTAGACACCCACGTCATTGATATAGGAGATCCTCGGGGTACAAAGGCGAACAGAGTGCGCACGCTCAACCTGGCATGTCGAATGATCCTGATACCTGTCTTCATTCCGACCATTCGACATTGGACGCTAGCCATCGTAGACCGCACCACCTTTGAAATCCGCGTCTATGACCCTTTGCCGCGCGAGCCTTGGGCGAAGAGGACGTTTGATGCAGTGCAGCGGTTCGCGTGCAGCGTCTTGGAGCAGCCGGAGACTCCGTGGAAGATGGTGGGTCATACCACAAGCTGCCATCAGCGGAACGGGGTTGACTGTGGCGTCTACATCCTAGTCTACGCGGTCTTTGCCGTCTTTAAGATCGCACAACCTGAGGCTTTCGATCCGCGACTATGGCGTCGGTATCTTGCAAGACTGGACGTGCCAACCTTAGAAAATGTCCCGTACGACCTAGCACAGCTCTGTGGACAGCGCCCACTTGCTCCCACCGGCGAAGCTGATGTCCGCGTTGACAGTCTCGTTATGCACGTCGAGGCACTTGGGCGGACGAAGACAAAGCTGAGAAATGTTGCCCGTCAAGTGGCGGAGACGGCTTCACTATTCGCAGATACAGCTCTGACCGTGACCGAGCTAGAGCGACAAATGGAGCTGAAATCGCAGAATCTCGACTTCGCAAGAGAGACGGCCGCTCAAGCACAAGCAAAAGGCATGCCAGAGCTCACGCAAGCTGCAGCTACGACAGAGCGCCAGTTGATGGTTGAATTGGAGCAGCTCGAGTCGACGCGTAGTGCTGCTGTGCCTTGCGCTACAGTCGCGGACCAAGCACAACGGGATCTTGCGTTGCTGGACTCACTTGAGGAGAGCATTCGTGCTGAACAGGAACATGCTCGTGCTCGGGTCAAGGAGATGCATGCGGAGCAGATGAGGAGATGCGATAGGGCTTGCGCTTGAGCAGGACACTCCCCGGGCTTCTTTCTGGTCGTCACTAGAAGGGCGACGAGAGATGGCTATGAAGCCTCGTGGCTGCCTTCTTGTCCTCTGATTGGGAAATGCCATCGGATCTCTCGTGGGCGGCGCCTGTACACATACAACAACAACAACCTTCGGACTTTGCTCGCTTGACCTGAGACCGTCTGAATGCACTGCATACCTTTCTCTTCCTTCATGTTTAGACAATCATTGTCTCTATCCTAGACGCCAGAATCTCCTTCGCCATCACATATTTGCATCCACTTGAAGAAGAAGAATCTGACACCCCCGGCCACGGTCTCGGACAGGCTTCTCTCTCTCTCCCTCTCTCTCTCTCTCTCCCTCTCTGTCCCTCCCTCTCTCTCTCTCTCCCTCTCTCTCCCTCTCTCTCTCCCTGTCTCTTTCTCTCTCTATCTCTCTCTCCCTACACGCACGGCCCCTGCGTTGTGAAGCTGGAGAAATATCCGCACATCGTACCGGCACTGCAGCCTAATCACTGCTTGGAGATATGCGGAGGAAATAATGACGGAGGGTCGAATCCGTAAATCATGATGAGTGCGAAATTTCTTTTGGACGATCCAGATTGCCATCGAGAAGAAGGAAGGAAGAAGACGACGAAGCTGCGAGGAATATATCTACAGTAGCAGGTGGGAATGTATGTGTGTCAGAGGGGTACTACTGCCAAGGAAGAACAGACGCTGACTGAGGGTGTGTGCATATGGAGAGTCTTTACAGGACAGAGAACAAGGAAGATGTATGTATGATAAGCATGGAGGTAGATTTGCAGCGACGTACAGAAGAGAGTGACATTGATCTCGTCGATGGCTAGACAAACCTCAAGGCATTCCATTCCAGCATTGGCCGTGCAGTGCAGCTCACAACAGAAATGGATTCGCCAACAAGCCGCCGATGCCCTCCTCATCACCACCAACGAGGTCGCTCCTCCTTGCCTTCTTGCTGCCGCCTCCCTGCTGAGCCCGCCAGGAAGAAGAAGGCACAACCGAAGTGTAATACTGCTCTTCATCCTCTTCATCCAGACTGTCATCGTGATAGTCCCCGTCTTCTTGCCTTCTCCCACTGCATGTCAAGCGCGAAGACGGCGTGAGCATTTTGGCATCGACAGAGCTGCCGTGGCGCAACGGACGACGCGATGGTGATGGCGACGAGGGAGGCGAGATCATGTCGTGGTGGGAATGCGGGAGATGGGGAGAAGAAGCTGGCTTGACACAATGGTCCGCGGAGGAGGATGGCCGGTTGTGATGGGATGTGGCAGACGAGGTCGACCGCTCGTCGTGACGTGCTCGGCCGGACATCCTCGATGGGTGATGAGGCGCTGGGGGTGCAGCTGGGACAGCACTTGGACGTGACTGCTTCATGTGGTTCACAGAGGCCGCTCGCTGAAATGATGGCTTGCTGGTGTCCGTTGCCTTCTCCTCCTTCTTCGGTGCCCACATGCTCTCCATCATTCCCTTCGTATCCTCGGTGATGTCCTCCTTCATTTGTCTCTTCTGCTCGGTGGCGCGGTCCATCATTGCCTTATCCACTTCCCTTTCCATCCCTACCATCCCCAGCACATCCACCAACCCCTTTACCTTACCCTCTAACTCCCCGACCCGCTTGTTCTCCTCTTCCAAGACACTGATCCTTCTTCTTAAAGACTCGCTCTCCTCGAGCGACTCTGAAAGTTGCAGCGTGCAGAGCTGCAAATGTGAGTTTTGTGCTTCGTGCTGCGACAGCAAAGCGGTGTGCGCGTCGTGCAAGTGTGCGGCGTGCTCGAGCTTGGATCGGAAGTTTTCGGACTCTTGTTGGCTTGTCCAGAGGGCAAGGGAGAGAGATTCGATCCTGCAGAAGCAGAGGAGTCAGCCGGGGTCTTCACAAATGTCCTGCTCGCACATGAATTTACCTTTCGTCCTTGCCGCGCAGCCACTGTTGAACCGTCTCCTCAATCTCCGCAAGCTGCTCAGCAGACATATGAGGAGTGGAGAAGCGAAGAGAGAAGGTCTCAGCGTCCTTCACTCTCAGGGCATCCAGTTCTTCGCGGAAGATGTTGCGAGCTTGGAGGGCTTGGGCGAGTTCAGCAGGGGCGCTGGGATCGTGGAGAAGGTAATGGAAGGCGGTGGATGGTGTGTAGAGTGCAGGGCTGTGTGCGGCGATTGCCATGGCGAGGTGCTGAAGGAGAGGGTGGGTTGAGAGAAGAGAGTCGGCTGTCGGTGGGGGCGGTGGTGTTGGGGTAAAATCCATATGGTCGGTATTGCAATCTGGTGTGTGCGCGGCGACGCCTGCAGCGCTTGATGGCTAGGACAGAAAGTCAGCTGAACAGTAATGAGAATGTATGAAGAGAGACGCACTGGTGGAGATGATTGTGCAGAATGGTCTCCAGCAGGCAAGGGAGCTGCAGTATCAGCCGTGGGAGCTTGTGTTTGAACAGAAGTTGTAGGAGATGCTGCCGAAGTATTCGATGCTGAGGCTCCATCTCGAGGATCGGCAGGTCTCGCTGGATCATTGGCGTGAGAGTCACGTCGCTCATTGCTGTTCGGGCGAGGGCAAGCAAGATCTCCACTCTGCTTACAACCTTTGTCAGTGGGAAGAATGCACAGATGATGCGAATCAACCTCACCAATCTCATCTTCGTCAACCTCCGTAAGCACTCCCCTGCTGAAATACTTTCTCTCTGAATCGACTCACGAAAGCCTGGTACCACTGTCAGCACTCCACGGAAGCCTGACCAGGGGCATGATGTGCCGCCGGGATGAGAGCAGAAAGCGAGCTTACCCCCTTCGTCCCCGTCCGGAGGCCCATACCCGCAAGTTGCCCACGCATACTCTGGGGCCCAGCGCGACGTGTATGTCCTCCACCTTGTACGAAACCCACCTGGCACAGGCTCTTCGACCACGGCGCCGGCCAAGGCGTCCTCACAGACGCGCATCTGCACAAAGCGGATCACGCGTTTCGCGAGAGCGATGTACAAAGTGTTGTCATCATCGGGAACGATCCAGTTGAGATGGTTGATGAGGCGAGCGATCAGGTGCGGGTCGAGTGTGCGTTTGCTTAGACGGTGGTTGGCACAGAAGGCGAGAATGCGCTGGGAGGTTGGCGTTGACCAGCTGATGGCGCGAGAGGTGGCGGCTGTGGTGGGCGTAAGGTTTTCGTAGGTTGTGGTTGTGGATGGCATCGTGGGATGTTAAGGGAGACTGTTTGGATACTAGAAGATTTGACGGTGAAAGAGGAAGAGGAAGAAGAGGAAAAGGGAGAGAAGGGAAGTAGATTCTGCAAGATGGGCAATGCGGAAGAGATGGCGAAAGAGGTCTGCGCGGCGCGTGCTGTCGCGAGACAGCCCTTTGCGTGCCCTTTGCGTGCGCTGTCGCGAGATGGACTTCGGCATGTCTCACCCGACCTGCCATGCCGCGACGCCAGCGCCAATACCTTCCGCCAGGGAAGACATAGGAAGACCGGCTTTCACGTGATGGCCTTACCTGCCTATCATGTTCGCGATGTCGACATACTCTCCTGCGCCCAGCTTCCTGCACTCATGCCGCGATGGCTTTCCACATTGCGTGCATGTCACGAGTCGGGTGTTTCCCTCATGTTGCGTGAAATGCATTTCTGCCACGCACCCCGACTCCCACTCCCGCCCCCACTCCCAACCCCAATCCTATTCCCACTCCCACTCCTTCCCGAATCCCCTCCTCCTCTTGTTCTTCCTCTGCCTCTGCCCCGCCCGCCCGCCCGCCCGCGCAATCTTGTTCGGTCGATTCCACTCCTGTGCTTCCACATTCGCTCTCTTCCATCAACGAGACCGCCCGTCCGAACAATCGAACACGGGCACGTCCACAGCTTGCGCAGATCGGTCGACGGTGGTCATGCTAAGGTCATGGCATTGGTATTCATGGCAAAAGGGGTACTCGACAATACATGTAACGTGACTTCCAAGTCTTCAAGTGTGTGTCATTCCGAAGTTGGAGAAAGTCACATGACTCAGTCATACATCCGCCAATGCCTCACCTCCGACATCGGGTCTCGTCTTGAAAATACCTGACAACCGACACCTGCAGCAATCGTCGACCACATCGCCCTCGCACCTGATTGACGACGACGACGACGACGACGACGCTAATCGCGCCGACCACAGTCGGCGACTGCGAAGGTACGATGATGCGATGATGATGCGACGACGATGGGGTGCGATGCTTTGATGGGCCCAGTCAGCCAGTCTGACTCAGTGGCCAAGAATCAGAAGAGCAATGATAGGGCGGAAGCTCCACCTCCCCCCCCCCCCGGGAAGACAGTCCGGGCGTGCCTGCGCCGGCGAATGAATCGCGGCGGCGGGCGAGGCGGAAATACGGAGATGGGGAGGAGAAGATGAGGACAAGAGAACAATTAGCAACGCGATGACATGAGAGCGGGGGAGGCCCAGAGCGGGTGCAAGAGACGGGGTGAATGATAAGCTGTCGCTGTTGGAGGGCAGGAGAGCATGGCGGTGCATACCGAAGCTCTCCTCCTTCAATGCCATTGCTTCTCATCCTTCTTCTGACGGCCTCGCGCGCATCTTTTGCCTCTCAATGTTTCGCCGGCTGTCCTGCACGAAGATGAATGTTTTGTGTATGCTGTGACAAAGCGATACATGGTGGGTGAATGGATAGTTTCACCCGATTGTGAAGCGCTGAAGAAACACTTCTTCCTTTGTTGCCCGTTGTCTCACTTGCCTTATATCGGGTAGTCGCAGCGTTGTGCCGTTTTTCTTCTGCAACACCGATTTCATACATTCCCGGGCAACGCAAAACAATCATCATCACCTTCCTTCTTTCTGTATACGACCAATCAACACCCACCATCAGCATCGCACGCCAACGTCATCTCGACGCCGACATCGAAAACGACATGTCCACATCACGAAACCATACACGCCCACATGGAGCGCCAAGCGACTATCCGACGGCGCCGCCTCATTCCTCCACCGATCCCTATAACAGACGCCGCAATCAAGGCCCATCCTCCTCTGCCCTCCGCGCCGCCGCCGAGTCCCTTACGCGACGTGGCGGGAAAGGCAGCTCCCCAGATGTCTCTTTCAACGGTGGCAGAGGTCGTAAGGCTTCTCCAGCCGGTTCGATAAGGTCAAACCCCTCGTCGATCGACTCGGAAGCGTTGAGGAGAGCGGCTGCTTGCGTCGCGCGGAGTATGTATGGTGGCAGGAGTAGGGAGTCCGATGCGAGGAGTGCCCAGGTTGGCGAAACTTATAATGCTGCTAGAGATCTGGTGGTAGAGGGGGACGGGGATACGAGTCGGCTGGGTAGCTGGTTGAGTGACATTCCCGGGGCATTCCCAGGGACGAACGAAGATGCAAAAGATCGCCGTGGCGAGTGGAACATCCAGATAGGCGGGCCTGTCGTTGGTAAGACCGCTGCGGCATGGAGTGAAGAGGCTCAGAAGACTACGCGTGCTCCTCCTGCTGGACCACAAGGGTCGGGTGCGCCTGACCCTGAACAACAGGCTCAGGTCTTCGATCATCTTACTGTGAACAAGAAGATCAACACGATGGCATCATCGACTGCAAGCTTGGAGGGTGCTTCGCTTGATTCAGTTTCTCCGGATCAGAAGCAGAGAAAGCTGACAAGCTCTAGCTTCTTCGATGGTGATGAGTATGGCAATGCTCGAGACGCCGAAGATGAGGCTCGCAGGGTGACTTCGGAATTGAGGAGGAAGAAGGACGCGGGATCATCTTCTGCCGTCAGGCCCAACAACAAAACTCCTGGAAACCCGGCTCGCAAAGTGGCACCAGGGCAGAAGAACAATGATGCCAGATCATTTCCTACGAGCAGGCCAATCGATACCAATTCTGGGTCATCGAATCGGACACATGCAGAGCAAGGCGCTAGACCCTATCCCGGTAACAAGGATGCAGGCGCAGGTGGTCTTCCAGTGAAGTCTGGGTCAAGTGCATCTCGCATCGCGAGCTCCTCTCGAGCTGTGCCAAGCACTGGCCTCTTCGATGACGACGTCATTGGCGTTGTGTCTGGTGGCCAGCGCAGTGGCATCCCAGCTTCGTCGACTGTGACTCCTCCAGACTTTCGGTCTCACAGCCAGCAAAGTCCCGCTTTGCAGCAGAAGCCAGATGTCTTGGACGGCGATGATGCGGAGATGCGAGTGCAGAAGGCAAAGCGTCATTACGACGGAGCGACTGCTGTCGTTCCTCTCAGCCCACAACGTCCGGGTCATGGCGACAAGGACAGGGTAATCCACGCAAGTCGACCTAAGGTCCAATCCAACAGGTCTGGGCACGGTGATGACTCTGAGCAGGCAACGTCTCGAATGAAGTCAGCTGCAGGACCAGATGCCCACACGCCTCGATCTCCATCCCTGCTCGATTCTCCTTCACGCTCATTTTTCGATCATGACAGAGACAACTCCGCCAACATCGTCGATAGCGCGTCTATCCCGATCGGCGGCAGTCCGATCGAGCAGCTTTCCGTCGCAAGCATAGTCAGTTCTTCCAGGCCTGCAGTCTTTGAAGGTGAGGGTGACGATGCGGGTCAGAAAAGCAGCAGCAGAAGAACGAGTGTCTTCGCTCTGCCCAAATTCGGTACTGCTAATCGCTCTGACGGCGTGGTTGGGAGTCTGAGACGTCGGTGGAGTATTGTTGAGATGCCCCTTCGTCGCGCGAGTGCTGCTGATACTCCTGATGGTGCTGCGCAAGGTGGAAGTAGACGTCAGCAGCAGCAGAGCCAGAGAGAGGCGGGCAAGCTCCCGTATGGTCTCGATTACAGTTTTCCTGCCGACGACGATGATGCTCAGGCACCATCTGCGGGGGAGAGACGCCAGGTCGCTACTACTGCGATGTCTAGCGCTGCCAGTATGAATGGGAGAAGACGCACGCACGTAAGATTCGCTCTAGACCATTCGGCAGGTGCTGCGAGTGCTGCAACTTCACCAAATGCCAACAACAGCGACCCCGAGGTCGAAGAGCTGGCCAATCATGATGGTCAGGCGACGGGTCTTGCGGCTGCAAGAAGCGACAACTCCAGTCCGAATGATACTAAGGCACGTCGACCACGTGCTCTGTGGCTCGCTTCCTGCCTCCTCCCCATCATCTTACTCCTCAGTCCCTTCATACTGGGCTTCGCACTCTCGACCTCTGCGGTGCTCTCAACTCCGTCCGCAACACCGTCCAAGGGTCTCTCCATCGACCAACTCCTTCGCTACATCCTGCATATGAGCCACGGCTTCGACTCCGGCATCGCCAACTTCGATCGTGCGGCGTTTGCGCCTTGCATTGCTGTCTGGATGGGTGTTCAGGTCTTGGCTGGGACCGGACGGCGCGTGCACGACGGGAGGGAAGAGGTGTTGAGGAGGTTCGACACCGTTGCTGTCGACGGTACGTCCCAATACTCTCTTCTTGTGTGCGTACGTCAAGCTGACTTTTGTGCTTATTCAGCCCCTGCGCAGACCAATTGGTCTTACCCTTGTCTTCGTTCTGCTGCCAGCGTTGAGCAGAAGACATCTGCGCTGGCTGTTCTCGCCGCCGATCAAGCCGAGATCTGGGCGCTGGGGGACGAGGGCATCTGGCCAGCTGCCAGGGTCTTCTTAGAGATCCAGGGGCTGGTGGGCGGGCTGGAGCCAGTGTTGGTATGGTCGTCTCCTGCTCTCTTCCTCTTCCGATACGCTGACATATTGCAGCTCACCCTCGGTGCCACCGCATCACAACAATCCGAATTCGTTCGCAAGCTCCTTGTCCCTGAGGAAGCAACCGCTATATCCTTAGCTTCACCGTCATTTTGGGCGCCGATCAGCCGGTTCTGGTACATGGGTGTATGGCAGCCTACCTTGGCTATCCACGAAGCAGACGACGACAGCAGCGATCTATTTCCGCTTTGGCTGCGTGGCATGCGGAGTTTCATCACTGGTCCTGCGTGGAAGAGGGTAAATACAACGAACATGGGCACAGTGTGCGAGGCACGAAACTGTTCTGACGGTTGTGTACAGGTCTGGCTACGCTACATCTTCTACGGCGTCTGGGAGCCGTTTCCCGTAGCTCTACGCCGCCATCATTCCGTCATGGCCTCGGCCCTGCTCAACGCCACGACCGAAGTTTCGAGCTTGCTCCGTGGCATCCAGAACCTCGGGGTGCCTTGCTCTGATAGGCTCCGTGCATTTCAAACCAAGCTGGCGCTGGCCATCGACTCTTCGACCAGCAGGCGCCTCCTGCGCAACATGACGCATAATGATCTCGAGCCGGTGTGCAAGTGGGCGCGCTCGCAGTCTCTACCATCAAAAGACGACGCGGACTACTCCCATCTGCTCAAAGCGGTCAATGCACTTCATCAGCTCGAGAAGACATTGCAGGCGATTGTCGATTCGAGTCGGAGGTTGGAGAGCGGGAATACAGGTTGGCTTTCATTGAGCGGGATCAGTGATGTACCAGGGGTGGAGCACAGTGGGAGGAAGATGCTAGGGAGGGGGTTGAGGGAGGTGGATGGGTGGGTGGAGCGGTGGGGAATGCTGGATGGGTAGGCAGGTAGGTGAGAAGGTCTGGAGTGAGATAGACGGTTCCGGGTGCCTACGTGGTAGTAGGAGTGCCGTCTCAGATGATCAACGTCGTGTTACGCCTATGGGCCTTCTATTCTAAGAAGACGTCCCGTCTGGAATGCATTGCGGGATGTACGACGACAGATTCCTCACAATTGTACAGGCCTGCCGTGGAGGGACCGCCCGAGCTGACCACTGAGGCAGAAGACGACGAGAGGGGCAAGATGCCGGTGCTGGCAGTCTCTGACCCCGAAAACCTGGAGATACCATGGATACTAAGGAACTGAATCGGCGTCAGGTACGTTGAGTTGAATCCTTGTCCTAGTGCACACTCAACAGACCGTACGGACCAGGAACGCGACGCACCAAACCAGGCAGTCTTACACGGCGCAGTCAAGACCGAATCTACCAACCCACGGAACCGATCCCTGGATTGCACACACCATCAGCTGCAGCTTCTGCAGCCAAAGCACTCTGTATGAACGACCGACCGGAACATAGAGCCAATATCGATAGCGGGATGAACGGATTGTTTTCGATCACGGCTTGGAGTGGCGCACATACTATGCAAGCGACCGTGACGGCGCCTCCCGTTGCATTGCCACCTTGATTGAACGAAATTTTCCTTTGTCGTCTCTATCCCACCCTGTCATGTCCACGAATGTGTGAAGGCTTCGTACTCCGAGTCAACCTCCAGACGCTTCCCATTGATCCCGCACTGTTCTATCAGTCTATGCCAGGAACAACCACAGTCCATCAAGCTCGACAGCAACAGCTCCATGCAGAGGCAAACGCAGCAATCCATCACACGCCAGAAAGCCGGTGAAGCGGCTGAGCGTCGACGTCGGACGGGACAGCAGAGTCAGTCGTACCCACGCATACCCGGCCAGAAGCAGCCTCCACCATGCCCTTCACTACAGAGGGCTCCTGAGCTGACCTGTGCCTTGCAGACACAGACCTATTCCCCAGCGCATTCCTGACAATGCTACCATGGATCCTCCTATCCACGTCACTCGTGGCATTACTCTCGCTCCTCTGGACGTCTTTTTCCAACAACGCCGCATCCATGCCTCCATCTCCAACGGGTCCACGCATCCCCGCAACAACATCGACAACAACCTCGTTTATTCCAAGGAAACTGATGACGGTGTCTATGCCGTGCTACTCGCGGGTTGCAGGTGCTAAGAACGAGGGAACGGACATTGGGCCCAAAGGGTACGAGATGGGGTTCTGTGAGCAGGTTGTTGAGGGGCCGGAGGAGGGGCCGGAGGAGGGGCGGGTGTGAGAGGGTGTTTGTCGGATGATGGTTGCGGGAATTCAAAGCTAAGGAGGAGCTCGAAGCTGGTTTTGGTACACACTGTTGGAGGACTCGGCGCTGGCAATAATGTCTGCTCGGATACTTTCTTTGCCGTGTCCTGCGACGTTGCAATGGCGGAGTGATCGGGAGCAATGATATCGAGGGTGGAGAATACACCCATGGTGCAAGCGTCTCTTGTAGCATAGATCCGATGGAAGCAAGCCAGGTGGAATGATATCTCAATTTTGCCGAGGACATGTAGGCGCGAGGTCCGGCTGGAGGAGGCGTCGAAGGCGGCGGGCTGGATAGAAGAGAAGGCAGGATGAGTGATGATCATATGGCCAGGCCCTCAGCGGAAGTCATAGTCAAGCTCCCCCGATCAGTATGGACTCGGTCCTAAGCAGCAAGCTCAAGGGCAGCGTATCGTTGAATTGAGTCGCGAGGCAGAACCACAGTAGCAGCTTGAGCTGAGGGGCCTGGCAGTCATACGTCAACGTGGCGCAGTGCGGTAGACCATCTCCCCATGCTAAGCTCGTTGCGCCACGTCGACCTTGTGCTTGATACCCTAACATCTCCACGTTAACTTGATTCAGCATTGAGCAGTAGAGCCGTCGCCGAATGCTACATAGCACGAGAGGTTACGACGGTAAGCCAGAAGCCCCCAAGGATGACATCGTCCATCCTGCACGCCCGTCTGTGGGAGCTGAGCACTTCCTCTTAGGTCACCCTGACCAGCCGCTCTCGGTACGACCCATGGTGTCACCTTCATGGACCGTCCACAGCGCCTTCAACGCGAAGATTGTCCATCGGATCACATGTCAGCTGGCGCTAGATCGTGTACATCCCAGGCTCGTTGTCATGGACTTCGCTTCTGCGGCCTAGGCTCCTGTTTTCAGAGAAACGAGAGCGGAGCTGTCATTCTGTGCCGCCGTGGCATTGATTGCGGAGACGATGGGCAAGGTCAACGTCCAGCCTTCGATCGAGACGAAGAGCGGCACCGCATTCCGCATCTTTGGCTATATCGTGTCAGACAGCAGTAGACTCGCTCCTCACGACATCACGCTCCAAGCAATCCTGTCAGCGGCACAAGGCGTCTGTAGGCGACAGGAAGTCATCACCGATTCAGGATGTTGTGGTCCGGCAATCAGAACTCCGTCTCCGCGACACATCGCTTGTCACGGCGGTCGGCTCTGCCTTTTGCAGAGAATGCGACGGACGTCGGCCTTGGGCGCTACGTTGGCGACTTGCTCGTTCAAGGTATGGGAGCCTTTACCAACTACTGAGCCGAACCAAATATGATGAAGTCCTGGCTGTTGGCTCATGCTGCGTCAATGGGATTCCGCAGCCCCGGTGATGACACTCCCGCCCACAGGCCAGACATGTCCTTCGCGCACTACGGCTTTACAACGCCTTTTCGACAGCCGCAATCAGGACTTGCGAGCCTGGCATCACTGCCCGAACAGCTGAACAACCCCCGTCAACGTCGAGGTGGAGATTGATGAGCAGTCACATCTACAGAGCGACTCTCGAAGCCTAGTCTTCACCAGTCCGGTGCACTACCAGAAGTACTTCATCGTCTTGACGTCGCCTTTGCCGCTCAAGATCGCAATCGCCTCCAGCTTGTCATTTCCGTAGATCTGGAAGTCTAGTATGCGCTGAAATTATCAAATGTAAGCCCACGATCGGAGGCAGCCTGACAGCGCCAGAAATTCAAGAGGCGAATTCGTGCGAGCCTGCTCGTAGGCAGACATCACCGCCCCTCTTAACAGCACATGGCTGCGGTCCGAGACAGAAGTCAGAGCGCAGGCAGGGATTAGAGAGGCTACTCCAGAGCAGGTAGGAATGCTAGGCGGAAGAAGGTCATGGATCAAATGAAGGTGTCGCTCACGGACAATCTTCCAGGTCAAGACCCCTGGTTCGAGCCGTAGAATCTTGAGGGGATTTTTTCAGAAGATCCCGGAGAAGGGAGAAGGATCGAGCTGTTTGACTAATACTAACCCTGAGGCCTCTGAACTCCAACCGTAGAGCGATCGGGGACAGAATGATTGAAACGGGAGGCTGGGCTGACGTTCAGGTTGTCGTTACAGGCAGATATCCTAGTGCTTGAAGGCGATGATAGTGCTCCGCAAGCGCGATAGCGGAGCAGGGAGCGATGTAGATGCATCTGGAATTCGCAGTACCTGGACTGATGCTTGTGCTCCTTGTAGTGAGTAGCTCTCTAGGAACATAGCTGCTTCTTCTACAGTCCGTATATCGGGTGCATGGCTTGGTAATAGAGTGACGGAGACGGATTTAGCAGGCGGCTTCGTCGGGAGTGAGGATGTGCCCCGTCAATGCAAGACTGGCCAGGCAAGGACGAACATATCGCCCCACAAGTAGTGACAGATTCGTCTCCAGGCGTGGATGTCGAGGACATTCGAATCGTGTCAGTGGTAGCTGAAGCAGGTGCCAGTCTCCGGCATTCGATCCAGGAGATCTAGACTGTAAGCGTTGCATGCGGCGACCTTGCTGTGAGAATGGTCCGGCGATTCGTGTGAGGATCCTCTCAAGTGTGAAAATAATCATAAAAGCCTACTAGCCAAGCAGGCACGGAGATGTGGCGATCATCCTCGAAGCTGCGCCGTCTGGTCGGCTGCTACCCAGCTACGTTCTGTCGATCGTAAGATCGCCACAGATCATCACACCTCAGCCGACTCGGCCGAGTCCACAATTGCAGAGATGTCGTCTGCCTTTTGTCCACGAGGGTAATCTACTTCATACGGCCAGTCCAGTCGATGATCGGGTCCGCTGGCAGGAGTCCTCACAGCCACAGCTCTCTTGCTCGATAGACGAGAGAGGTCAATGTGACATACAGAAGTAGCTGAGGACTCTGGTGGAAGAGGCAGGAGAAGCCGCGTTGAATCGGAATGGTGATCGTTTCTCTCAGGCTGTCTTGGCAGGCTGTAGGGTAGGTGGATAAGGTCCTGCCTTGGGACATTCACGAGGAGTCAAGAGGGTGCTGTAGCCTGGAGAGTCCCTCGGATCACACGACAGTCGCGAAGCTCGTATCCATCTTCACAATTGCTGAGCTCCTCATCTTCGCTTCCGCATGACGACTATGAATGCGACAGCCACGATCGGGATTCGAATGGCACTGGATCTGCCTCAGACTCAGCCTCATAGAGCTAGCTAGCCTTCATGCTCGTGGCTCGATGGGAGTTCGTTTGAGATTACGCTCATGACTGATCAGTAAGTACACTGGACCTCAAATGCCGTGCTGCATTCTGTGAAGATGTGAAGAGAGAATACGGTGCACGGATCCCATTACTTCGCTCGGGACCAAAGGAGGGATCCCAGATAGCGAACCTTTCATCCCACCAATCCATCCTTTCGGTCAATCAGTCAGCTGCCTCAGATGTTCAACGCCATGGAATCAATATCCAGACTCGATGTACACAGCTCGTCGTCAAACAATCATATCGGACTGGCATACAGGTGACCTGTTGATGGCATTGAATTGTCGAGCTACACAGATAGCTAGCCAGATGATTGACCGACAGATGTACACAGCCAGTTTGCTGTCGAACGATCATACCGGACTGACGTGCAGGTGACCTGATGGTGGCCTTGAAACGGCGAGCTACGCAGAGAGCTAGCCAGATGATTGAGCGACAGAAGTGAGCCCACCCCTCGTCTAAATGTCCCATGTCCCGAACCCATCCACCACACATCTTTCCCACATCCCAACGACTCCGTGTACCTCGTCCACCAGCCCCCGCATGTATTGCTCTTCCGCCTCGAACCCTCCCTCCTGCTGCGCTGACAAAACGCTCCTCAGCCGTATCCAAGTCCTCACTCTTGCCCCCAAATCCCTCAGGATCTTCAACTCGGCCAACACGTGCCGGAGGTCTGGGTGCGGAGTTGCTGGTGGCTTCGCAAGTAGCGTAGCGACGCGGGAAATGTGGCGTGTGGTGCGGAGATGGAGGTCAACGAATTGAGTCTCGTTTCGTGGGCGTGGTCTGGGTGGTGATCCTTGGTGGTCTGGATTCGTAACTGGAGTCGTGTTCGAGAAAGAGGAGAGTATGCTGGGTGGAAGAGGCGGGGGATTGGCGAGAAATTGACAGAGGGTTGCGGAAAGGCTCGCGAGGGGAGAGGAAGGGAGGTAAGCGCAGTGTTCAGGCGAGGTGGAGAGGTACGCTTGCCAGGACCTGAGATTGTGAGTTTCGGTTCCGGAAAGGTCGTGGGTGCTGTCGATGTTGTTGCGTTGATCCAGCATGTAGGGAGAGATGATGAGATCAGGTGTCTGTGCAGTTGCTTGCTGATGGACTACCGAAGAGCCGGGAAGAATCCATTGTCGAGCTGTGATGGTGCTGGTCCCCACCACTGCCAGAAGAGCCAGCAGAGACAGCGCGATCGACCAACACGAGCACCAGCACATTTTCCTGGCCTTGTCAGAACCTGTTGCGTTGCGAGCAACTGTCTTCACCCTCTGCATTTCCTCCCCTACGCAGACAGCGGCCCTGGCCTTCCGACACGCCCGCACAACGGCGCCAATGGATTCCATCGCCTCTTCTGTAGCATCGCCATCGCCATCGCCATCATCCGAAGCAGCAAGGACAGGTAGATCCCGGTCTTTCGCGGTCCACAGAGCGAAATGCCGGTCATCCTTGGTAAATTTGTCAAGCCACTCGGCCGTGGAGGCCAGAATTCGGATGTCATCCTTCAGATGTGAGTCAACATGTGGATCGGTTTCGTTGCGGCTGCTCCTCAATTCATCCGTTCCATGCTCAAAATGCCGCGCCCGCCTGGATAGACCTTGCGCTTCCAGCCTCGCCAGCACAACACGCTGTCGCCGAACCCAATCGCGGAGACGTCGGCATCGCGAAAGGATGTCCATGCTCTTCGCCTCTTCAACACCATCATCGAACCCGTACGTCTCTTCCTCTCCTTCCGTGGGTGCCTCCTGCTCCTGCGCAGCGAAGAAAACGCAGGCCTGATCCAAAGCAGAGAGGTCGTGATCGACTCGGGCGAGAGTGAGGTATGGGTCCATGGCGTGCGCGTAGATGGCCTCGAAGGCTTGGATGTGCGTTTGCTCGGGCGGGGCTGCTGTGGCCTTCGCTGCTGCCATGTTGACGGCGGCGTCGATGATGACGATGATGCTGTTGATGACTGAGCGACGCAGTGATGATGTTGTAACTCGATCTGTTGATCATGATGGTGCTCCTGGCCGCTGCTTGTGTCGACCTATCTTCCTCATGTCAACGGCATCGTGCGCGTTTGGATGCCGGCCACCGTCTCCACAGCACCACGGACCCGGAACCGGCCATGCGTGGTATCGCGGAGTCATGGGTTTTCGTGTGTCTTGTCGGACGACATTGATCGACCCCTCAGAATCTGATATTGGCGTAATGTCGGCATTCTTGAAGAATCAGATCCCCCCGAAGAGCAGCAGGGCGGGTTCAAACCTCCAGTGCGCACGAACCAGCATCTCCGCTGGATCAAACCAACGCCGCCCATTCAATACAAAGGAAGAGTGCAGGTGTTTCTTGGCAAAGGTTTCGTCAGCTGTTGATAATAGCAAGTAGAAGCTGCAAGTTCGCAGAGCTCGATTCCGACAAGGTGCACGTAGCTACGGGGATACGGATCTACTATCGAGACATCCGGGCCGGCGGTGGAATCATCATCCAGCGTCAATACAAGGACTGACTGGTCTTGTTACATGTACGCATCGAATGCATAGATGCTGACCACTGCAATCCAATCCCCCCCCCCCCCCCCCCCCCCCGGTGCAAGCATCCCAGCCCTCAATCCCCATCACCCCACTCCTCCCCCACCTGCTCCACATACTTCAGACTCCGCTCCAGCACCCCCTCCTCCATCCCCTCCATCACTACCACCAAATTCGCCCATGTCGCGACCTGTTTGTCCTTATAGCTCATCACCGCGTGGACCATCTGGTCCGCCACATCTTGCACGGCGTCGAAGTCGCGACCTGCGAGCGCGGTCTCCAGCTCTGTTTGAAGCATTCTGAGCGTCGCACCGAGGGATCGCCGGTCTGCAGAGAAGAGGGTGGGGAAGCGTGGAGTCAGGGACCTGGGTCTGGGAAGTCAGGGCGGGTCTTGGTGAGTGAGGGGGCGGAGGCGGCGGGACTGACTCTTGATTCAGATCCTGATCTTGCTGCTTAGCACGGCGAGGAGGGCTTTGTGGAGTCCCGCCTGCCTGCTTGATTTTCTGCTGCCACCGCACCTCCTTCGCCTTCTCCTTGGCCGTTTGCACGGCAGTCAGCGCCTGCTGCAGCAGCATCATCGTGTAATCGCGCGCTTCAAGCGTCTTCTCCTCGTGGGCGATGGCGCTGTCGAGGTCAGAGATTGATCTATGGGCAGGTCGTGGCATTGTTGAGATTTGACGTCGGTCAAGCGGGCTCGAAGTCGCAATTTGACTCTGTCTTGCGAGGGATGATCTTGCCGGCAGGAGGTGGTCAAGAGATGAAATAGGCAAAGTCAGACAGAGGGTTTGCTTCAGTCAGTCTGGACGCATCACCGGGAAGCACGACAAAACGGGAGGCGACCTGCATGTCGACACGCATGCTTTCGCGGAAGGGCTTTGGATAACTGGCAGCGGCCAGGATGCTCAGATAGCCCGGCAGGCTGGGTCGTTGCATTGTCATGTCAAATTGAAGCTGTTGTCTCATCCGCACTGCGCGACCTGCAGGCTTTTCAGTCGTCTACGGACACGCAAATCCTGCGTGCTCGCTTTGGAAGGGAACCTGCATGTACTCATGTGGGCGTTGGGCTGGAGGTACGGAATTAGCCACAATGCATTCGAGCTGGCTCTTCGTACCGCTATGTTTCGTACAATCGCGGATGCCAGACGAAGCTGCTTCCAGCCCAGAGTCCTACTGACAGACTTTGCGGATTTGAGATCTCAATTGTACCACGTCTCATCGAAGTGCGCGACGCACACATCTCACTCGGTAACCGAAGAATGACTTCCAACGCCTTCAAACTCACACCAGCCGAGCTGAAAGAGGCGTTAAACGGCATGCCGGAGGATGTCAAGAAGAAGGTGAGGCCTCCACATCAGCACCTGGGACAAATCCACCATGGTCGACCTTGCTGACGCCCTCTCGCATCACAGTCTTTCGGCGGATCCTGTACCGCTGCTCAGCTTCTGACCGGCGGGCCCGGATTTGCCTGGCGCCCTACACCACCGCAATCTACCCAGCTCCGACGCCTCATCAACGATCTCGCCCTGGACAAGCAAGCATACCCGTCGCCCGAACAGCTCGGGCAGGCGATGCAGGACCTCGAGATCTGGACTGGGTGGCGGCCGATGGATCGGAAGATGGCGGTGAAGGTGTTGAGACAGGTGGAGGTGCATGAGAAAGGGAAGAAGATGGGGACAGGCGATGTGGAGGAGTTAGTCGAGGCGGCTTGTGACTGGGTTGAGGTGAAGGACGGGCCATCGAGAGAGTGTGAGCGTCGTCGTGTGGATGAGACAGGCGGTCCTGGTCTCCCGATCCGCTCTCGTTTCCAATGGAACCACGCTGCTGATGATGATCATGATGATGACAACGATGGCAACAACGAAGAGGACATAGTCGCCGCCGAGTACGCCACGGCTGTCCGCGAGCTCCAGGCTCTCCTATCCCGTCTCGGCATCAAGGCCCGCAAGGACAGGGCGCCCGACGTGGATCATGGCGAGGAGTTGGTGCAGAGAGCTGAGGAGCATTTGGAGAAGTTGAAGGTGTATCGGATCAAGAGCCAGGCGAAACTGAGATCCTTGCAGGCGGAGAGGAGGTCGCTTGGTGGTCAGCAAGAGATGTCTTGAAGGGGTGGCAGCAGTGCTTCGTCTGTTTTCGCTCTGCGTGTCACAAGGATTGTATGGTCTGTCCCCTCAGCCAGGATGTATACGCCTTGAGTATGTGATCTGGGGGAACATCACTGCGGAGCTGCCGCCTTCCTGGATGTAGACTTTGATTGAGGACATACCAATGTATCATGATATCAGACCTCTCGAGACATATTTCCAGCCACTAGCTCCCAGGAACTTCACACGGTGCTGGTGCCGTGAAAATGTGCT
Organism: Teratosphaeria epicoccoides; assembly: GCA_021401465.1. Classification (NCBI taxonomy): domain Eukaryota; kingdom Fungi; phylum Ascomycota; class Dothideomycetes; order Mycosphaerellales; family Teratosphaeriaceae; genus Teratosphaeria; species Teratosphaeria epicoccoides. The sequence goes on along the minus strand of JADDMT010000066.1, from coordinate 134,678 downwards.
GACCGTAGACGTCGGGAAAGTCATCAGAATTGCACTCGTGATCATCACACCGTCCTCCCCTCTGGATTCTCAACCCGCGCAAGCATGTCCGATTCGAGACAACGGCTGTAGGCGATGATGGCGCAATGAGCAGAGACGACTACCCAGAGTATCACAAGCAAAGAGATGGATGCGACAAAACATGTATCTGCGTATGAGATCGAGAGGAGTTCACAACATCCAAGTCGGTGCTTTTGATCACCTGCTTCATCCACTACATGAAATCAAGCTCAGCATTACCATCTCATCTGTTGTTGACTGCCTGTCCACACGCTGTTGACTCGCTCTTGATGGCTGTCTCTGCCAACATCGGCTTTATCAGCCAGCCTGAGCAGATTGCGACGATGCGGGATGCCGTATCGGGTCTTGACGCAGCTTTCTACAGTACTTGCGGGCACCTGCATCAGTCCGAGCCGGCACGCCGAGCACCACGCAGTGTGCAGAACGACGTTGGGCTTCAAGCAGCAAACGCCCGAGAGATCCCAGCTGCCACTCTGCTCTTCACAGCTTCGTGACTTGTCATCGATATACCTCCGTAGAACTCATCGGCAATCATCACCGTCAGAGTTCAAACACGCCACGAATCAAGCCCGGGCCATCCATCACTCTCCTCGGTTCATCATAAGCACCATGCGAACGGCGAAAGCATCTCGGGTATGTCAAATATCTCCCGTCACCGGAAACAGCGGAGGTTTCCGAAACGAAGTTCACAAAGGCGTAGCAATCATCGTCGAGAAACAGCCCCGCGCAAATGGACATGAGACAGGTAAGCATCGGCATCGCCCTGCTCGAACCTTCAGCCTCACAACATGTCCTTCCGAGCCCTACTCTTCTGGCGCATTCAGAACATTCCGCTCACGGTCCGACAACCAGACAAGCGGGAGCGTAGCCCGAGTCCTCGAAGCATCCCGGAGACTCACCGACAAAGCCCAAGTCATGGACCCAGGCGCCACTGAACACTCCGATGCCAAGGCCCTCACGCAAGCTGCCGCGGAAATGATGGTAGAGGTCAGACGTTTGATCAGGCAAGAAGCCCACTCGCAGTACCCAATGGGCTTTGAGAAGTGATGCTGCTAGAGGGACATGCGACGTGCAATCTGAGATGTGCCGGTACCCATTTGCCCTCCTTGTGCATCGCGACTCGAGACATACCACTTCAATTTCCGACCATGACACCGAGTTGTTCTCCGACTCCAACTCCAACTTCACTTCCGACCCACGCCAGCAACCGCGGGTCCGGAATCTACGTCACCTTCATCAAAGCTTCGGTAGTCAACGGCAGCGAGGATGTCGTTGCCAAATTAATGCACACTCGTTCTAGCGTCGAGCAGCTACTGGATCTTGACACAGCCAGTGCTGAATGGAATCCCGTCAAATGAGCCACCAATCCATTGGCTGATCCGAGATAGAAGTTTCCCCTCACAGAAGCCTTTGTAACATAGACAGGTCCTTTTGCCAGTCCTCCAAATCCTGGAGCCGTACAGCTGTATTACAGAGTGATCTCACATAATACACCTGGCGCATGTCCTATGTCAATCGGTCAAATCTGTCGACGCCCGGTATCTTTGTCTAGTGGAAATCCCGATGACCGCTGCAGTAGGTCTGCGAGATCTGTATGTATTAGCTTGATCCGGCGTCCTTCGCCGCATAGGCTGGTGCCTACTGTCAATCCGCGTAAAGTCCTCCGCTACTGATGCTGACGTAGCTTGCAAAGCCTCCTGAGACTCTGCGAGCGCTGATGGCAGACTGAATCAACCAGCGAAGATGACATGAGTGAAGATGGCGTAGTAGCCAGTGATAATGAGCCGGTGATTCGCTTCAGGATGCGATGCGGCTCTGCACAAGGGATCTCGCCATGGACGGCATGGCAGCGCAGGAACGGTGAAATATGTAAGAGTCTGGATACACGGGATCTTGGCAGAAGTCAGTGTCTTGCATGCGAACGTGAAGAGCTCGTCAGGAGTCATGTTGTTCAGGAGGTAGGGTGTCATTGTCCTCACTCGACATGGCAGTGTAGTAGGAGGCGGCGACAGCAGCGCGAATGCGACTATACCTGGGCTTCTCGAATGGTGCCGTGGCTGCTGGAGACCGCACGTATCCCACTCGACATTCCGACCGTGAGGGTATCAGTTGAGAGCGGTCGGAGAGGTGCCGTCAGCATCATGAGACCGTAGAAAGCAGCCTGAGCGTGCTGTTCTGAGTACAACAGCGAATGGGCACCACCTCAACATCCGGCAATCGGGGAGTCAGCCCTCGACGACGGGAGCCAGGGAAGACAAAACCACCAAGGGTATGGGTAGTTGTTGGAAGAGCAACCAAAGTGCCACAAGTCTTCTACAATCCTCAAATAGGTCATGATGGCATGATGGGTAAGCGACAACTTCAGATCAACGTTAGGAAGCTGACCTTGTAGCGTCTTTGTCCATCTCTTCGTATAGGACCAATGTCTTGCTTCCTCGAGCACAGCGCATTGCGATCAGAGCGGCGGCGTCCCCGATGGTCAGGCGCCAGTGCAGACTCTTTCGCCTAGGTCACACATGCCCGTTGCTGCCCTGACTTGCGTGTATGCGCATTCTCATTCATTCATGACCTTTCCAAATCTTCCGATCCAGCCGTCGGTGCTGTCCATGACGATGCAGTGCATCTTGAAACGCGGATACTTGCCGCATTCAGCCTTCGCTCTTGATGTGGCGTTGGACACACCTGGGATGTCCTCCTATGGGATGAAGTAGGATATAGATTGTACCCCCGGTGGACCAAACGAGACTTTCAGTTGATGTCAAAGGAAGTCGACTCTGCACAGTACGTAGCGTCGGCGTAGAATTAATCCCTTCGGCGGAAGACTTGCTGTCGAAAGCAACGGAATGATAGCGACACGCAACCCCATTCTTACAAGGCGCGCAAAGGCCAGTCCAGCTCGCGCTGGGCGAGTCGTCAGGTGCCTGACCTGTTTGCAAGTAGATTTCGCCGATCAGGGTTGTAATCCCAATGTCGAGTCTGAGATGAGAGACTGGGTCGTGGTGAAGGACTCAGGAGAGCTTGACCACAGCCTCGTACGCAAATGCGTGATGACTATCGTCCCTGGTGAGTGAAGTCGGCGATGACGGGCCGAACTGATGTCCGCCCCGCCCCGAGAGTTCACCAGAGACAGCGGTAAATCATATTGGGGGGCTCTTTATATATTCCCGTGCTAAGTGAAAGCCCGTACTCTACAAACTGTATGATGCGCAAGTTTGTAGTAAGACGCATGGTGGTACGCAAGTTTGTAGTGAGACGTCACGCACTACAAGCAAGATTGTAGTGAGATGCACATACTACAAAATTGTAAGCGTGACCCCACATTGCAATTATGTAGTGTGAGGCTCACACTACAAAATTGTAGCACTACATTACAACACTGTACAGCTGCAAAGCAAGTCCATTATATCTGCGGCAAGATCTCGCCGTCCACTAAGCAGATCGACCTCACCCGTCTGCTCCGAGATGCCAAAATCTCGCCTGCACATTTGGCCCACGTGTACGACGGCATCTTGTCTGAAGAGAAACTTCCACCCAGAGAACTTGTGACGGACAAACATCCCGGCCGTACTCTAACGTGCATCAGGCGTGACGTAGTTAGTGCCCGCGATACCTTCTAGAGCACTCACGGCACTCTGATTTGCGCTTCGCACAACCAATGTAGTCAGGCAGCGGCAAGGTCAGAGCCAAGAAGAGCCAATGCAGAATACAGCAAGAATGCATTGCTTTCCCTTGCAATGAGCACCTAGCTGTTTCTCATGGTAGCTACGTCTTCACTATGATCATATCGAAGCCTTCATCACACTATTCGCAGCCTCGAAATCAGCTCTGCATGGCAAAGGGCTCCTGCACACTTTATGGCTTTAGTTTGAATTGCCTCCCTTGCCTGCATATAGTTCCCTAATTGCCTTGAATTTACATAGAGAGCTTCAAGATACGCTCTAATGTAACGCGCTACAATTCCGTAGTCGAGGTTCTGCCGTAATGTTGTAGTGACAAGCTCATACTACAAAATTGTACTAGATGCATTTTTGTAGTGTAAGCCTCTTACTACAAAATTGTATCAGCACTATGTTAGCATGCATTTTGTCGTGTGAGCCTCTTACTACAAAATTGTATCAGATGCATTTTTGTCGTGTGAGCTTCTTACTACAAAATTGCATCAGATGCATTTTTGTAGTGTGCATTTTTGTAGTGTGAGCTTCTTACTACAAAATTGCGGGATGCAGTTTTGTAATGTGATCCTCTTACTAGAAAATCCCGATCTATGGCTAATATGCCCGTTAACTTCGGATCAGATCCTTCACTGTGGACAGACAAGATGTGACACTGCGAGCAGAGAGTAGCATGGCTTTCATGGGAGCAGCAGAGCGCATTCATCGTCGCCTGCTCCATAGCATCTAAGACGGTGTTGTATGGCGATCGGGCATCGACACGGACGTATGACTAGACGTTCCCAACAGAAGGCCTATATCCTACGTCACACGTGCGCAAACGATGGCTAGAACCTACAAGAAGGGAGGAGATTATATCGGCGTCGCGCCTTTGAGAGATCTGAGTACTTGGCTTGATTGCAGCGAATACTAACAGCTGTATCACCACCACAGACGTGAAACTTTTCATTCAGCTATTCAATCGGGAGAGAATACAATCCTGGACTCTCCTGCTCTTGCTGATCTCCATTCCCTTGACCGCTAGGTTCAACAACCGAAGGCTTCTCACCAACATGTATCACTGTGTACATTGGCATTCTCTCGGCCATGCGGCCCGTAAAGCTCTGTCGCCACCCTGCTATGATTCACACGTCTTTCTGTTGTGCCGGCAGAGGATCCCAGCGGTCTCGCAGTCGCCCACGTCAGCTGAGCTGGAAGTGGAACCGAACAGTCTCGCGGTCCGTCACCGTGCTGAAGCCGGGTGCTCTGCTTGAAGATGCGATGGGTTCGTCTTTCTTGGCTTCTGGCTGTCGGCCAAGGGTACTATGCTACGATGAAGGTGGAGATTCTGCAATGTAGGCACTGTCACCCTGAGGGTTCAAGGCTTACTCATTGCTCGTGAACGATTGGCCTCGATGCTTAGGTGGCCGGCGGGTCGCACCGTGCCGTGCCGAATGCTCCGAAAGTTCCCTGCAGGGCTGTTTGCGGACAATGAATAGAATCATGGAATCGAATTGTTGATGTAATTTCGCAGACACACATACCCATCTCCACGCACACTTGCACACACTCCGATGGACTCGAAGCGTTCGCGGCATCGATCTTTCCGTGGCAGACTCCCCAAGCAACATCGCAACGAAACCCTGGAGCCCGGTCGCAGGACAGTAGCGCCGGCCCGGGGAGAGCCGCTGTCGATCAGCCCGTGCAGGTCTACCAGTATCAGAGAGCGCGAGGCCGAGTGCTCGCACGTGAGCATTGATCGCTGGATTTACTGGTGGATGCGCCAGAACTGCTGCGTTCAATGGATCACAGTACTCGTCTGTGTCGTCATCCTCTTGTTGACGCCCTCCTTTCTCTTCCACGGCGCCAAGACCGCGCTGGGACACCATCCCACTACTCAACAGCCTCCTCCGAGCCATCATCATCATCATCATCACCGTGAATACTACGCCCCTCGCTTCCACCCCGACCATGCTCCGCCCATCCCTGCGGCACTCGATCCCTTCATTCAGCGCGTCGGCTTCGCACTCCCTGACCAGATCTTTGAGTGGATGTGGGATGGTCCCTGCACCCGTAATCCATACGCAACACTGGAGCAGCTTTCGGATCCGAATGGTACAGCCGCCCTCGACGACTATAAGCATCGCGTCCTCGGTCATGACTCCGACATCGGCCTTGAGGCGTGGTCGATACACTTCTACCGTGCGGTCGCGCAGACAGATGCCGAGCTGCAGCAGCTGTGGGCAGAGCTGATAGGAGAGGTCGGGTTCCACGCGTTCTGCAGGGGCGACCCAGTTGCGCGTGCAATTTTGCAAGAGCAGAGGCGTTTGAGTGAGGAAGAGGAAGGGTGGTCAGGTGCGGAGGTCGCGGGGTTGCGCGAGAGTCCCGGCCACTGGGGTTGTTTGTGGGAGAGGGTTTTGAGGGTTGGGACAGGGTGGGAAGTGGGATTGGACACGGATCCGGGCAAGAAGACCAGGAGTGTCTGCAACAGGATGAAAGACATTAACACGGACACGAGGCGGGCGCTGGAAGAATGCGCCGACAAAGCTCTCGCTAACCAACGCCGAATCCTCGACAGAGTCCAACAACGCGCCGACGCCGAGTCCATGCATCTTCTCCATGAAGTCGTCCTCCCGGCCCTCGAGACGACATGCCCACATCTTCCACAAACTTGGAGGCCCCTCTCCACCTTCCGGTCACCCACCTCACCTACAACATGCGCCACACACCTCCTCCAGGCCCTCACCAATCGGACTGTCCCAGGCGCTCTTCATCCTCCCACCTGGGCTGCTGACCCCTCGGACCCCACAGGTCTCGGACTCGGTCAAACTGCTGCCGAGAGGTTCTACCTTCGGTCTCCAGATCGCATCTTTGGGTTTCAGATTCCATCAGAGAGTCCTTACCCATTGGAGAGGGAGCATACAGTCGTAGCCAGGCAGGAACTTGATGGATTGGCGCACGAGTTTTCACGCAGCGTGGCACTGGAGATGAGCGTGCGAGCTGTTGGAGAAGTAATGAGCAGCTGGAGAGGCATGTGTGAGCGCGAAGTGAAGGGTAGAGGAAAGCGCTGGATGTTTGTTCCATTGCCTTCCCTGCTGCTCGACGGTGAAAGCAAGAGCGACAATGGTAAGGACGATGAGGCTGACCAGGAAGACCTCGACTTCAGCCCTCCAACCCTCGTTCGCCAGATCCTGCATTACCTCGCCAGCATTCCCATGCCTTTCACTTCTCCCCGCCTCCATAATCGATCCCCTGCATTCGTTCCCAACTATAACATGGACGGAATGGAGGCTTTCTTCGAAATGGTCGAACAACAACCCCAAAGAGAGCCGGAGGCTAGTCCCAGCAAACGAGGCAAACTGACGCCTTCCCAGCGGTTCTGGCGTAATGCAATGCTCAACGGATCCTGCGATTACCTCTCTCTCCGCCCTGTGGGTGTTCCAGAGCTGCACGCCGTCAGCGGAGCCAACATTCCGCTCCCTTCCTCTCTATCACAGGATCCAGGAAGCGAAGACCTGATCTTGACCACATGGACCCTAGCTCAAGAGAGCATGTGGAGGTACTGGAGCGAAGGCGCCGAAGTGCAATGGAAGATGACTTGGAATGATCAATTCACTAATAGGGCGGCGAGGGGGGAGGACCTGGATTTGGGAAAACTGATGGAGGTGAAGAACGCATGGAGAGGGTGTCGGCTGAGGAGGGAGGAGCAGGAAAGGAAAGCGAGAAGCAGCTAGGAGTGAGGGGTGAATGGTGAGGTGCGTTGTGAGTATCAACAGAGTTGGCAACACGATCCGTGTCTTATTACCACTTCTGTGCTTCAGCTGGTACAGGTATGAACGGCCAATAATTCATCCAATTTTCAAAGTGAGCCGAATCGAGTGCCTGCAAACAAACAGTACGTTTCCAGTTGCTCGGCCCGCGCGATTACATGAGCCCTGAATGGATGAGAGGTCAGCAATGAGATTAACCAATCACTACAGGACACGCCATCGCCACCATCAACTGCATAACGTCTCACTTGAGCAGTAGTCAGGACATGCTCCACAGCCAACGAGGACGCAGCGACCCGGCCATCAACCGACCGAGGCCAGCACATCATGTTTGAGGACGTGATCCGGCCAACCGACCCAGTGTCGACGACGGCAGACGCCAAAGGGCTGCGAGACCCCAGCAGAAACTGCACTCTTGCGATTTCGATATGCAGAAAAGTGTCATCAGGCCTTCACTTCTCGGTCACATCCAGGCGGCGTATGAATGGTACATGGAATCGAAGTCAAAGGGCCGCGACATTGTCTTTTGCAGGCACTGTGAATTCTTGGCAAGTCCGAGGACTTACCTGCCTGAAGATACAAGGTCCGGCGTCATCCGCTACCTCAACGAAAGAAGCGTCGAAGCAGGCAAGTAAGTAAAGCCAAAGGTCCCCGAGCGAAAGCCTTGAACGCTTAGCTGCATGCCGAGATGATAGAGATCATGCTTCGCAGCGTCAGCCGGGTCCTAACTGGCTGCTGGGATATGGGCTGTCGTTGTGGTGAGGCCTAATCTCTGGCAGGGCCGGAGCCAGCGATGATGATAGGCCATGGTCATGGAGTAGAGCGGCGACGGTCTCACAGCGGACTGTGCTCGAAATTGTCGAAACTTCAGAGAGTATAGGCGTGACATGACATCGATCTATCGCATGTCGTGACATCCGATGCCCGCACACCACAAAATCCGGAGTGGCTCCGTATAGACCGGTCTGGCATGGTTCAGCTAACCAGCTCAGTAGATTGATTTCGTAGCTTTCTCGATTGCTCGTCATTGCTATCTCCCATTCTCGGGGCAGAGATATCGCCGGCACATTGAGGTGGTCTCGTAGCTCAGCAAGGAATCGATGGAAATCGATGGCATTGCGGCGACACATGGTTATGCTCTCGGTTGCCATACACGGAAACCCGAGGAATAGCCCAGCACCATCACCCCTAATGTGCATCGACCCGTTTTCCGTTGGAGAGGGAGTGGTGAAGAAACTTGAGAGAGTGGAAGTCGTAGACCATCCGCAATGCCCCGTCTAGTGTTCTCAAGTACAAGCGGCGTTGACGTTGATTGACTTCTAGGGATACCTATGATCGTGAGAGCGCACGAAGTTGGGACGGAGGTTGCTGTCAGCTTCGCAGGCTCGCTGTCAGTAGTCCGGCAGGTTTGGGCAGGCGACTAGACGGCGGAGAAGTGGACTAGTGTTTCAATGCTGAGGGAGGAGGCGGGGAAGGCTGGGCGGGTGAATGGAGGCACAGGCGGTCAAGAATTTGAGCCTCGATGGTCAGTCACCGACAAACGTAATTGGGGCGTGGCAGATCGTCCTCAGTGCTGGGAGAAGATCGAATGATGGTCGTTGGTGCTGCCATCCCCATCCTGTTTGATCGAATTTGGTTGACGAGATTGCCTCCGACATCTACTTTAGCTTCCAACAACGAAGTCTGCGCGCTTGATCTATGCAGTAGCTGCTGCGACTAACCACTCCCCTTCCGGGACTTAGATACTGACTTCCTGCAGCCCAATCCTGCTACGGCGGCAGCTCTCTGCCATCGAGCCATCAATCAATCTCTTTACCTTGCTCAATCGGTCAGTCTCAGCCTCCAAAATATTTGCTTCCTCGACAGATAGGTTCCCATCATTCCCCATGAACTCGCGATCTCCGAGTGTTGCGCTCCCATGCAGTGCTGATGCCATGTGCCGTGCGTGTTTTTGTCTCCCTCTCGCCATTACCGGAGTTGCCCGGTTGATTGTACTCTCTACTCACTCGCTTGCTGGCCTTGTCAATTAAAGGAACATGAACAGGATTCCCAGGTAAGGACATCTTTCCAGCCCCGGAGAGTTTCTTGCGCAGGCTTGACAGGCGCAGTTGACAGATGGAAGAATGCCTAGCTGCGGACAATGGGTGCGGAAGTGAAGACAGTCTCTGTCCACATTGTCGTTGTCGTCGTCGTTGTCCTCTACGGCGTTAGTGTAAGGGACAGAAAACCCTCGTACTGCAAGGAGCGTGCGTGCCTAGCCCTGTACCTCAATTTGTTGACACCACCTAGCTTCACCTTGGACGTCTTGACTGTCGTCTGTCTAGGTACCTGAAGAGGAAGAGCGGCTGCGGTCTGGGATTACAGCACCTGAAATCAGGATCAGCGAGGTGGCGTCCTAAGCGTCAGCTCAGCCACCGTCTGAGATCTCTAGTAGACGATGAACCGCCGGTGGTAGCTCTGCCCTCGTCGGCGCTGTCTTGTCAGTCGTATGCAGCAGGGCGTGCGAGTAAGATCTACTAGGCATGGCCAAAGATTTCTTTCTTCGATTAGTGGAGCTTGCGCCAGATTAAGTCGTTGAGCTGTGATGCAGGCAGGTATGATGCATCAGCCGACTGCGGGAAGAAGCAGATAGATACCTGCTGGATAGTAGAAGCTGGTAATGATGATGGCGTAGGGCTCAGTGCGGGAGTTGATGGGTGTCTGCTGTGGCGTATTACTCAGCGAGACAGGAACATTTATCGCCGGCTGCAAGAAAGAAGGTGCGCGATGATGGCTGAAGTACTTGTGCAAAGTCTTTGCAAGATCTGGAAACAGTTTGTGTAGAGCGGAACATCATCACGAGTCATGGCTTTTCATCATCACATCTGTCGTCAAGCCTTCATGTCATCACAATCATCGACCGTCAACCATATCCCATCGGATGTGCAACCGGCCTTGGCTCATAATACCAGCAGCGCATCGCCTTTCCTGGTCCATTGATCCAGACACCTCAGCCGCGAAACCCCGCAGTACCGCCATCAACCCCCTTCACGAACGCAATCAGCTCCTCCCCATCTGTGAGCTCCAACCCTGCCTGCCCAACACCATGATCATCCTGATCACCATCACTACCGGTTCCCTTCAGCGCTTGGACAGCCTTCACGCCCTGCTCGCCAACATGTCTCAGCAACCTCAATCGCGCTGCATAGCTCGAGCCACCCTGTCGAGCTCGATCCCAGTGGCCGCGCAGACTGGGCAAGAGTGTGAGGAGTAGTTTGGTGGTTTCGGCTTCCAGCCTAGATGGGGGTGGGTGTCAACGGAAGAGGTTCGAGGTGCAGAGAGCAAGATGGAACGTGAAGTGGCTTACTCTGATTTGATGGAGCGGTGAGCACGAGATGCGGCGGCACTGTTGCGATTAGTGGGGCGGTATCGCTTGCGGTGCCGGGGAGGTGATGGAGTAATCGAGGCTGGCACCGGGCCTGACGAGCTGGGAGGAAAGGTTAGCTGCAGTTGCTGGACCGAAACGGGGTTTGGAGCCGTACGAGGAAGCCGTGGAGAGCCGACGCCTCTTACACGAGTCTGGAGCTGATGTGAAAGACTGCGCATACTGCATGTCGATTGATGACCCCGTAGAGGGTGCAGTGAAGTCTCGAGCCTGATCTGAAGATGAGGTATTCAGGACACCCAAAGAATGCTTGGACTGCGCTTGCTCGACGCAGGGGCTGGAGAAGTCCATGCTCAGGTTGCGGGCCCCTTTGTCGATTCCCGAGCTGGTTGCGTCGAGGGGAAGGCCGTGGTACTGATTGGTGGAGGAGATGGTTGCATTGGTGAGCGTGCTGCTCTGCGGGAAAGACAGCTTCGGGTCCATCCAATCCTCCTGCAAGATATCAAAGATGTCGAGCTGATCGTTCACATCGCCGAAGTGGTTGTTGTCGGGAGGGATAAACTCTCTCAGGCCGGCGCTGGGGAAGGTGTCTCTTGCATTCGTGACTGGCGCATTATCGCCCGAAATGGCCGGTGGGTTGTAGATTGCATCGCTCCAGGTTGCTTGACACGGTCCCGCTGATTCGCAGCTCCTGGGGTTCGACGGCGCCAGCGTATGCATCGCATGCATTGCCAAGGTCGAGCCGGTGAAGGCAGCGTGGCTCTGGAGCTCGCCGAAAAAGGCGGAGTCGGGATCCATCGCTGGCTTGCTTACCTGTCAGCAGAGGTCAACGGGGGACGGGCATTGCTTGAGCTGGATGGGCGCGGATTGCGCCTGCCTGAGAGTCGCCAATGCCAAGCTGAAATTTCGCAAGGCATCTCCCCATCGATGGCTCGTTCGCAGGATACGTGCATATGCGTGCATGGACGTCCTGCGTCGCGATGGTCTGACGACTGGATTGATTCAATAATGCACATGTCAAGCGGCGGCGGGGAAGCACGGATCGGGTTTACGTTCGGCCGGAATCAAAATCCAGTCGTTCTTCCAGCCCTGTCTGTCTTAGTGGACACCGCCATCTCTTTGTCGACACTCCACTCGCATACCAATTCGAAACAACCAGTCGCGCAATCGATGGCGTCGCTCGCGGATCAATCGAAACACCCAATCGCGCGATTATCCTCATTCTCGCACATCGCAGCCTTGATGCCGGGCGGCTGCAGCGGAGGCGAATTTCCTCCCAGGCGTCAGGCTCGCTATCGCGTGTCGCTTTGTCGACCTGCATACCAATGAGACCTGGATCGTGAGAACTGTCGTCTTTTTGGCCATATCGCCAGTCATGGCGTCAATAGTGTCCCGTCACGCTACGCATGGTTCGCGCAACACCATCGTGCGCACGACCGGCTCTTCCGCCATGCCGCAGCTGGACTGTGGTGTATTTGCGCTTTATCATCATCTTGCTTTTCTTTGGCACTCTTGCGCCGGACCTTCATCCTTTCCAACTTCAACTCTCAGCGACTTGAAAGTCTCGCGCCACCCAACATGCCATCCTCCTCGAACACGCCTGATGACGAGGAGACCGTCGTCCTCCTCGAGCCAGGCAGGGTACGTCGTCACCCTCTGGCTTCTACCTTGGTGCGCTAACGGTGACCAGACTTTCGAGAACCTCTCCGCCACTACTGCTCTCGCCGGAAAGAACATCCAGTGGTCTACCACTACTAAGGACAAGATCCTGGTTTTTTGCGCCCGCAAGGGTATTGCCGCCGGTGCTCTCGATGCCGATGTGGTGATCGCCTTGATGACGGAAATCAGATTTGACGCCAAGGATACTCAGGTGTATGAGGCGCTTCTTAAGAAGCTTCTCGGGTACATCAAGGTCAGTTGTCATTGTTGCTACCCTCACCCCATCCGCTGACCCCATCCTTCTATTCAGAACAACATCAACGTCAAGAACCTCGATCCGTTCCTCGAAGTCACCAAGGTCGGCAGCGGCACCGAAACCCAAGCTGCCTGCATTGTGCGGTATGCGCGCTGTGCCGCCGATTGGGCCAACAAGACCGACATCCTGAAGAACCTCGATCGCGTCACCATTCTGCAGTCTCTGGGTCATCATGATTCGATGGACATGGGCCCAGCGGTCCGCCGCGAATGGCTCTCTCCAGCGCTGTGCATCGACAAGGTCATGGCGCACCGCAAGTCCAGCTCCAGCTTCACGATGAAGAAGTCTCCTCGTGCTGCCGTTCCCTCTGACCACGAGGCCGAAGCCATGAACACGTTCCTCGCTTGCCTCAGCTCAGGGTTTGGTATGGATCAGTCCAGCCTCTCGTAAGTACAAGTCTCTCCCACCAGACATTCCCTCCACTTGACTGACATATCACAGCCACCGTATGCTCTTCTCCCCCGAGCTGCTCGCCAAGTCCCTCGTCTCCTGGGCGGCCGCCGGAGCGACGGAGAAGAAGCGTGCAGAAAGCCTGGCAGAGGATGTTGTGGCGCTCGAGGGTCAAATCGGTTGTCTCGAGCGCAGCCTTCAGGATGCCAACGATCGCATGGAGGCGATGAAGGTGGACGAGCTCAAGGAGCGCGCTCGTAAGTTCACCAATGCTCCAACCTCTGGTCATTGGGCGGAGTCACCCCGCTCTCAGAGGGTCCGCCATGATCTGGAGTCGGTGTACAGCGATTATCCAGAGCCGGGATTCTCCCGCAACACCGCTCGCTCTCGGCGTCGGGGCAACCCAGACTCCTTCTTCGATCACGCTGATCCCGCTGAAGCCGGTCATGAGAGCACCGACGAGGACATCGAGCCCTTCCAAGCCCGTCGTGAGAAGGCTCGCAGCACTGGCACCGCATCTGCAGCTCGTGGCTCGTGCAAGGCGCGCTCTCGCTTCTCTGGGCTTAATCTCGACACCGACGAGATTGATGGGGATGGGCCTCCGGCAGTCCTGAGCCCGCCTCGCTCTTCCCGCTCTCGTCGTCCCATGACGAGGAGCCAGACGAGGGGCCAAGAGGTTCAGTTTGTTGATTTGTGAGAGATGGGCAGATGATGATGATCGTGGACAGACAGGGTTTTCATGGGTGCTTGGATCATGAGTTGCAGCAGCGGTCTTGACCGCTCGGTTTGAGATTGATGATGACGAGGCTCATCACGAACGCGGCTGCTGATGAACATTTTGATGATGATGATGATGATTGACAGACTTCAAATAGCGATTGGGAGTGGTGACCCCGATTCGCTCCTGAGGTCTTCCTTCGTAATCAAGTCGATATCTTGAGCAATGATGATGGCTTGGTTGATGCTTGCCTTTTCTCTCACTCTCATGCTTGGCTCCCTTGATGCGTGCATGACTGATCCACACGATGCACGTGTTGTGGAAGTAGTAGTGCTTCGATCCAGCTGCTTGGTATAGTCATAAATATCTCCACATTCACATCCACATTCCCATATCTGCACTTCCACACAAGCCAAATCCATGCACTCCCTCACTTCACCGATGGTCTGCCAGGCAAGTAAATAGACACCTGAAAGATTCTTGGTTCTTTCATTCTCAGCCAGCTTTCACGAAACAAAACAAGCACTACTTACCTCAATTCCGTCCGACCACCTGCTACTCATCCCAATGATCGGACTTGAAATTTCAGCCACGACTCATACGTATCGAATGTGCTGGTATGCGGCCTGTAGACAGAGCAGCACTGATGAATACACGCTCTCGAGATATGCGGGATGGGGCTGCGGCTTGCGAAATCGAATACTAGATCGTGAGGTAAGGGATGGGGAAGGTCCACGATACATCTTTTTGACCTGCTTGGGTACTGCCAGTGATACTGTCAATGCGAAGGAGTATGTGCGGTCATCACGTGGTGATTGGCAAGTAGAGCATCAGGATCATATGGAACGCTTACCCGGTCGGCGGGTTCACGACTTCTGTCCTTGTCCTCGTGCTTTTCTACCCCCGTCCTCATTCTCCTCCTCCTCTTGACAACACGGAGAATTCAAGTTGATAGCTGGGCTTTGGCTGGGTGTCGTCGCTTCGCTAAGCACTAGGCTCGACAAGCTTGGGTTGGGATTAGTATACACGATCGGACTCAAATGTGTGGAATCGCGGGTAATCGTTCGCATCGTCAGTTGAACGAACGAAGATTTTGAGAATGCTATGGCACAGCGGTGCGATCACGGGGATGATAGTGACTACCAGCAGCAGTTCCGGACTGCGGCCATTTCGCTAGGGATCATGGTGGTGGTGGCAGTATCCTGGGCGTGTTTTCGGCGCAGATGGCAGGAGAAAGTGTAGTTGAATTCTATGACAACAGTGGGCATTCGGAAAGGTTTCGCCGCCGCTCCTTCGCTGACAAGCTCTCCAAGCGTTTGCAACCAGAGTCTGTCAGCCTTTATATTCCGGACGGAAGACAGTCGCAGACACTAGGGGTCAATCTCGACATGCCTGATTGTACACCTGCTGCAAATCTCACCACAGCGATCCAAGGATCGCTTTGAGGAGTTAGATAATGACGAAATGCTGACGGCTACTTCAAACTCGGGCTTTGAGGACAACCAGCCATGTTCTGATCCCGGGATCAAATGATTGGCCTCTCGGGCAGCAACAAGCGCTTTGTTCAGTGTGCATTTTGTCTTCTTGGTGAATCTGACATCCTGGCGGAGAGTATCTCGGCCTGGACCACCATGTGCTGAAAGGGGCCGGGATGGATCCGGGCAACCCTCTCGATCATGTCCACGACTCGTGGCGCGAGGGTCGCCTCGCAGGCGTACTTGGAGAAGCTCTGGGACAGGTGGTCCTCGTCGACACCAACAGGTAATTCAATTGAGGACTACTCTACCTCGATGTCTATGGTGGTGTTGGCGCTATTGTAGCTTTGATGTCAATGCCTGGCTTCATCCAGCTCCACCGTCCTTTGGCGTGCTTTGTCTGCTGTGGTCGCTTCTTCGTCAACAGAGCTCTGAGATGATCCGACGCCAAGAAGGTGTAAGCTCCCTTGACATAGGTATGCCCTATACACTTGGAAGCTAGCAGAGGTATGGCAGAAGGAGGCATTTGCGCGCTCTAATATCGTGAACCTGACCCTATCAGCAGAACGTCAATGGAGGAGGGACGTCAGGACCGGAGTGGCCGTCAGGAAAACAAAAGTACCTGCAGACGCGGCGTGACGGGAGTCTGGGGCTGATCCTTATCGGGGCTGCAATCCGCTTGAGCTCGGCAGTCCATGAGGTCTTATGCCACGGCATCTGCAGCTGGATTGTTGTCGCAGCATTCTGCAGATCTGTTGAGTGACACACATCCCGAAACACTCGACTGGCAGCCCGCCCAGTGAATCGATCAGGAAGCTGATAATTCATGCGCTCCTTTCCGTATCCAGCAGCAAGCTCGTTGGATGTGGTGGACTTTCTGTCGAAAGGCTGGCCAAAATGTGGCAGCGGGGGAGATGCATCCGTGTAGGAGGCCAGGCATGTGTGCAGGGGAGGAGGCCCCGCTGCGTCATGCAGTGCCCCCCATCCCATCACACGCCTCTGTCAGATCTCCCACCACAATTTCCAGCGGCGCACATGTCAGAATACATACCGGATGGAGCAGTCTTGGGCGTATCATCTGGGACGGGGCTGACTACAACGCCACATCCCTTGCGCTGACCACACGCCTTGTCGTCCACGTCGCTTGTGAAGATTCGAGCTCTATTGCCACCGACACAGCCAAGCATTGAAGCGTGAACCCTGACAGACATCAACAGTGGCTGTACGGGCACAGACGAGACACTGCACCACTCGGAGAGTGACGATGGCGAACCGGATCAGAATGGATTCAAAAACAATTTTTCACGTTTTAGGTGAGGTCGTACTACTTCACAATCCACATGTTTAGCCAAGACCTCCACTCGGACTCGACCAGACTCAGAATGACCGACTCCGACTAACGCCAGCATTCAGCCAGCGCGAGCGCTGAGTTCTGATTGCGCGTACGAAGAAGTCGCAGCGAGCAGTATACTCGATGGTATTGAGACCATCTCAGCACCATCGGACGACGAGGAAGGCCAAGGGACGGCTGTCCGTGGAGCCAGCAACAGCGAGCGCCAAGCAAAGACAGACCAGCACTGTTTCAGGTCAAAACAGTGCTGATCTGTGCGTGAATGCACATTTCACTTGTCACCCTTCATCTTGATTTCGACCAGAGGAGAGACTTGACGGGCAATTTGATGGATCTCTATCGTGAAGCTCGTGACAGCGCTTATGGCTGGACTAAGCGCCGATTCCAATCAAACTGGTTGAGCGGGTCAATCAACCGTCCGCGGTGCTTGGAATCCATCGGGATCCTTCTGACCCGTACAAGTGGACATAGACAGAAAGCTAGCGTTGATATTTTGCCAGGTCAGATGGGCAAGTCGCCGGGTATTAGATGCACTATGGAGTCAAGAGTTTTCCCGCTGTGTGCTCTGGATTGCCCTGACATTGATGACGATCACCTGATAAGAAGAATGGCTATGAGGCAAATCACCGCCGAGCTCATGAAGGGTTGACAATACTACCGCAGCTCTAGGTCTAGATGCATTCGATCCAAGGCATGGCAGACTAGGCGATCCGTCTAGCGAGATCATCTTACAACTAGTCGGCGCCTCCAGCTCAAGAGCCGCACCGTCCGCCACAATCTCGTCAGTTCTCCGGACCAGCATAGCTTCAGCAGCTACGACAACGATCTTCCCCGAGCCCTAGCACGTCGTGTAGTTCCTGATGATACATAATAGCCAGAGGAATCTGGCAGCGCGGTTAATAGCATGAAGGCAGAGTGTCCGAACTCTTAATCAGAGTACTCTATGAACTACTACATTAGCGGTCTTCAGCCGTGCCGACACCTTGGTCGAGAGAACCCTTTGCTTGGTTACTATGGCAAGCATAAGCGCATCAAGAAGGATTCCGTTGTATTGACGGCAGTCTCTGTACAGGACGATGGCAGAGCAGACTACGCGTCACCGACAATATCGGATTCGCTGCCATCCTAGCACTCAAGGCTCCGAGCAGCACTAGCGGCAACCACTTGAGTCTCGGTACACCATATCATTGGATACAATGATCTCGAACGTCAAGAGCTTGATGAAAGAAGTCAGCCAGGTGAGATCCAGCTAGTATTGGCGCCAGCTTCGGAGAAAGATTGCGTCCATGCAAGAAATGCGAAGATTCATTAGAAGGATCTCGACGATGGGCACAGACGTGAGTAGGTTCATAGTAGTCAGTTGCCATAATGTTTATGCCGTCGCCATTAAAGCTCAAGTCTTAGATGTGGAAGCGGAGGTTATAGACATTGCATGCAAGCGCCGCCGAGCAGACGATGACTTCACAAAGAGCCTTTGAAGCCGAGCTCTGTTCAGGACCCGCGCTTTACTTCTCAGCCGACGTCAGCGCCTCATCTCACGGCCACGACCGAGAAACCCAAAGAAGATTCTGGCTGACGATATGAATATCGATTAGCACAGCTGACAGGACCAACAGTCCAGCCAACAACTGAGCGGAGAGCTTCTGCGCGTGAAGTATGTCACCTCACTACACCGGCAGAGGTGAGTATCAGACACTCGCTCGATGTGACGAGTAGAGCAGCCGCGCATTCAGTCTGCCTTGCAACGTCTGCACGAACGGCTCCAACGGGGCGGCAATCTTGCCATAGCACATACTCATGTGTATCGAGTATCAAGTACAACCTACTGTACCCTCATTCCGTACGAAGCTCGATCGTAAGTTCCCGCCAGTGTCATCACTTACGCTTTGCAACATCAAATAGATGGTAGCACAGAGTACTAGGTGCATGTTGTCCCATTGCGTCCGGTCCCGATATGAATTGGAAAGTATGGTATACATACCGCATGGACGTTCGTCTGTCTAGCAGAAAGAGGGCGCCTTTCATTGCTGCTTGAACGACCTTGCCTCGAGAGCATCAGTTCAGTGATCCGTGTGAAGGACGTGTCTAACGAAAGCAGCAAAGGACATGCATCCTCCGGTCAAGTCAACAGAAGGACTAGAGATCAAATCCACAAACAAGGAAGTCAGCAGTGCTGAGCCAGAGGTCGCCAATTGGGACCGCGGGCGGGATTCTTAGTGTGCCCTGAGCATGATAGCGGATGCTTCCATCGAGATCGCGTAAAGGCAGCGAGTCGCTGCGACACGGGATACCTCTTCGTCGAACACGTCAATTTCGTTGACGTCCGGGCCGATTGATGATATGATGGAAGTCAACAGTAACGGCAAGAACGACGTATAATCGTCTCCGCCAAACTTCCCCACGATCCCGCGACTGATGAAGCTTCGATTGATCGGCTGTCCTTTGACGAATGAGACTTTCGTCGAATAGAGTCAAATAGGACTTTGGGAAGACATACGAGGTTGTTGAAAGCACTAGAGCGAACGACCTTGCTCCCCCAGCAGACCTTATTGTCCACAAATCCGCCAGAAATGATGACACACTAATATGTCGTGTCAAGTTCAGGGAGCACCCGCACAGACTTGAGGCGGAGTACTTCTCGTTCAGGTTGGTCGGAGAGCATACTATTACAGCGATGGGAAATCACAGCTGAGATCCAGTCTTGCCGGTATATTATCTATTCGTTGAGATTTCCTCACTTACAGCAGGTGAACACGTTTGACAACTCGAAAACGGACAATGGGTGCAATCTGTATACTTCCTAAGACAGCTTTCAGTTCTCCAAAGCAGAACGCAATTGCAACACTTACAAGCGAGAGCTCGGAGTAACGGTAGCTTCGGTCAGACGTATGCCCATATGCTGTCAGGACCGGGGAGCTCAATGATATAGATGGGCTAGAAGCTTCTTACCGGCTTCCTCAACAGTAATTCTGAGCGCCGGGATGTCTTTGCACCTCGGAGGAATTCTGTCCGTCCATTCAGATCAAGTACCTCGAGGGCAGGCATAGCCCCGCCGTCATCTTGTCACGCACTATATGCAATGAAGACTGCAATCCCACAAAGGTCATGCATCAACTGCTGAAGGATCTGGATAGACATCATAGCGACGGCTGGATTCGAGAGACTTGGAAGGGCAGATGACAGGACAAGCTGGAGAAGAGGACGACAGGGGGCTCCAAGGCCTTCGCCAGACTGCAAAGCCGCGACAACGACCGACACATCACATATTCAGTGGTAGCATCGCGACAACCACGTCAGGATTGGCCCTGAGCACATGTCGCTCCGACTCCTACAGACCACTACCGCGCTGACGTCAACACAACTGAGATGTATCATGAGGACGGGATTGCTGACTTGGCGGCGGGAGTCGAAGTTGGCTTCGAGGCGCGTAGGAAGCGATAATTTAGCAAGTTGAAGGGCTTGTACTAGTACTAGCACCGACCGTTTCTTATCAGCAAGAGCGAGGCGCTACGATTTTACCATCAAGCCTGGTTGTTTCGATAGGGTGCGAATGATGGCAAACTGGTGCGTGCTATCGAGAACGAAATCAATCGTCAACCATCGACTGATGCCAGAGCTCAGTCCCGATACAATATCGATTTCGACCCTCGAGACCTCAGGCAGCTGTCTGTGGCCTCGATCGCTTTGCTTACAAGCAGCGCATCGACTGCGACATGAAGACTCTAAGTGAACAAGTCGGAGAGAAGAGGGCAAATCATAGTTCAGTCTCGTTGGTTTGACGCTGGTGAAGAACACACCACGTCCGGGTGTAGAGGAAAGCAAGAAGATGAACAGGGCTGTTGGAGATACACTTGGTGGCATGGGAATACAAGCGAGCATCTGTGTTGGCTACGATTGATGGCAGGATCACCCGAGGTGGGGACGCAACATGGGAATCACTTGGAGGATCTCGTTCCACGTATGGGGTACTCGTCTGGCCTCGACACCGAACTACTGCCTTTCCTGTCGCGTTATTCTCTGGTATCAGAACATTGCCATCAGTATGATCGTTCACCGGTGACTTGAGAGCCAGATGCTTTAGTAAGGCTAAGCGAGCAACTACTGATAATGGCATTTCCGTGATGTGGGATCAAAGGATATCATACAGCGTCGGTACTTGACGGGTAGAGTTCGAGGTTACAGGACATGATACCGTACATGCTTCTGGCATGCGCTCGGTCAACTCACGATTCGTGCGGTGCTGCGGACGAGCTTCTCCGCGGAGTGATACAGCACAGACCTGCTGGACGATGAGTGAGTTTCAAGGATTTGATCCCGAGAGTTCCTTGAAGGAAAGACGTATTCACTAGAGCGCGCCAAAGACCGTGTGTGCGTCTTTCACTTTCTCTTCATTGCGTGTCGAGTTGGCATACCTATGTACCATCACTCGTCCTCTCAGCGCCATCTCATGCCATTGCGGTCACCATACCGCATCCCCGATGCCTCGGACGGCCTGCCATATGATCACCTCCATATCCTGTCCCATCAGCCCAACCAGCGACTTCTCCTTACTCCCATCCCATGTCTTGCCTGCCTGTGGGCCGAAAGCTTGCTTGACGAGAGCATCAGCAAGCCTTTCCTGACACTCTTCAACTTTGCCTTCGGACATGTAGGCATGAAGGAGAGCGGTGTCGGAGATCTCAACCAAGGAGGGCGCGAAGCGCAGCAGGTCTCTCGGAAGGCTTGTGTCGTGATCTATCATGTCGTCATCGTCGACTGTGAGCCAGCCAGTCCCGGCGTCCGCGTTTGCAACCACACTGCTACGCCGCAGCCACGCCTGCGCGGCCGCGATCTCGGCGTCTTTGCTATCACCACCACTGCAGCCAACCAGCTTCTCCAGCCCGGCATTGACCTTCAACATGGTTTTCCCGACTGCTCCTACGCCGTGCCTGTCAATGCGCCCGTCGAGCCCACCTCCCATCGCTCCAAGTCGCAGCAGAACCTGGCCTCTTTCGATCCACATTGTTAAGGCAAGCAGGACAGAGATAGGAAGGGACGGTGCGGCGGCGTGGAGGTAGTTGGAACGAGTCAGGTCGAGATACAGCATTGCTGTGGAGGTAGTTCGACGGGCGGCAGAGAAGGACGCGCAGGATGTATAGGAGTAGTAGGCCATACCAGTGGTGCAGAGGAAGGCTAGCAGCAGTATGATGGCGTGTATCGGTTGTGTGAGTATGTCTTGAGTGATGATGTTCCAGGTGTTTGTCGTGTGTGCGTGGGGCTTTGCTAACAGATGCTCGTCATTGCCTTGTCGCGTTCCTTTAGTATATGCATCTGCCTCTACTGTATTCGCTGTGCTCGCCTCCTCCTGCTCCTCCTGCTCCTCCTGCTCCTCCTGCTCCTCCTGCTCCTCCTGCTCCTCCTGCTCCTCCTGCTCCTCCTGCTCCTCCTGCTCCTCCCGCTCCCCCTTCTCCTCCTGCTTCTCCTCTTCTTCCTCCCTGTCACCCTCTGCCTCCTCCTTGTCCTCTTGCTCCTCTTTCTTTGCCGGCTCTACCTCCTGAACACCTTGCGACTGCTCTTGCTGTTCGCGCCAGTGATTCGACGGCGGCATCAGCGCTGCAGGGGGCTCTTCTGCCTCCTCCTCCTCCTCCTCTTCTTCTTGTTCTTCATCATCAGCTTTGTGCTCACTGCCGTGTTGAATATTCTGGTCATCGTGATGGTCAGGATTGGGTTGGCTTGCCATCACCGTCGACATTAGTCGGAGTAATGACCGACACAGGCAAGTGCGGTGTTGGACTGTTTGTCAATAACAGTTCGAATGATCTACACCATACCTCTTACTGCCCAGATGGTCTAGCAAGTCTAGCAAGTCTAAGCCGAAAGTGGCTTAAGACGGCGGTCCAAATGTGCCAATTCCACATGAGGGGTGTTCTTGGCTTACAGCCACATCAAGAATCGACCTTCTAACACCTATATAGGCCTATATACCTATTAACAATAATCCATCAGCACTAATATCGTTGTTGCTTTCACCGTGCTACCTCAGGTAATTGACTAGCTACACTAGCATGAGTATGTGTAGCAAGCTATAGCTATTAGTGTCTGCTATGTCAATATCTAGGAGACTATCATGCAGAAAGAATAGACGATTATCAGTCGCAGTTGCCTTGCAAGGCAGCTTAATAATTAGGGCTTCTGCAAATATGTACCTTATATTAGAGGCAAAGTCATAGTAAAGGTTAACTACCTTATAGAGCATTAACACTAGTGCTAGTAGTCTACTAACAAGGAGATACTTAATGTATTGTCTACAAATAGATATGACATAAGCCGCAGAACGTTATAGTAGTAACATATTACCCTTAGCTATAAGAAGAAGCTTAATTAAGAGGAAGGGGAAAGGGAAGAGTAGTAACTTATACTACTATTACATAGTAAGTATAATAAAGGTAATACTCTGCATTATAGCAGGGAGAACCTATACATGCACTTTTAACATACATATAGGACAGTTTAATAGTAAGGACACTTATAGTCTAATCATAGTATACTTACTACTTAATTGTAATAGTAATTGCCTTTTCTAAGCCGCATGGAGCGTTAACCCCTAGGGCTTTTAAGAGTGTAGTTGTCCTTTAAGGGTAAAGCATAGTATCCTTTAAGCTCCTAGACTAAACTAGGGCTAGCTAATTAATGCCTATTACAAGATAGAGATGCTTAGAATTAGCATTTATGCTACTATGAAAGTGTAGTCTTGTAATATCATGTAGATCTACATTAGTATTGTCAGACGCATGAAGCTAAGCGTCCTTACATAATACTCTTAATGTATGCAAGAGTTCTTAATAGTACCTCAAATAATCTAGAGTAACAGGGGCCTTAAGACACTAGATCTAGCTAATGCTTACTTTTGCCTGTTATAAGAAGCTTGTAGGGACGTAGGCAAAGGCTGTTGTCTAGACGCAGAGGAGCTAGGCAATTAGTAAGAGGCTTAATTTGTAGCAAGAGTAGCGGCTATAGCTAGCAACTAAGGGCTATTACTATTCGACAAGATAGACGACTCTGACGATCAAGATAACGACGATGATAACGACGAGCCCCTATGCTAGCTAGACATGTAGCATTACTAGCAAGCTAAGTAGCTAGTCTTTAGACCCTAGCTACCTATTACAGATTAAATCCTAACATGTAAGTAGAAGCTACTATAGCGTGTCATCTAATGTCGAATGATTCTAAAGGACAAGCTAAGCTAAAAG
This sequence comes from Teratosphaeria epicoccoides, assembly GCA_021401465.1. Taxonomy (NCBI): domain Eukaryota; kingdom Fungi; phylum Ascomycota; class Dothideomycetes; order Mycosphaerellales; family Teratosphaeriaceae; genus Teratosphaeria; species Teratosphaeria epicoccoides. Next base: position 110,693 of record JADDMT010000066.1, on the reverse strand, counting down.
GAGAAGGACAGACAGCACCATAACTCGAATAAGTTAGAGGAGTATATATACGCTTACTATATAAAGAGACTACTAAGGAGTTAGCGCTTACGTATATGCCTACGCTTATGATAGCAAGTGCTTACCTTAGAGCAAGCGCGTACTATAGCGAGCACGTACAGCGTAGCGAGTAGCCACAGATTTCCTATTTATATAGGAAGACAGGATAGACTCTAGTTTAGACAGTGTTTAACTTATGTTATTATCTTACTGATTAGAATTTAACCTTTGTTCCTTTTAGATTACATCGTTCCTGTTTACTGTTACCTCTCTAAAGAATAATTGCCCCACGTGACTTAACTATTCCTCTTAAGGCTTAGTTAATAGCAAGGTTAGTAACATGGCTACTAAGGAACAAGCTTACATTCGCTAATTGTTATTAGTATAGGACAAGCAAGATGAATTAGCGCATTAAGGTATAGTAGGGCTAGCTCTTAAAGACTAAGCTTAATTACTAGAGAGACTAGTTTCAAGTGCTTAAAGATAGTAGCTATTAGAGTAAAGACTGCCTCTCTAACAAGATAGCCTTTATTGTAGTCTACATGCCTATCATCTAGACAGCTGCTACTAAGTTCTTAATCTTGTAGAGGAATCACAAGATTCGCAGCTAACTACAGCGGCTACATTGTATGCTAGGGGTCCCTAAGCAGCTATATAGATATCCGGAGAGTCATAAGACTATGCCTAGCTACTAAAGCAGTATACAAATCGACGCTAATAGTCCCTAATTAGTAGCGATTAAGGAATACCTTGAAGCCACAGGTTTTAGTAAGTCCTAATTACAGAGTACTTACAGATTTAATCGACGTACTAGAGAGCTGTTAAGAGCTCTTTAACTTCGCTTAATATGTATAACCCCTACCTAGTAGCGCTAATTATAGTGTAGTTGTAGTATGCCTTAAGGCACTTTGCTAACTCTTAGCAGATATTAATGAGTACCTTCCTACAGACACGTTAGCATAGTACGCTAGTACCTTAGTATAGGTCGGCGTTAATATGGCTGCTATTACTAGCGACGCTAATAAGCTAGAGAGTAGTAGAAGGCTATATAAGCTCGCCTACTATTACCTCCGCAACTCCGCAAAGGCCTATCTAGATGCTAGTAATACTAAGCTAAAGCTAGTATAGTCTGACAAGTATCATATAGTACCTTGCTTCTAACCGAATGTTAATCTACAGGTACATAAGGCTATTAATAGACTAAAACGGCTACTTCTAGAGTAGATAACATAGCTGTTAGATGGCTTTAACAATGTGTAGCTTATAAGACTATTAGTACGCTACTCATTAAATCAAACAAGACTGCTACTACTCTGTGTCTTTTGCCTGCTAATTAATAGGTCCCCTATAACGTCTCGAAAACCTAACCCCTAAGTAGTACGAAGTACGAAGAGTAGACTAAGTAGAGCCGAGTTAGCTAATTAAGTGCTAGTAGTATGCTAGCAGTATCTTACTAGCTTGGCCTACTCGGCCCTACTCCTAGCTACTCAATTCACGGGCTCGTTAGCCTTCCTACTTATGCCTACTTGTAGGCGTGCTTATTTAACGGCTTTCTACTTGATCGCTACTTACCTACACTCGTACGCTCCTCTAACGTGTACGTCTACTTAGCCCTACTCCTAGCCCTGCGATCTAGCAACAGGTATCACTACTAAGTGTTAGCAATATGTAGTAGTTAGAACACGTACTACTATAGCTACTTGCCTGTAGTAATTAGCTACTATTCTAATACGTAGTCTATAATAGGCTAACAGAATAGGAAACAGCATCGTTCTTAGGGTGTCGATATTAAATACAGGCCCTCTTAACTCATAAGCTTAGCTTGTTTGTCATAAAATACACCTTTCTGTCTACTACTAAATAAACAATTAAAACAGACCCCTAGGCTATCTACATCTTATCCCTATGTTATCCGTACTATTACTGTAGCCTATACCACGATCTGCGTGAGCCCCCCTCATAACAGGGTAGAAAGGTTGCTAACGACTCCCTTCTTCCTACTATAATGCTTGTGAATAGAACTTGTCTTTAGACTACTATCCCCCTCACATAGCTCGTTTACTACACTAGCTACTACGCTGCCATCTCTGCACTGTAGGTAGTCTCTAAAGCCTTCTATAGTTAACGGCTATAGCTTATAAGTTGTCTACATCCTCCTATGCCTTTCCTTATACGCTAGGAGGTACATCTAGTCCGCAAACTATTCGACAATCTTGTCTTTAACCTCTACGCTCTCTAACATTCCCTTATACTTCTTGACTGCTAGAAACTGAAGTTAAGGTAGCTAAGCAGCTATAATAGTCATGCAGAGTACAAACTACTTAGACTACATGAAACTACAGAGGTCCGCATTAATGTTATCTGAATTCTAGTAAATACATACATACCTGCCTGCTATGTTAGTAGTAGCTAAGTAGCTACTATGACTAAAATATACTACTATCGAATCATATCTACCTGCTATTACTATATTAAATTAATAGGGACTATAGCTCTTACTAGCATGCTAGTCTTACAGGAGCTAAGAAACAAGTAAACTATAAGTAATACTATCTCCGCTAGCTCGCTAGACTTCAGAAACAATAGCTAGACCCCCCTTTAGAATACTACTATGTCTCTACACCCGCCTGCTTGCTAGCCTACTATAGCCTTAGAAACATGTGTCGAGATACATATATGCACTTGTTAGCGTATCTCGTTCCTCTGTACATAGTACTAGACAATAAACGGCTTGTTTATTATGCTATTTAAAGTAGCCAAGTTGTTGCGGGCTCCTATGACGACGTCGCTAAACTCGCCCTATAGACGCTGTCTAAACTGTAGAGAGAACTCGTTATATAATGGCTCTATGTCGTAGGTTTTCTACAGGCCTTAGTAGAATGCCTAGGTATACTAGTCTTCTGTCTTGTACTTAATATTGACCTTCTTTTAGCCTAACTAATTAGCATCTTCTGTCTTTATTACAATGAAGACAACCTTCCTATTCCTTTTGCTCCTAAACACACGGACCTCCCTAACACTCATCTAAGGGGTGTTAGGGGTCCCATTATAACTGACGACAGTTAGCCTGCTAAAGAAAAGCTCATGTGTACCTAGCGGTCTAGTAAGTAGCACTTCGAACACCTTGTTTATGATTAGGGGTAGTATACTATTAGCCCGCTCCCTTGTTACGCGACTCGCTATGTCCTCCCCTTTAAAGATCTTCTTAAACAGCAGGGTTTTAACGCGTCTAGTAAACATGAAGTTAGTAACTAGTCGTCATATCTTAGGGTTAACTGCATACTAATTCCTATTCCAGGTTAGCTGCTTAGCGGAGCTATCCTTGTAGTTATCGTGCTAGTCGATTGTCTAGCAATTCTTGCTATAGTAGGCTACTACCTAATATAGGCACTTCTTGAGTAGGCTGTCGATGCTAAAATTAGCGCATTAAGCGACTATGCTAGCCATTGTCTTAAATAGTAAGATAGAGGGTTAATTAATGTTACTACTCCTTATGTATATCAGGTAAGTCTTCGAAGTTAGTTGATATCATTAGTGAAGAGTTAAAGTAGAAGAGTAGTAGTAGATATAGATATCTCTTGCTACTAAGTACACGTGCTACCGCCTAGCTAGCGTACATGAGGCTGTTATAACTGCCGTCTAGATTAGTTAGCTACTATGTGCCGCTATGTGCTACATGTAGGTAGTTATGCGCTCTTAACAAAGAAGTAGCAACTATGGCGACATCTATCCTATGTAGCTATATCTGCCAAGTGTACATGCTGCCATTAAGCTAGCGTTAGTGTAACTATATTGTAGTTACTACTATTCCTAATGCCTCTGTATAGTAGTAGATAAGGTTAGTAGGTCGTAACTACAAGGATCATTTTTTACTGCCTTTTAAGGTAGAATCGCCTGATATTGTGCCTTCTTCATTTAGTCATGTGCCTAGGCAGTAGTGTGTAATATTTAACCGAATCTGTAACAGCGTCGCGTGCCTTCTGTTTCTAGCCATTTTTCAGGTAGTAGCGTCATATGCCTTCCATTTCTAGTCATTTCTTAGGCAGAATCTAATAATGTGATGATATAACGTGTACAGTTAGCGACTATGTAGAGCACATGACCTATAGCTACTAAAATACAAAAGAAGCTTAGTACTTTGAACTTCTTTCTTTTAAACAACTACCTTATCTAGTACTTAGCTTCTTCTTTAGCATCTATATTGATACTAGTATACTAATAATACTATAGCATGTAAGCATTATATGCTTGTATAACAAGACTATGTACTAACATGCTAGTAGATTCTAAACCTACTATGTCGACTAATCTGACCCTAGACCTAGAGCTAGCGATTAGTGTAGGTTCTAAGCACGCCAAGTTTGCGGCTAACTACGTCCGCGATACTATCTAGGCATTAGAAGCTGCCGTCACGCTATAGAAGGCATATCCGGACTTTAATGCCTACAAGGATCTCGTTAACTACGCCTCTTAGGTAGAGCATTAAGCTAGGGACAAGGTACTTGACGTCACATACAGCGGTAGCCTAATTAGCCTCCGAGCGAGTATAAAGCTAGCTGCGCTAGATAGTGTATCCTTCCTAGACTTCTGTGCTAAGATGCTAGGCAAGAGCTAGTAGTATGTGTTATAGCTAGGCCTTAGAGGCAATACTGTTACTAACTAATCTCTAGTACCATACAGGACTACTAGGGAAGCGTAGACTTGTAGCGCTTCATCTAGGCAAGGCTCGGTCATACCCCTACAGCCTGCATTAAGCAGGCTACTAGATGCCCTAACGGCTTTTAGATAGTATTTGCAAAGGGCGTGCTAGAGATGTTCGAGCTATAGGTCTATTCCGGGCTAATCCGCTAGCTACGCAGGCTAGTTAGTAATAACAGCTAGCTGATCTTAGATTAGAAGGAGCCTGCTCCTAGCTAGTAGCTACTTTTGTACCGACTAAGCGAGGCTACTTCTATAGCCTATCGAGAGTACACTATAAGAGACTAGGCCTTATTACTATCGCGCATTCAGAATGTTTAGTACCCCGCCCTACTAAGTCCTAGCTTTAACTGTCTAATCATGTAGTACACCATGATCGCTAGCTAGGACGAATTAGCAAGGGCGCGAAGATCTATGCTTGCTTTCTTCGCTAAGCCTAGTATAGCAAGTAAGGTATCCCTCTACGTAGACTTTCTGACCTACTAGCTAACAGACTAGTTAACTACTCTGTACGACTTATTTGTCAAGTGAGCAAGAACCCGTGTTAGCTATCTAACCGCGGCGTTAGAGGTCAAAGTCGACATAGCGTAGCGTGAATAGCTTAATAGCAAGATTAGTAGTACTACTCCTAGGCAGAGGGGTTTCTAGGTCGAGCTCTTATACACTCTAGTCATTAAGCCCATGGCTATAATACCTCTCGATTAAGTCAAACAGGAATTGTCGCGTATAGAGAGACGTGCGCTAGAACGACAGGTAGCGAAGGCTCTGTAGAAAGGGTAGTAAATATACGAGGTAGATAAGCTAGCTAGCTGCCTAGACGCTAGCTAGTAGAGAGATATGCATGCGATAAGAGACTTTTAGCTAGTAGCACTAACTGCTAATCCTGCGGCATGACTAATAAGTAGTTATGCACGTAGGTAGAAGACCTACTTGCGGCTATAGCAGGTAGTAATTCATGACTTTCTTAAGAACTTACTAAGCATCTACAAGGATCTGCTCTTCTTAGCATCTTATGAAATCGCAGGTAAGAAGTCGACGTCCTTAGGCTACACTTCGTAGTCTATTAGGCCCTCGTAGAGACTAAGCATATTAACCTTACTATGAAGGTATACACCTTGAACTAAAACGGTAGTAGAAGGGATGCCGCTAATACTAGATGCCCTAGGTCTAGTGTACCTCGCCCTAGTAGTAGAGGCATAGGTTGCGAATAGCATGACATTAGCATAACGTCTATCTGTTACTATATATTACGACTATGTAGCAGATCCTCCGGCCCCGCCTCGATTCCAATGAATCTGACGAAGACTAGGAGGATAAGTCACTATCTAAGAAGGCTAAGGGCAACTCTAGTCAGCTGTTTAGCACATTTTGCCACGATCTGACAGGGTGCTAAGCGGCTAACTAGAGTTGCACTTAACCTTCTTAGATAGTAGCTCGTCCTCCTAGTCTTTGTCAGATTCATCAGAATCGAGGTAGGGCCGGAGGATCTGCTACATGAATCTGACAAAGACTAGGAGGACAAGTTACTATCTAAGAAGGCTAAGGGCAACTCCGGTTAGCCGTTTAGCACATTTTGCCACGATCTGACAAGGTGCTAAGTAGCTGACTAGAGTTGCACTTAGCCTTCTTAGATAGTGACTTGTCCTCCTAGTCTTCATGAGATTCATCGATGCCATGCGCTCTATTAGTTAAGGCTAGAGCTAGCGATAGACCGCAAAAACTATCTACCCTAGCCGCGTTTAAAAGTGCTAGTAGTATACCCATAGTACCTTACTCTACCTGCTATCACTAGATCTGCGAGAAAGGGTAACAGCATACTCGACCTAGCCGCGACTAAAGGTACTAGCGGTATACCTGTAGCATCTCCTTCTATATACTACTAGTATTTCCGCGAGATAGGGTAACAGCACACTTGACCTAGCCGTAATCAAAAGTGCTAGTAGTATACCTATAGCACTTTAAGGTGTCTCTTATGATTTACTACTAGTAGTTTTATTACAATGTCTGTAGGTCTAGGGCTAGTATCTAACCTACTAGTAGTATGCTTCTAGTACCCTCGACTACTTCTTGTGTATATCTAGCATCCTGACTCTCGCTCTTATTCTTCTAGTTAGTCGAACTAGTAGTGCGAGTTACAGAAGTATTACTTACGCTAGGGCTTGTAGCGTGCTACCTTTATCGAGCTTACTAGTATAGCATTTGTTATACATGTCACGATTGTTTGCGTTTGTTTCTCCTCGATTAGTCCTAAGTAGAGCTACTAGCGACGCTACGCTTAAGCGATAGCGGCCCTTCCTTGCTAGTAGCCGCAATATCGCGCTCCTTAGCTGTATTTAGGTGTTATAAGGGTAGGTGCCAATAGCAGGAAGGGGATCAGGTGTTAGACTCGTAGAGCTATGAAGAATATCGACAATAGCAGTTAACCTTGTAACTAACTCTCCTCTAAGCAAGAGAGGATTAAATTAAGATTAAGCACGAAGCTCCTAACTGCCTATCCTGAAGCTATCCCTATATACTAGAGAGACAGAGTAGCTCTGTTAGATCTGTTAACAGACCTAACAGATCTATGTCTATAGATCTATAGACTAACCCTACAGATCCGAGGGTCTATCATCCTACAATAGATCCCTTCTCCCTTGTAGGCCTATAGATCTGTAGACTAACCCTATAGATCCGGGGATCTATCCTTACGTGACAGATCCTTTCTCCTATGACTATGCCTATAACTCATAGTACTCCTATAACTATATGTCATAAGTGTCAGGAGTACTATCCGGAGTACTATAGGATACAGGATCATGAGGGTCCTAAGTGCTATAAGTTATAGTATAATCATAGGAGTACTATAAGTCATAGGCATAGTCATAGGAGAAAGGATCTGTCACGTGAGGACAGATCCCCGGATCTATAGAGTTAGTCTACAGATCTATAGGCCTATAAGGAAGAAGGGATCTGTTATGGGATAACAGACCCTTAGATCTGTAGGGTTAGTCTACAGATCTATAGACATAGATCTGTTAGGTCTGTCGACAGATCTAACAGAGCTACTCTGTCTCTCTAGTATATAGGGATAGCTTTAGGATAGGCAGTTAGGAGCTTCGTGCTTAATCTCAATTTAATCCTCTCTTGCTTAGAGGAGAGTTAGTTACAAGGTTAACTGCTATTATCGATATTCTTCATAGCTCTGCGAGTCTAACACCTGATCCCCTTCCTGCTATTAGCACCTACCCTTATGACATTTTGAGCACTACTTCTAAGGAAGCATTAGGAGACTCGTTAAGCGCTTAACATACGCCTATGTCAAGTAGTTCTTTAACTGTTAGTTTAAGTTCTAGCAACAGTTAACTAACACTATGAGAACAAGTTGCCGCTATACCTTAAGTCATGTAGTAGCTCGAATCCATTCACCTTAGCGAGATAGCTCTAGCATCTGTCGCAGGTTTAACTACTAGGAATAGACACGGTAATAACGGCTTTAAGATAGGAAGCCCTACAGAGTTTATAGGACAACGATCTTAAGTCGAGATGTTTATCCTATAATGCTAGTTAGCATTTAACGTGGATACGGAACGGTTTACGACATATTATAAGCGAATGATATACATTGTCTCTTACCTGAAGGGACTAGCGTTTGAGTTTATCTAGCCTTATCTGACAGATTATCTAGATCATGTTAGTAACGCCGAAGCTAGGAAGACGACGACTAGGGAGATTCTCAACTTAGACAAGTCCTTGTTTAAGGCATTACGCGAAGCGTTTAGGCTCGGTAATGAGTAACAAGAGGCCGAGAGAGCTCTCCTAGGAATCTAGTAGAAGGGTTCCGCTACTAAGTACCGCGCAGACTTTTAGACCCTCTCTGCTCGAGTCGACTAGAATGATAACGCTTTAGCCGCTTAGTTCTACTAGGGACTAAAGGAGACATTTAAAGACGAAATTGCCCGAGGAGATCGGCTAACGACATTCAAGGAAATGAGCAATCTCGCGATTAGAATCGATAATCGCATCTAGGAATGACATCAAGAACGACAACATAGAAATCGCAAGCTAGTACAGGCTAACCATAAGGTCTAACGATTAGCACTAAAATGGCGAAGCGATTACTATAGTCTCTAACCTATAGAGTTAGATGCGACTAAGGGGCGTCTAAGGAATAGACCCTAAGGAAAGCCGCGGAAAGGCTCTCCTAATCACAATGGTCTGAAGAAGCCATTCGACAAGAGTAATCTCGAGTGCCATAACTGTAGAAAGAAAGGACACTTTTCCCGCGAATGTTTTGCGAAGAAGCAACGACAAGAGCTACCTAGGATAGAGCAGGCTTACGTAACAACGACAGCACCTAAGCAAAAGGCCGCCGCTACTCGAGAACCAGACTATGCTGCACTTACTTAGACTGCATGCTACGACGACGATTGTCGAATTCACATGAGTGATAAAGATGGTTCCGGATAGTACCCTAGCCGAAATAAGGCATAGTCGATCTATGCGCTAAGGGGTACACCTTCTAGTGTAACAGTCCTAAGGCAACAGGAACTAGAAGAAGAAGAAGAAGGTTTAGACGACAACTACGAGCTTGTCGAAGCCGTCATTCCTGATTCCGAGGAAGACGAGAGCATAGAGCGATAGGCCATGCCGCCACATGACATTAGACTCGACATTATCCGAATCATATAGAACTAGTAGGCTTAGGCTTACCTATGGATTAATGGAGTACAACATGTCGACTAGCTTTAGTATGACGAACTAGCCGACCGTATGCGACGACACTTAAGGAGACTACCGGTTATAGCTTAACCTCATGCGCATCAGAAAGTTGTCTAAGAAATTGTACCGTTTAGGGTAGAGTTCACGCCCTAGGGAGGCTACCTAACCTATAAAGGTATTTAGATTCTAAGAGCGCTACAACTCCGAGTCTATTACTTAAAGATGGAGTACGCAAGAAACGCGCAGGAATAGCGAGGCCAAGAACGAGAACGATCTCTTAGGCTAGAAAACGGTAACGCTTAGAGAAGAAGCCGAGACCGCACGATCCCTGAACTAGTCCGTAAAGACAGTTATTCAGGAAACGACGAGGTCCGCTAGAATTAGACCTACAGACAGACTAGATAGGGCTGCAACGATATGCCGCGATTAGCGCCAGATACGCGAACAACCTTAGAGTATAGGTACACATCGACGAAACGCTAGCTAGGGCCTTATTAGATTCAGGATGTACTGGAATCTTCATGACGCCTAAGTTCGCTAGGACAGCTAGGATAAAGCTACAGGCGAAGACGAATGCTTTCTCGCTACAAGCGATTAATAGAAAGCCGGTCACGTACAACTAAGGAGTAGTTAACGAAGAGACTAAGATAATGCCTCTGCGGATAGGACGCTACTAAGAGATGCTCTAGTTCGACATCACAGAGTCACTAGGCTCGGATGTAGTACTAGGGTTACTATGGCTAAGAAATGCTAACCCCTATCTTGACTAGAAGAATGAGAGGATCTAGTTCCTAGAACTCTTAAGATCGATACCTCTACCTGTAGTACATGACGTACTAGGCAAGATCGAAATATGTGCTATGACTTTAAGCGAGATAGTAGCCGCTATTAAGGATCTAGAACAGGAAGTACACGTCCTATAGGTTAAAGCAACGCAATCGGAAGTCAAGGTCGAATTCATAGTTCCCGATAAGTATAAAGAGTTCGCTACTCTTTTCAAGGAAGAACCCGACTAAGAAGCTCTGCCAGAATACTAGGAGTAGGACTACGGGATACCCTTACTCCCTAGCAAGACACTAACGAAGCAATTAGTTCGCCTGTTATTAGTAGCGAAAGTAGAGATTCTCCGGAAATACCTAGAAGACAACCTCTAGAAAGGCTTTATCCGCAAGTCGTAGTCCCTAGCTAGATATCTAATCCTGTTTAGCCTAAGGGGGAGGATGACTAGCGACTCTGCGTAGATTATTGTAGATTAAACGACATCATAATAAAGAATAGTTATCCGCTTCCTTTGCTCTCAGAATTACAGGACCGCCTACAAGGAGTAATATAGTTCTTGAAGTTCGACATACCTAGAGCGTATAACCGAATTTGAATTAAGGAAGGCAAAGAATAGAAGACTGCGTTCCGAACTAGGTTCGGACACTACGAGTACATAGTTATGCTATTTAGGTTAACAAACGCCTTAGCTACATAGCAGGCATTTATTAACAACGTACTACGAGAGTACCTTAACGTCTTTGTAGTTATATACCTAGACGACATCCTCGTCTATTCCCAGACGATCGAAGAGCATAGGACTTACATACGCAAGGTACTTCAGAAACTCCAGGATTACTAGCTAAAGGTTAAGCCGTAGAAGAGCGAGTTTCATAAGCAGGAAGTACAATTCCTTAGCTACGTAGTAGCATAGAATAGAATCAAGATAGACACTAAGAAAGTCTAGGTTGTAAAAGAGTAGCCTACGCCGACTAATGTTAAGGAAGTATAGTCCTTCCTTAGATTCGCTAACTTCTATAGGAGATTTGTGGCAAACTATTCGAAGATCATAGCACTACTTACGACTCTTACGACGAAGGATACACTATTCGTATAGGACGACGCCTAACGGAATGCCTTCAAGGAACTTAAGCAACAATTTACAGATTAGCTAATCTTACTTATATTCGACCTAGATAAGCCTATTATAGTCGAAACAGATGCCTCTGACGTAGCACTCAGGGCATGCTTAAGTCAACTAGGACCGAGTAGACGACTACAGCTAGTCGCCTACTACTCAAGGAAATTATCTAGACCGGAACTCTATTATGACGTCTATAACAAAGAACTTCTAGCTATAGTAGACGCCTACAAGGCCTGGCGAGTCTACTTAGAAGGTTCTAAGCACTAGGTCACAGTCTACACAGACCATAAGAACTTGCAATACTTCATAACGACAAAAGAGTTAAACTGACGACAGGTTTAGTAGAGCGAGGAGCTCTCTAGTTTTAACTGCAAGATCGTCTATCGCAAGGTGACTAATAACGCACGCGCCGATGCACTTAGCCGCTAGACAGACTACATGAAGGGCATGAAGCAGGAGAAACATGCTGTTCTCCAGGAAAATAGCAATGGCACGCTAGGAGTCAACTAATTCGCGGCTACGACTGTCACATAGACTAGTAGATTTTAGGACGACCTGAAGAAAGCGCTAATCTATGACCTAACTGCACTCGCTGTCCGCGACGACATTAATAGACAGGAGGATTAGGAAGACAAAGACAGAATCCTTCTATTTCAAGGATTAGTATACATGCTAACGTCTTTATAATCGGAACTACTACGCCTCCGACATAACATACCTTAGGTAGGACACCTAGTAGTGTCTAAAATGAAGCAAATTCTCTGATAAGAATATTACTTCCCTAGGATAAGCAAGGCAATTAAGGACTACATCTATCGATATGTAACTTGCTAACAAAGTAAGCATGACTATTATAAACCATATAGGCTACTATAACTACTTAAGGTACCTTAACGGCTATAGGAATCGCTCGCCATGGATTTTATCGTGAAACTACCTTAGTCAAGAGAACCCGCTACTAATGAGTTCTTCGACAGGATCATGGTAGTAGTCGACTAATTCACTAAGTTTAGGAAGTTTATCCCTTACCGCGAAGACTTCAAGACTAAAGATATCGCGTATGTCTTCATTAAATGGGTAGTAGCACTACATAGCATGCTATAGGACCTAGTAACGGATCGAGGATCTGTATTTACCTCTAACTTCTAGAGAGCCCTAATGAGACAATTCTAGGTCAAACATCGACTAAGTACTTCCTTCTACCCTTAGACAGATAGACAGACAGAACGCCTAAATCAGACGTTAGAATAGTACCTTCGATCCTATGTGAATAGGGACTAGAATAACTAGGTAGAGTTGTTACTAATAGCATAACTTGCGTATAATAGTACGCTAGTAGAGTCGATAGGACTCTCGCCATTTCAGATGGCGTATAGATCAGCTATAGAAGACATTCCGGACGTCTTAGCTAGTAATCTGAACCTAGTAGCACTTAGACAAGTAGAAATCTACGCTAACTGTAAACAGAAGCACGACTTGACCTACAGTTCTATTAGCAGAACATAGCATAGTACGCGAATCGTAAGAGAATTAAGGGACTAATTCTAAAGGAGGGGGACAAGGTGTATCTCCTCTGCTGTCACATCAAATTAGACAAGCCGAGTAAAAAACTAGACGCTGTAAAACTAGGACCGTTTAGGATTAAGGCCAAGAAGGGACCAGTTAATTTTGAGTTACAGCTACCCGAGCAGATGAGAATATACCCGGTGTTCTATGTCTCTCTGCTAGAACAAGTAGCGCTAGACACTACACTGCAATCAGAACCCTTACTACTCGACCCTGAAGTAGAAGAACTAGAGTACACTGTCGAGAGGATTATCGACACTTGCTAGCGGGACAGACAGCGAGAGTACTTAGTAAAATGGGAAGGATATAGGAGTACCGAGAACACCTAGGAACCCCTAGAACATCTGCGAAACTGTTAGCAAAAGATACGAAGTTTCGAGAGAGGAACAAACCTAGGAAGAAGATCCTAAGCCACGACTAGACTCCTGCGGGACGCTGTCAACCGGCTCGGCTATCACGCCATCCAGGAAACCCTAATATGAGGCGTTAGCGAAACCCTCTATTACGCTCCATGTCGTAGGACTAAGAGCGAGACCCGCTAAAGGATCTAGGTCAAGGAGAAACCTAGCCTGCGAGAGAGCTTGTTCCTCGGCCTCATCCTCCCTGATCTCACGCTCCTCGAGAGCGCGACTACTTCGACCTCCTAGTCGACTACGTCTAACTGTTTTTAAAGATGTATCTCCTTTGCATGCGCCTCTATTATCTTCTGCGAAGCCTTGGCTAAGACCGCCTTCGCATAATCGAGATCAGTAATTAGTCTTTTCTGCTAATCGCCTAACTTCTTCTATTCGACCTCTGTCACCTTTGCATCGCAACTCTGATAGTTACTAAAGTGACATTGCGAACATTTCCCTAAGGAAATGTATACCTAACAAACGAGTTTTAACTCTTAACACTAAGTGTAGGACTTCATGCTGTCCTAGCCCTGACGATAGATTCAATTCGCGCGGCGTTTACGTTTCTGCGTTAAAGGGGCGTTAGTGTCTAGAATAACACAAGGTAGTAATGTAGAAAGAGAAGACATCATAGCGTAAAAAAAGTCACAAGAGAAACCCCGCACTAATAAGGTAGCTTAGGGACGAGCTAGGCTAAGAGGGGGATAGTGTCATAAGTGTTAGGAGTACTGTCCGGAGTACTATAGGATACAGGATCATAAGGGTCCTAAGTGCTATAAGTCATAGTATAATCATAGGAGTACTATAAGTCATAGGCATAGTCATAGGAGAAAGGATCTGTCACGTGAGGACAGATCCCTAGATCTATAGAGTTAGTCTACAGATCTATAGGCCTATAAGGAAGAAGGGATCTGTCACAGGATGACAGACCCTTAGATCTATAGGGTTAGTCCACAGATCTGTAGACACGGATCTGTTAGGTCTGTCGACAGATCTAACAGAGCTGCTCTGTCTCTCTAGTATATAGGGATGGCTTTAGGACAGGCAGTTAGGAGCTTCGTGCTTAATCTCAATTTAATCCTCTCTTGCTTAGAGGAGAGTTAGTTACAAGGTCAACTGCTATTGTCGATATTCTTTACAGCTCTGCGAGTCTAACACCTGATCCCCTTCCTGCTATTAGCACCTACCCTTATGACACTATACTATGACTCATAGCACTTAGGACCCTTATGATCCTGTGACTCATAGTACTCCTGACACTTATGACACTATCCTCCTCTTAGCCTAGCTTGTCCCTAAGCTACCTTATTAGTGCGGGGTTTCTCTTGTCATTTCTTTTTGTGCTGTAATGTCTTCTCTTTCTACATTACTGCCTTATGTCATTCTAGACACTAACGCCCCATTAACGCAGAAATGCAAATGCCGCGCAAATCGAATCTATCGTCAGGGCTAGGACAGCATGAAGTCCTACACTTAGTGTCAAGAGTTAAAGCTCGTTTGTTAGGTACACATTTCCTTAGGGAAATGTTCGCAATGTCACTTTAGTAACTGTCGGAGTTACGACGCGAAGGTAACAGAGGTCGAATAGAAGAAGTTAGGCAATTAGCAGAAAAGACTAATTACTAATCTTAATCATGCGAAGGTAGTCCTAGCCGAGGCTTCGTAGAAGATAATAGAGGCGCATGCAAAGGAGATACGTCTCTAGAAACAGTTAGATGTAGTCAACTAGGAGGTCGAGGATAGTCGCGCTCTTAAGGAGCGTGAGATCAAGGAGGATGAGGCCAAGGAACAGGCTCTCTCGCAGGCTAGGTTTCTTCTTGACCTAGATCCTTTAGCGGGTCTCGCTCTTAGTCTTACGACATAGAGCGTAATAGAGGGTTTCACTAACGCCTCATACTAGGGTTTCCTGGATAGCGTGATAGCCGAGCTGATCGACAGCGTCCCGCAGGAGTCTAGTCGTGGCTTAGGGTCTTCTTCCTAGGTTCGTTCCTCTCTCGAAACTTCGTATCTTTTGCTAACAGTTTCGCAGATGTTCTAGGGGTTCCCAGGTGTTCTTAGTACTCCTATATCCTTCCTATTTTACTAAGTACTCTTGCTGTCTGTCCTGCTAGCGAGTGTCGACGATCTTCTCGACAGTATACTCAGGTTCTTCTACTTTAGGGTTAAGTAGTAAGGGTTCCGTTTGTAGTATAGCGTCTAGCGCTACTTGTTCTAGTAGAGAGACATAGAACACAGGGTGTATTCTTATCTGCTTAGGTAGCTGTAACTCAAAATTAACTAGTCCCTTCTTAGCCTTGATCCTAAATGGTCCTAGTTTTACAGCGTCTAGTTTTTTACTCGGCTTGTCTAATTTGATGTGACAGCAGAGGAGATATACCTTGTCCCCCTCCTTTAGAATTAGTCCCTTAATTCTCTTACGATTCGCGTACTATGCTATGTTCTGCTAATAGAACTGTAGGTCAAGTCGTGCTTCTGTTTACAGTTAGCGTAGATTTCTACTTGTCTAAGTGCTACTAGGTTCAGATTACTAGCTAAGACGTCCGGAATGTCTTCTATAGCTAATCTATACGCTATCTGAAATGGCGAGAGTCCTGTCGACTCTGCTAGCGTACTATTATACGCGAGCTGTGCTATTAGCAACAACTCTACCTAGTTGTTCTAGTCCCTATTCACATAGGATCGAAGGTACTATTCTAACGTCTGATTTAGACGTTCTGTCTGTCTATCTGTCTAAGGGTAGAAGGAAGTACTTAGTCGATGTTTGACCTAGAATTGTCTCATTAGGGCTCTCTAGAAGTTAGAGGTAAACACAGATCCTCGATCTGTTACTAGGTCCTATAGCATGCTATGTAGTGCTACTACCTATTTAATGAAGACATGCGCGATATCTTTAGTCTTAAAGTCTTTGTAGTAAAGGATAAACTTCCTGAACTTAGTGAATTAGTCGACTACTACCATGATCCTATCGAAGAACTCATTAGTAGCAGGTTCTCTTGACTAAGGTAGTTTAACGATAAAGTCCATGGCGAGTGATTCCTATAGCTGTTAAGGTACCTTAAGTAGTTATAGTAGCCTATATAGTCTGTAACAGTTATGCTTACTTTGTTAGCAAGTTACACATTAACAGACGTAGTCCTTAATTGCCTTGCCTATCCTAGGGAAGTAATATTCTTGTTAGAGAACTTGCTTCATTTTAGACACTCCCGGGTGTCCCGCCTAAGGTACGTCATGTTAGAGGCGTAGTAGCTCTAATCGTAAAGACGTTAGCATGTATACTAATCCTTAAAACAGAAGGATTCTGTCTTTGTCTTCCTAATCCTCCTGTCCATTAATGTCGTCGCGGACAGCAAGTGCAGTTAGGTCGTAGACTAGCGCGTTCTTCAGGTCGTCCTGCAATTCACTAGTCTATGTGATAGTCATAGCCGCGAGTCAATTTACTCCTAGCATGCTATCGTTATTTTCCTAGAGAACAGCATGTTTCTCCTGCTTTACGCCCTTCATGTAGTCCGTCTAGCAGCTAAGTGCATCGGCGCGTACGTTATTAGTCCCCTTGCGATAGACAATCTTGCAGTTAAAACTAGAGAGCTCCTTACTCTACTAAACCTGTCGTTAGTTTAACTCTTTCGTCGTTATGAAGTATCGCAAGTTCTCATGGTCTGTGTAGACCGTGACCTAGTACTTAGAACCTTCTAAGTAGACTCGCTAGGCCTTATAGGCGTCGACTATAGCTAGAAGTTCTTTGTCGTAGATGTCGTAATAGAGTTTAGTTCTAGACAATTTCCTCGAGTAGTAGGCGACTAGCTGTAGTCGTCTACTCGGTCCTAGTTGACTTAAGCATGCCCTGAGTGCTACGTCAGAGGCATCTATTTCGACTATGATAGGCTTATCCAGGTTAGATACAAGTAAGATCAGCTAATCTGTAAATTGTTACTTAAGTTCCTTAAAGGTATTCCGTTAGGCGTCGTCCTATACGAATAGTGTATCCTTTATCGTAAGAGTCGTAAGTAGTGCTATAATCTTCGAATAGTTTGCTACAAATCTCCTATAGAAGTTAGCGAATCTAAGGAAGGACTATACTTCCTTAACATTAGTTAGCGTAGGCTACTCTTTTACGACTTAGACTTTCTTAGTGTCTATCTTAATTCTATTCTATGCTACTACATAGCTAAGGAATTGTACTTCCTGTTTATGAAACTCGCTCTTCTAAGGCTTAACCTTTAGCTAGTAATCCTAGAGTTTCTGAAGTACCTTGCGTATGTGAGTCCTATGCTCTTCGATCGTCTAGGAATAGACGAGGATGTCGTCTAGGTATATAACTACAAAGACGTTAAGGTACTCTCGTAGTACGTTGTTAATAAATGCCTGCTATGTAGCTAAGGCGTTTGTTAACCTAAATAGCATAACTATATACTCATAGTATCCGAACCTAGTTTAGAACATAGTCTTCTATTCTTTGCCTTCCTTAATTTGAATTCGGTTATACGCTCTAGGTATGTCGAACTTCGAGAACTACATTACTCCTTGCAGGCGGTCCTGCAATTCCGAGAGCAAATGAAGCGGATAACTATTCTTTATCATGATGTCGTTTAATCTACAATAATCTACGTAGAGTCGCTAGTCATCCTCCCCCTTAGGCTAAACAGGATTAGATATCTGGCTAGGGACTACGACTCGCGGATAAAGCCTTTCTGGAGGTTGTCTTCTAGGTATTTCCGGAGAATCTCTAGTTTCGCCGCTAATAACAGGCGAACTAATTGCTTCGTTAGTGTCTTGCTAGGGAGTAAGGGTATCCCGTAGTCCTACTCCTAGTACTCTAGCAGAGCTTCTTAGTCGGGTTCTTCCTCGAAAAGAGTAGCGAACTCTTTATACTCATTAGGAACTATGAATTCGACCTTGACTTCCGATTGCGTTGCTTTAACCTATAGGACATGCACTTCCTGTTCTAGATCCTTAATAGTAGCTACTATCTTGCTTAAAGTCATAGCACATATTTTGATCTTGCCGAGTACGTCGTGCACTACAGGTAGAGGTATCGATCTTAAGAGTTCTAGGAACTAGATCCTGTTATTCTTCTAGTTAATATAGGGATTAGCGTTTCTTAGCTATAGTAACCCTAGTACTACATCCGAGCCTAGTGACTCTGTGATGTTAAACTAGAGTATCTCTTAGTAGCGTCCTATCTGTAGAGGCATCATCTCGGTCTCTTCGTTAACTACTCCTTAGTTGTACGTGACTAGCTTTCCATTAATCGCTTATAGCGAGAAAGCATTCGTCTTCGCCTGTAGCTTTATCCTAGCTATCCTAGCGAACTTAGGCGTCATGAAGATTCCAGTACATCCTGAATCTAATAAGGCCCTAGCTAGCGTCTCGTTAATGTGTACCTATTCTCTAAGGTTGTTCGCGTATTCGGCGCTAATCGCGGCACATCGTTATAGCCCTGTCTAGTCTATCCGTAGGTCTAATTCCGGCGGACCTCGTCGTTTCCCGAATAACTGTCTTCACGGACTAGTTTAGGGATCATGTAGTCTCGGCTTCTTCTCTAAGCGTTACCGTTTTCTGGCCTAAGAGGTCGTTCTCGCTCCTAGCCTCGCTGTTCCTGCGCGTTCCTTGCGTACTCTATCTTTAAGTAGTAGACTTAGAGTTGTAGCGCTCGTGGAACCTGAATTCCTTTGTAGGTTAGGTAGCCTCCCTAGGGCGTAAACTCTACCCCGAACAGTACAATTTCTTAGACAACTTTCTAATGCGCATGAGGTTAAGCTACGACTAGTAGTCTCCTCAGGTGTCGTCGTATACGGTCGGCTAGTTCGTCATACTGAAGCTAGTTAACATGTTGTACTCTATTAATCATGGGTAGGCCTAAGCCTACTAGTTCTATATAATTCGGATAATATCAAGTCTGATGTCATGCGGCGGCATAGCCTATCGCTCTATGCTCTTGTCTTCCTCGGAATCAGGAATGACGGCTTCGACAAGCTCGTAGTTATCGTCCGAACCTTCTTCTTCTTCTTCTAGTTCCTGTTGCCTCAGGACTCTCGCACTAGAAGGTGCACCCCTTAGCGCACAGATCGACTATACCTTGTTTTAGCTAGGGTACTATCCGGAACCATCTTTATCACTCATGTGAATTCGACAATTGTCGTCGTAGCACGTAGTCTAAGTAAGTATAGCATAGTCCGGTTCTCGAGTAGCGGCGGCCTTTTGCTAAGGCGCTGTTGTTGTCGCGTAAGCCTGCTCTATCCTAGGCAGTTCCTGTCGTTACTTCTTAGCAAAACACTTGCGGGCAAAGTGTCCTTTCTTTCTACAGTTATAGCACTCGAGATTACTCTTGTCAAATGGCTTCTTCAGACTATTCTAGGGAGGAGAGCCCTTCTGCGGCTTTCCTTAGGGTCTATTCCTTAGACGCCCCTTAGTTGCATCTAACTCCATAGGTTAGAGACTATAGTAATTGCTTCGCTATTTTAGTGCTAATCGTTAGACCTTATGGTTAGCCTGTGCTAGCTTGCGATTTCTATGTTATCGTTCTTGCTGTCGTTCCTAGATGCGATTATCGATTCTAATCGCGAGATCGCTCATTTCCTTGAATGTCGTTAGCTAATCTCCTTAGGCAATTTCGTCTTTAACTGTCTCCTTTAGTCCCTAGTAGAACTAAGTAGCTAAAGTATTATCATTCTAGTCGACTCGAGCAGAGAGGGTCTAAAAGTCCGCGCGGTACTTGATAGCAGAACCCTTCTGCTAAATTCCTAGGAGAGCTCTCTCGGCCTCTTGTTGCTCATTGCCGAGCCTAAAAGCTTCGCGTAATGCCTTAAACAAAGACTTGTCTAAGTTAAGAATCTCCCTAGTTGTCGTCTTCCTAGCTTCGACGTTGCTAACATAATCTAGATAATCTGTTAGATGAGGCTAGATGAACTCGAACGCTAGTCCCTTTAGGTAAGAGACAATATACATCATTCGCTTATAATATGTCGTAAACTATTCTGTATCCATGTTAAATGCTAACTAGAATTATAGGATAAACATCTTGACTTAAGATCGTTGTCCTGTAAACTCTGTAGGGCTTCCTATTCTGAAGCCGTTGTTGTCATGTCTATTCCTAGTAGTTGAACCTGCGACAGATGCTAGAGCTATCTCGCTAAGGTGAATGGATTCGAGCTACTACGTAATTTAGGGTATAGTAGCAACTTATTCTCGTAGTGTTAGTTAACTGTCGCTAGAAGTTAAACTAATAGCTAAAGAACTACTTAACATAGGCGTATGTTAAGCGCTTAACGAATCCCCTAATGCTTCCTTAGAAGTAGTGCTTAATATGTCATAAGGGTAGGTGCTAATAGCAGGAAGGGGATCAGGTGTTAGACTCGTAGAGCTATGAAGAATATCGATAATAGCAATTAACCTTGTAACTAACTCTCCTCTAAGTAAGAGAGGATTAAATTAAGATTAAGCACGAAGCTCCTAACTACCTGTCCTGAAGCTATCCCTATATACTAGAGAGACAGAGTAGCTCTGTTAGATCTGTCGATAGACCTAATAGATCCATGTCTGTAGATCTATAGACTAACCCTACAGATCTAAGAGTCTGTCTTCCTATAATAGATCCCTTCTCCCCTATAGGCCTATAGATCTGTAGACTAACCCCATAGATCTAGGGATCTGTCCTTACGTGACAGATCCTTTCTCCTCTGACTATGCTATGACTTATAGCACTTAGGACACTCATGATCCTGTAACTCATAGTACTCCTGACACTTATGACACTAAGGAACTACTTGACATAGGCGTTTGTCAAGCGTTCGACAAGTCCCCTGATACTTCCTTAGAAGCAGTGCTTAAAGTGTCAGAAGGGTAGGTGCCGATAGCAGGAAGGGGATAGGTGTTAGACTCGTAGAGCTATGAAGAATATCGACAATAGCAATTAACCTTATACCTGACTAATCCTCCTAGAGGAGAGGATTAAATTGAAATTAAGTATGAAGCTCCTAACTGCCTGTCCTGAAGCTATCCCTATATACTAGAGAGAGATAGGGCAGCTCTGTCGGATCTGTTAACAGACCTGTTAGACCTATGTCTATAGATCTGTAGACTAACCCTACAGATCCTAGGGTCTATCCTTATGTAACAGATCCTTTCTCCTATGTAGGCCTATAGATCTGTAGACTAACCCCACAGATCTAGGTGTCTGTCCTCACGTGACAGATCCTTTCTCTTATATAGGCCTATAGATCTGTAGACTAACCCCACAGATCTAGGTGTCTGTCCTTACGTGACAGATCCTTTCTCCTATAACTATGCTATGACTTAGGCCCTTAGGACACTCATGATCCTGTGACTCATAGTACTCCTGACACTCATGACAATAGAGCCGTAGAACTAATTGTTAGTAGCTCTATTAACAACGACTCCCTGCCTATAGCGCTAAGGGCGACCTAGTAGGAGCTCCTTATTAGGAACGTCTTTAGCGTAGAAGACTTCGTTAGTCTCGCGCACTTCTCCTAAGGAGTCTGCGAGTTAGAGGCGCACGTTATACGCGCCTCGAGCCGCTACGCCTTCGCCTCGAAAGGACTTCATAGTAGGTAGTAGGGCTCCTAGGATCGTCTTCAAACTAAGCTATACAATTACCCGCTAGGGTATCACGTTAACCTCCGCAAGGTTGTCTAACATATAGTCTACTAGCTTAAGCGAGCTATTAACTCGGACTATACTAGATAGGCGCTAGGCAGGCTACGAGTCTACACTATTAGCAACAGACAGCTTAGACACCCGTAGTAGCTATTCGGTTGTCTCGGGCTTGTCCTTCTTTCGCCTCCCCTCTAGGGAGGTTTTAGATACCTTGCTTACCTTCTTCCTATTACTTCGTTTAGGATAGCGAGCTGCCTAGTAGTCCCTCGCTCCACAGATGTAGTAGCTACTTAGAGGCTTCTTGCTACCATTTTTAGGCTTAGAGGGCTTGCTCCTCTAGAATGAACTACTACATTAGACGTGACCCTTAAGGCGCTTGTAATAGCGGCCCTTTAGTAGGTCTTCGGGGCTTAGACGCTTATTGTCCTTACTACTCAATTTTCTATTTCGCTTTAAGGTAATCTCTATACATGTTACAAGGGACGCAAGGTCTTACTAAGTTGTCAGAAGTTCATGAAAAGTCATGATAGTGTTCTGAAGATTGTTGTCAAGCTTGACGAGTAGGTGCCGCACGCGTTACGTCTTAGTATAGGGTAGCATCTGTCCCTCGAGTGTAGCGAGATAGGTAGCAAAGCTAGAGGTAGTTTGTCCCTTCCCCTACCTAGCCTTCTCATACTTAACAGACATAGTAAGGGCATAGTTCCCTAGATTGTCGACCTAGTCAACACAGAACTAGCGAAAGTCCGCCTATGTATACGTTCTGTCATAGACCTATATAAGGTCATACTACTCATGCTAATCGTTACGAGGTTCCTTATCCTCTTTAAGCTACATCATACTAAAGGCAACCTATTTACCCTCTATAGAATATCCGCGTAGGTTAAGCACAAAAACTACCTTACATGCCTACAAGAAAGTTCGAGCCTCCTTTAAGGTGTCTCCCTTAAACGGCTTTAGGTTACGTGCATTATAACTGCCTCCTAGTTAGCCTACTATGGCCCTGAATTTAGGCACTAGATTTGTAGGCATATACAGAGAGTCTGCACCTACTAGTACATTGTCTTTGCGGGTCTGTAGCGTGAAATCTCGCTAGATTTCTTTATCTGCTAGTTTATTAGTACCGCTTATAGCGACGTCTTCGTCGTCCTCGCCGTTGTCGCTACTAGAAGGGGTACGGCTCTAGCTCTAGTTCGCAAGGAAGTTTGCAACCTAATTAACAATCATGGCTACAAGGGCTAGGTTAATAGTCAGGGTTAGCTGTAGTCCCTATACAGGGAATCTATTACCTTGTCTACTACGTAATTAGCCTCTAGCAGAACTGTCGTTTAATGCAGTGTCGCTCATAGGGGGTACTCCTACAGGCTAGTTACTTAGGCTAGCTTCGCTATTACAGGCGCTTAGGATAGCGCTCGCTACGTGTTAGTTATGAGTTTGTAGTACTCTAGACATATTGTAGTATTCTCTACTAGACTGTAAAGCAGGGGAGAGAAAGCAGAACTAATATAGATGTATATGCTATATGATATGAAAATATCTCGTAGTGTAACAGAGTAATCTGACCTTTTAATAGGTACAAGATAGCGCTGCTTTCTGCTTATTGCAGAGGTAGCGCTAGAGGTGCTTATAACTCCTAACGCCCCTTAATTAGGGAAAGCATGTCTAAGCCTAACCCTACAGGGGTACCGTAGGGTCAGGAAGCCCCCGTAGGGGTACCGTAGGGTTAGTAACATAGGGGCATCCTATATCAAGCATTAATCCTACTTATACGACATACGAGCTAACGTATGTACGAAGGACCCCCTTGCTATATGTAGCAGGGTCACTACATGCTAAGGGCGGGCACTAGAACCTATGCGGCTCTAGTAGCCCCCTAGTATCAACCGTATTAGGTACGCTATAGCGCGCGCTATTATAGATTAAGCTAGTAGCAGGTATACTTCCTTTGTAAGCTAGTTAGTTACTATCAAGACATTATGATATGTTACCCCCTTAAACAACTTGCTACCTAGGAGCTCGACTACAAAATCTATGGCAATGTAGCGCCACGGCTAATAAGGCACTTCTAGGGCTATGATAGTCCTTAGTATTATAAACTAAGTAGTTTTAAAGTGCGGCAGGTCTAGCAGCTACGCACGAATCGCTTGATGTCCTTCGCTATCTTTAGCTAGTAGAACTAGCAGCGTACTAGCTTAAGGGTCTTAGCTACTCCTAGGTAGCCTGTAGCCAGATCGACGTGATTCTGCTAGATAGTTTGCAGTCGAATGTCTGTAGCATTTAGAATCTGCAGCTAGTCTTGTACCCTAATTAGCCTAGTAGCGTTAACCCTGTAGAGTCGAAGGTCTACCTTAGCCTACTACAGGACTAGTAGCACGCTTCCTGCTAGCCTTACGCGCAACGCATCTACTACGGCCTAGTAGTTAGTGTCGCGCCTAGCAGCCTTGCAGATTG
Source organism: Teratosphaeria epicoccoides (assembly GCA_021401465.1). Classification (NCBI taxonomy): domain Eukaryota; kingdom Fungi; phylum Ascomycota; class Dothideomycetes; order Mycosphaerellales; family Teratosphaeriaceae; genus Teratosphaeria; species Teratosphaeria epicoccoides. Next base: position 86,330 of record JADDMT010000066.1, on the reverse strand, counting down.
CCTTGTCTAAAGGCTACGGGGTTTCTTTAGTTAGGTCTAGTGTAGCCCTAACTAGTACTAGGCGTAGGGATTCTAGCGGCAGTACAAGCTGCTCTAGTTTAATAAGGACCTAGTCGCAAGAAGCAAGAACCTCTGCTGTTAGTACGTCTTGTATCTACCTTGTTAGAGTGTCAGACTATGTGTTTAGTTTACTAGGCCTATATGTAATGCGAAATAAGAACTTAGAGAGGAATTCAGACTAACATGCCTGCCTCGAATTAAGGCGCTTAGTTGTCATGAAGTACTCAAGGTTCTTGTAGTTAGTGACTACAAGGACAGGCTTTTTGTCGTCTGCTATTAAGAGCTCTAGCTGTAATTCATTAAAGGACTTGACAATTACTAGTAGCTCCTTGTCATAGATGTCATAATTACGTTCGGCTAGTAACATCTTCTTTAAGAAATAGGCAACTAGCTTCTAGACCCTGTTATGTAGTTATGATGCTTCACATACTACTACACTGTTAGATACATTAGTTTTAATCATTTTTTCTCGTTTAGGATCAAAATGTGCTAGAATTAGTTACGTAGTAAAGGCTTGCTTTAGAGCTTTAAAAGCATCCTGTGCCTTGTCTGTCTAGACAAAGGCAGGCTTCTTACTAGTCGCAGGGTTGTTACGTGTAAGGTTAGTTAGCAGAGCTGTAATGTTTGAGTATTTGAAGATGAATTACTAGTAGTAATTCGCAAATCTGATAAAGGCCTGTATGTCTTCTAGCTTATAGGGTGCCTCCTATTCTACAATTGCGGCTATCTTAGATAGATCTATCTTGATGCTATTAGTCAAGATGATAAGGCCTAGATACCTCATTTCCTGCATGTAGAATTCTGACTTGTTAATGTCTAGCTACAGGCTAGCTTCTACTAGTTGCTAAATGACCTTATTAACATGATTAATGTGTTCTTTAAGTATATTACTAAAGACAAGGACATTATCTATATACATAGACGCGAAGTCGTCGAGATACTCGTAAATTGCCTTGTTAATGTAGGATCAGAAAGTAGCAGGAGTGTTATATAGGCTAAAGGGCATAACTAGGTTTTCATACTAGCTAAATCAAGTGTTAAAGGCAGTTAACTATTCGTGGCCTTCTGTAATCCGCAGTTGATTAAATGTAGTAATGACATCGAGCTTAGTATAGTACTTCTTTCCTACAACCTTCGCTAATGTCTCTTATATAACTAGTATTAGGTATTAGTTCTTAATTGTAATTACGTTTAGGGCTCTGTAATTAACGCAGACTCTAAGCCTACCGCTTAGTTTCTTGACTACGATTACTAGCGCCGCTGTCTAGGAGCTACTCGGTCTTATGAACCTGATATAGATGTATATGCTATATAATATGAAAATATCTCGTAGTGTGACAGAGTAATCCGACCTTTTAGTAGGTATAAGACAGCGCTGCTTTCTGCTTATCACAGAGGTAGCGCTAAGGGTGCTTATAACCCCTGACGCTCCTTAATTAGGGAAAGCATGTCCGAGCCTAACCCCGCAGGGGTACCGTAGGGTCAGCGACGTAGGGGCGTCCTACGTCGACAACTAATCCTACTTAGACGACATACAAGCTAACATATGTACGAAGGACCCCCTTACTATATGTAGCAGGGTCACTACATGCTAAGGGCGGGCATTAGAACCCATGCGGTTCTAATGGCCCCCTAGTATTAACCGTATCACTACCCCTCCTCCTATGAGGATGTCCCTAGCCTTACTAAGTAATGTACGCGGAATGTATAGGGTACGGGATGTAGCATGCTTACACTACGTAAGGGTAAATAGGTAGATAGCCTACATAACATGTGTCATGCGTATACCTTAACACCTTCGTAGCAAGTACGGGGCAGAGGCTGCTAACTTAGGCGGGTTTCAATCCATCACATGTTAGGCGGCCTCGTAACACCTTTGCTTCACATGCAGATCGAGATATCAGGAAACCACGAGTACGTACTTCAGTTAATCCTTGAAATTATAGGGCGAGCATGCGCGCCAGCCTTGCCAAGTAGCTTGGCTATCCCTATTTAGTCGTGACTGTGAAGAACGTGTCGCAGAACCTTAGGGTAGTAGGAAAGTACGCGGACGCTCTACGCGCGCTGCTTGAAACAGCAGGAGCGCTCCTAGCGCGGGCCTCGCCACATTTCTATGCTAGTAGGCTAGCACAAGTGTAGTTGGCGCACATGCGTAATAGCCGCGTTATCCGTTATTGCATTATTCGGTCCCCTTGTAAGTTAACTAAAGGCAGGTACTCTGCGCATGTGGTTCGAGTCACTAGCTCAACGGTTGCGGTAGGCAACAGGGGGGCTGTCAGAGGGTATAAAAACCTCGTCGCTCCCTAAACTTTCCTGTTCTAAGACACTAACATTAACCTCTGCTCCTACTTCGCTTAGCTTGCGCCTTGCTATGTCTGCGGGTCTATACTAGAGCTTCTTCTTCTTTAATCAATCAATCAAGATCAATTAACCTGTCTTAGCTATAATGGCTCATATGCTGCAGACTAAGTTTGACGCTACTTACTCTACCTGCGATCGTCACTTGTGTCGACGATGCCTTGACAACCTTAGTAGCTAAGCTGCACACATCTCTCCTCCGCGTGTTAGTAAGGCGTCTACTACCCGCAAGGTATGCGTGACTTATACTAACTAAAGCGTAGCCAAGATCTACATTAGCGGATTTGATGAGGGCAGTGTCTACTACAATTGTGTCAACTATAATAGCAAGCATCAAAAATGCCAAGACCTCCCTGAAGAGGTATATAGCAAGTACAACTAGCTCTGCCATAACATCGATAACTTCTAGAGTACGCGCGACAAGGGGATTGCCGAAGGCACTCTAACTATAAACAGGCTACAGGCTAAGTACTACGAGGTACTCGCCTACCTGCTTAGCGCCCTCTTATGCTTCACTGCGACTACTAACTGTTCTTACGGCAGTATTCGCTTTAACTCTCTACTAACAGGCAAAAACGTTTGTCTAGGTCTAATCGCAGACTTAGTCTAGAAGATCTTGAAGGTGCTAACTATTAGGGTCGAGACCTTCGCCATAGTACGCATATAGTACAGGTACCCTCTAAGTATAAATGCTGACTTTCTCTACTAGGCTAACGTTAGCGTCGAGAAATATCCGACTAGCCGTTAGCGTTAGCAACTCGGGGCCCTTGCCTCTATTAACGATAACTTTAAGATGCGGATAATCCGCAAGAAGGTTATCAAGCAATTCACTACTCCTGCTGCTAAGGCTACGCCCTAGCGCCGTACTAAGAGACAGCCTGCCTCTAAGCTAGTCCCGAGGACTAAGCTGTAAGTTACTTACTCGAATCCTGTCGCGTGCGTATAGCTAACACATTGTAGCGCCGCTACCTACGCCGCCTCGACGCTACTGTCTAAGAAGAAGAAGAGGGCTAGGGCCAAAATTGAGGTTAGCGACAAGGAAGCCGAACCTTCCCCGCTTGCGACTTACACTACGTCTGTCAAGACGCTAAGGCACAAGCCTCTAGGCCAGATCTTTGAGGATGAGGAGGATGACGACGTCTAGGATACCTTCGGTCCTAACGTGATCCCTTTGCGCCATAGTGTTACTATACTAGTTGCGCCTAAGGGAGACACCGAGTCTAATGATGTAGTTGACGCTCATGTCAAGAAGCGCAAGATGATCTCGAGGGCTAAGCGCGACAGCCGCAAGCGCGCTCGAGTCTCTTCGCCTTCTAATGCTAAGGATGAGGTAGTCGTCGCGACTAGGCGCGGTAAGGATGTCGCTAGTTCTCTGGCTACTATAGGCTCTGAAGACAAGCTCCCTTGTAACCTACTAAAGAAGAAGATGCTAGCCTCTCTTCGTGGCGTTGCTACCCCTGTTATTCATGGTCGCTTCGGGGTGTTTAGTAGACCCCGTATAGGTAGGTAGTCCCTAGCGGACCGTAACAAGAAAGACTCTCCTACTTCAGGTTTAGTTAGGAAGCCCCTAACTAGTAGTCGCTAAGCATTAGCTACGAAGCTAATCCGAGCATGTCTCTTGTTCTTCTTGGGTTTATTCTAGGTATGCCTTTAGGCATTAATGATGTATGAGTAGGGCGTTTGCTTCTTGTTGTCACTTCGCGCGTCATGCGCTATATACATGTGTCAAGAATTCTGCTCCAGAACCCTTATCTTCCCACGAATCGACCTTCTTAAGCCCTGCTTACGCCTCCTCCGCTCTTCAAATTCACAGATAGCTTCTAGGGCGTTCTTATAGTCTTTAGCCAGAACCTATTATGTATACTTAGGTAGGTATTGTTTCTACTTTACTAGATAGTACGTTGCGCCCTTACGCTACATACTGTCCTTAATACCCTCGACTTCCTACTCTTTGTTCTCTTCTGCTACTAGCATTAGGTCCGCGGGCTCTTCACCCTCGCGCTGTACCTATAGTTCGAGTAGAGATACGTAGAAGACGTCATGTACATAATACGACGATAGTAACAATAGCCGGTACGCCTGCGAGCCTATTATGTCGCGTATCTAGAAGGGTCCGACGAACCTTGGCGTCATCTTCTTGCTTAGAAGTCTTAGCTTGAGATTCTTCGTTAATAGTAACACCTTCGTACTAACTACGTACTACATTAGTTTAGCACAGGCGTTATTATGTTTAATCTGGGATTCTGAGGCCTTTTTCTAGTGTTCTATTAGCACCGAATGTACCTCGCACATACGCCGCGCTAATTCCGTAGTAGCTAGCACCCTCTCCTTAGAAGACTTGTCCTGAGGCGGTTCTAGGTGTATTTCCGGATTAAAGCCATAAAGAATCTGAAATGGCGACATGCGCATAGTAGCATGCACACTGTTATTAACTGCAAATTCTGCCATAGGAATTACGTCGGCCTAGGCATCCTGGTTCTTAGCGTAGTAGTACTGAAGGTACTACTTAAGAGTCTAGTTCATACGTTTAGTCTGACTATTAGTCTGTAGATAGAATGCTATACTTAGGCGGTACTTAACACGCGCCTTAAACACAAATTCTTGCTAGTATTTACTAGTAAAGACAGAACCTCGATCTAATAGGATACTTCGGGGGACACTAAAGCGCTATATGACTTCGTTGCAAAGTAGTTACGCAAGCTCGCTACTTGTGCACTTTTTCGTACATAGGATGAAGACATTTATCTTCGAGTATTAGTTAACTACTACAAGGATAGTATTAACTACATCGCCTTTCTACTTTGCTAGTAGCAGATTAGTAATGAAATCTATAGTTAAGTCTTGCTATGGTCTCTCTAGTAGTAGGAGCGCCTAAGTATCGCCATAGGGGCGATAGCGCCGAGATTTGCTAATCTAGCATGTCTAGCAGGATTTGACATAGTTAGAGACATCCTGTTCTAGCGTAGGCTACTAGTATTTGCGTCCGAGAAGTGCGTTCGTCTTCTCTGCGCTAAAATGGCCCGCGAGTTCATTGTCATGATGAATATAGAGAAGCTGCGAACAGAGTATGTAGTTAGCAGGTACGTAGAGCCTATTGTCAAAGTACTACAAGTCGCCTGACTTGGTCTAGTACTTCAGGCTACCTACAGTGTCCTAGAGGGCTACACCCTCATTAATTAACTCCGGTTCTCGCTCTTGTAACTGCTAAATAAGTCTCGAGACTTCTTTAAAGGGTTCTTTAGACATTACATGCTTACTACATGTAAGCCGGTTAACTACCGCACAGATCGAGCTAGACATAGTCGCTATAACTGCTAGATAGGAGGGTTCGTTACTAGCGGAGGCCATGAGGCCCTATTAGACCCGCAGTCAACCTACAAGAGGAGCTAACGACAGATCGCTGCCCTAAACTACAAGCTTCGTTTGTAGCGTAGGGAGAAGCTGTTAGTTACTATCCTCCCTAGTGTCGTAGTCCGGTCGTCGCAAAGGACTGTTAGCTAGATTCGTCTTTCTAGAACGATGCTAGATAACGAAGTCAAAGCTAGCGAGGAAAGTCGCCTACCTTGCTTGCTAACTACTTAGCTACTTCACGCCCATGAAGTCGCGAAGGTTGTTATAGTCGGTAAGCACCTTAATAGGGTGCGCTGCGCCTTCGAGGTAGTGTCAGTACTCCTTAAAGCTGTTAACAATAGCTAAAAGCTCTTAGTCGTAAGTCTTATAGTTAAGCTTAGCGCCCTGCATCTTCCGCGACTAGAAGGTAATTAGGTACTATCGCGTACTGCCTTCATGCAACTAGAGCTGCGATATAATTGCGGCTATTGCGAATTTTGAAGCATTAGTCTCTATCCGGATCTTCGTAGCAGGGTCAAAGTGCCGAAGTATAGGCGTAGTTTAAAAAGCTGCTTTAAGTTTAGAGAAGGCCTTACTCTAAGCCTCCTCCTAAGGCACTTTCCCTAGCTTTTTTCCTCGAACCGCGCCCTTTGCGAGGGCCGTGAGGGGAGCCACGATCTTCGAGTAAGATCGTATGAATCTGCGATAGAAGTTAGTGAATCCTAGGAACACCTGCACTTCTTAGAGGGTAGTTAGCTACAGCTACTCCGCAATTGCGGACACCCTTTAGTCATCTATGATAACTCCTTCTGTAGAGACGATGTATCCAAGAAACTTAATCCTATCTGTTAGGAATGAGTACTTCTTTAGGTTCGCGTATAGAGCGAACTTGCGGAGCCGTTTAAGCACTATCCTTAGATGCCGAATGTACTCCTCCTTCGAGTCCGAGTAGACTAGTATATCGTCTAAATATACTACGTAGCAGGTATTAACGAGGCCGGCTAGGGCCTAGTTAATATACGCTTAGAACGTTGCTAGTACGTTAGTTAAGCTAAATAGCATCACTGTATACTTAAAGTGTCTATACCGCGTTTAGAATGTAGTCTTCTACTTGTCGTCCTTTCGGATTAGTATCTAATAGTAGGCGTCCTTCAAGTCAATAGACAAGAAGATAGCGGCGCGACTAAGGCAGTCAAGCGTCTCGCTAATAAGTAGTAGGGGGTAGCGGTTCTTCTAGGTTACCGCGTTAAGGCCCCTATAGTTAACGTATAGGCGGAGCGTGTTATCCTTCTTCAGGACGAACATAACTAGCGCTCTAGCCTCGCTGTCGCTTCGTCGGATCCACGCGTTCCTTTGCGCCTTGTAGAGGTAGTCTCGAAGTGTTTCGAGCTACGATTCCGACATAGGGTACAGAGGTCGATACGGAGGATTGTAACCCTCCTTAAGGTTAATCGCATGTTCCGCGTCTAGGGCCCGGGCATAGGCCGCAGCCTCTACGTCGAAAATATCGGCGTATTCCTCTAACTTAGGCAGAAGGGTAACGTCCTCCTTAACGTTCTGTATGCGGACTACATATACGCATTAGACCTTCTTCATGTCCTTGTAGAAGCTATGTGCGTCACGTATCCGCACTATAGGAACTTCGCCTATAGAGCCGTAGAACTAGTTGTTAGTAGCTCTATTAACAACGACTCCCTGCTTGTAGCGCTAAGGGTAGCCGAGTAGGAGCTCCTTATCAGGAACGTCTTTAGTATAGAAGACTTTGTTAGTCTCGCGCACTTCTCCTAAGGAGTCCGCGAGTTAGAGGCGCATGTTATACGCGCCTCGAGCCGCTACGCCTTCGCCCTAAAAGGACTTCATGGTAGGCAGCAGGGCTCCTAGGATCGGCTTTAAACCAAGCTATACGACTACCCTCTAGGGTATCACGTTAACCTCCGCAAGGTCATCTAATATACAGTCTACTAGCTCAAGCGAGCTATTAACTCGGACCGCACTAGATAGACGCCAGGCAGGCCATAAGTCTACACTATTAGTGACAGATAGCTTAGATACCCGTAGTAGCCATTCGGTTGTCTCGGGCTTGTCCTTCTTTCGCCTCCCCTCTAGGGAGGTTTCGGACACCTTGCTTACCTTCTTCCTATTACTTCGTTTAGGATAGCGAGCCGCCTAGTAGTCTCTCGCTCTACAGATGTAGCAGCTACTCGGAGGCTTCTCGCTACTGTCTTCTAGCTCGGAGGGCTTGCTCCTCTAGAATGAACTACTACGTTAGACGTAACCCCTAGGGCGCTTGTAATAGCGGCCCTTTAGTAGGTCCTTAGGGCTTAGACGCTTATTATCCTTACCGCCTGATTTTCCATTTCGCTTCAAGGTGATTTCTATACATGTCGTAAGGCACACAAGGTCTTGCCGAGTTGTCAGAAGTTCATGAAAAGTCATGATTGTATTCTGAAGATCGTCATTAAGTTTGACGAGCAAGTGCTACACGCGTTACGTCTCGGTATAGAGTAGCATCTGTCTCTCGAGTATAGCGAGGTAGGTAGCGAAGCTAGAGGTTATTTGTCCCTTCCTCTGCTTAGCCTTCTCGTACTTAACAGACATAGTAAGGGCGTAATTCCCCGGATCCTCGACCTAGTCGACACAGAACTAGCGAAAGTCTGCCTATGTATATGTTCTGTTGTAGACCTACATAAGGTCATACTACTCATGCTAATTGTTGCGAGGTTCCTTATCCTCTTTAAGCTATATTATACTAAAGGTAACTCGTTCGCCCTCTGTAGAATATCCGCGTAAGTTAAGCACAAAAACTGCCTTACATGCCTGCAAGAAAGTTCGAGCCTCCTTTAAGGTGTCTCCCTTAAACGGCTTCATGATACGTGCGTTACGACTACCTCCTAGTTAGCCTACTATGGCCCCGAATTTAGGCACTAGGTTCGCAGGCATACGTAGAGGGTCTACGCCTCCTAGTAAGTTGTCTTCGCGGGTCCCTAGCGTGAAATCTCGCTAGATTTCTTCGTCTGCTAGTTTATTAGTACTGCTTATAGCGACGTCTTTGTCGTCCTCGCCGTTGTCGCTACTAGAAGCAGTGCGGCTCTAGCTCTAGTTCGTAAGGCAGTTCGTAACCTAATTAACAATCATGGCTACAAGGGCTAGGTCGATAGTCAGGGTTAGCTGCGGTCCCTATGCGGGGGGTCTATTACCTTGTCTGCCGCGTAATTAGCCTCTAGCGGAACCGTCGCTCAATGTAGTGTCACTCGCAGGGGGTACTTCTACAGGCTAGTTACTTAGGCTAGCTTCGCCATCGCAGGCGCTTAGGATAGCGCTTGCTACGCGTTAGTTGCGAGTTCGTAGTACTCTAGACATATCGTAGTATTCTCTGCTAGACTGCAAAGCAGGGGGGAGAAAGCAGAACTAATATAGATGTATATGCTATATGATATAGTAATATCTCGTAGTATGACAGAGTAATCTGACCTTTTAGTAGGTACAAGACAGCGCTGCTTTCTGCTTATCGCAGAGGTAGCGCTAAGGGTGCTTATAACCCCTGACGCTCCTTAATTAGGGAAAGCATGTCTGAGCCTAACTCCGTAGGGGTACTGTAGGGTTAGCAACATAGGGGTGTCCTATGTCGACAACTAATCCTACTTAGACGACATACAAGCTAACGTATGTACGAAGGACCCCCTTGCCATATGTAGCAGGGTTACTACATGCTAAGGGTAGGCATTAGAACCTATGCGGTTCTAATGGCCCCCTAGTATTAACCGTATTAGCGCGTACACGAAATTATTCCTGAAACCCTTGTGCCCTATAAGAAAGCGCATAACATCTTCGACTTTCTAGTGCCTTAGAGGCACTATCTTGACACTAGAGGTCGACTGTAGAGATTCTAATTCAATGTTCATAATGCTCTACTCTGCAATGAATAGTAGTTAGTAGGCACTTACTTCTCGGATCTTGTCCTTAAGCTCTACGCCTAACCGAAAGCTAAGCAGTTCGTAGATCTTCTGCACCTAGGGATTCTTGAATAACCGATCGATAGCGTTACTCGAAATGCCTTCGTGTAAGAGCTAGTATGCGAATGCTACATCTGTATTACTTTAGAAGAAGGCATAGCCCTATTTGTTAAGTTCCTTATCTGTCTGTTCGTTAGACCTAGTCAAGGTTATTACTAACTTAGTAGGATTACGGCTTAACGTACACTTTGATTAGCCTGCCTGCCATGAGACTACCTACGCTAAAAGGTGTCCGCTTGTATAGTTACTCGCACCTAGTAGATAATAGCCTACTAGCACGCATATGGATTAAAGCTAAGCTATGCTCGCTTGTGACGCTATGTAGCCTACCCGCTTAGCTGCCATTCGTGTCTCTATATCGTCTATCTAGAGATGTGGCGTCTCTTGTGAATGCTACTAGGTCGTCATAGAGACTAAGCGCGTTAATGTTACCGCTATTATTGTCGATTACCCTAGCTGTTGCTACTATCTCCTTCTCTTGCATGTAAGCCTCATTAAACACAGGCTTAACGACTATGACTAGTTCCTTGTTTACAACATACTACCTATCTACTCCTGTAGCGTCGTTAACTAATGTCCCCTCCTTGTAGGCAAGGACATTGTCTGCTAATTAAGTTTCGACTCTGTCGTTTAAGTCTAAGGAGATGTTCAAATCTGACGCGTATTTCTCGTCAGGTCTAAGATCCATAGTGCTCTGATTAATGAAGTGCTGAAACTTCGCCGCTATGCAGGTAGGAAAATGCTAGGCATGACTACTATAACCTTTTAATGCCTTGCTGCAGCCTATGTAGTATAGTATGCGCTATGAAGCTATTGTCGACGTAGTATGTTACAAAGGCTACGGCGCTTATAGACGCGTTAATCACTATAAACACCTAACCCCTAAGCCCTTAGTCGTGTTAATACTTACTGTAAAGGTACGCGTGCTACGCGGGTAGCTAATTGCCGCTTAGACGGTTCATTATGTTAGCTGGCTATGCATGGTTAGGGTTAGTGTTTAGGTTAAAAGAAGAATCGAGTGTTATTAGAGTGTAGTAGTAAAGGAGGGCCTAGAGTAGACGAAAATGGATGTGCTAGTAGTATACTAGCAGCAGTTATTATTAGCTAACTCATTCTGTTAATCGCAGGCAGTACGAGCGCTATTTTGGCCGGGAATCCCGAATTCCGAGTAGTTTCATATATAAATCTAAAGTGTATAGTATTCATATGCATAGAGTCATACCCTCTATTACTAGCGGCTTAGATGTGTAGCGTAGACATAGTAGGAGTGCTACTAGTATACTACTAGTAGTCGTTATCTGTTAATTGTAAGGGTTTAAAACATGTAGTAGTAATCTATAGGTCGGACCTTAACGTAGTAGTAGTAGACGTACTACTAGTATACTACTAGCATTTAGTAGTCGTCAAGTACATACGAACAGACAAGATGATTAGTGTTATGCATATACTCTATTAGATGAGGCGCTTGTATAGTCGCTATCTGAAACAATACTACTTGCGCACGACTACTAGCATTACTCTATTACAAGATTGTAGTCAAACCCTAGTTAATCTGTCATCTTACGCTAGCCTACGTAGCCCGCATAATCCTATGCCTCTCTACTCGCCCTGATTATCGCGCATGATATTAATGAAGTCGTTACTAGTCTGCTAACAGTTTATAGTCTGTTCTCTGAATTAGCTCTATGGCGCAACCTAGTAAAATCTCATTGCCTCTGTTAATCGCGCTACCTGCATTAATCTAGTGTGACTAACCCTACTACAAGCTTGCCTAGTCGACTACTATTTGAAGTTGTCATCTAGTACTATGATAGCGTTAGTAGGTACAAGAGTTACGCTACTCTCAATTTTGTTTATAGTCGATATAAGCAACTAAGGGTCGTCTTAGTAGCCTTTAACGATAGGATTAGTAGTCACGAAGTCCTCTACAATTATGGCCTTATCTTTCGACCTGCAATCTAGCCTGATGAACCTAGCTATCTTGTTAAATCTGCCTAGGATGTGACTATTCTCTACTACCTACTAGAGACACTAGTCAAAGTCAGTACATGTCAGGCAAGGAAACAGTTACCTTACGCGTATAGGCTCGAGTATCCTGTTCCTATATGCATGTCTTAAGTGCCATAATCATTAGGACCCTAGCGTCTAGATCATGCCTGCTACAGATAGTGCCGTAGGGGACTAGAAGATAGACAATGCGGCCTCGCATATACAACGGCTACAGCTATGGCGATAAGGTGCGAAAAGCGCGGAAGGGTCCGCCGCATCTTTTATCTGAAGTTAGCTAAGAGACTAACGAGTATAAACAACGCGTGTTTCGAGTAATCCTAACATCTGTAATTTAAACAGACACGATATAGGCATAGCCCGAACGATAAGTGTGCGTGTTTTCTCGACAAGAACCTCTAAGACCTAGGGCGGCACAATTCACAAACCTAAGTGTCATGAGTGTCAGGAGTACTATAAGTCACAGGATTATGAGTGTCCTAAGTGCTATGAGTCATAGTATAGTCATAGGAGTACTATGAGTTATAAGCATAGTCATAGGAGAAAGGATCTGTCATGTAAGGACAGATCCCTAGATCTGTAGGGTTAGTCTACAGATCTACAGGCCTATAGGAGAGAAGGGATCTGTTACAGGATGACAGACCCTCGGATCTGTAGGGTTAGTCCATAGATCTATAGACACAGATCTATTAGGTCTGTCGACAGATCTAACAGAGCTACTCTGTCTCTCTAGTATATAGGGATGGCTTTAGGACAGGGAGTTAGGAGCTTCATGCTTAATTTAATTCCCTTTCCCTAGGGGATAGTTAGTTACAAGGATAATTGCTATTGTTGATATTCTTTATAGCTCTGCGAGTCTAATACCTAATCCCCTTCCTGCTATTAGCACCTACCCTTATGACATTTTGAGCACTACTTCTAAGGAAGCATTAGGGGACTTATCAAGCGCTTGACATACACCTATGTTAAGTAGTTCTTTAGCTGTTAGTTTAACTTCTAGCGACAGTTAACTAACACTAGAAGAACAAGTTGCTGCTATACCTTTAATTACGTAGTAGCTCGAATCTATTTACCTTAGCGAGATGGCTCTAGCATCTGTCGCAGGTTAAACTACCGGGAATAGACACGGCAACAACGGCTTCAAGATAGGAAGCCCTATAGAGTTCATAGGACAATAATCTCAAGTCAAGATGTTTATCCTATAATGCTAGTTAGCATTTAACGTGGATACGGAATAGTTTACAACACATCATAAGCGAATAATGTACATTGTCTCTTACCTAAAGGGACCGGCGTTTGAGTTTATCTAGCCTCATCTAACAGATTATCTAGATCACGTCAGTAACATTAAAGCTAGGAAGACGACAACTAGGGAGATTCTTAACTTAGACAAGTCTTTGTTTAAGGCATTACGCAAAGCTTTTAGGCTTAGTAATAAGTAACAAGAGGCTAAGAGAGCTCTCCTAGGAATTTAGCAGAAGGATTCTGCTATTAAGTACCGCGCAGACTTTTAGACCCTCTCTGCTCGAGTCGACTAGAATGATAATACTTTAGCCGCTTAGTTCTACTAGGGACTAAAGGAGACAGTTAAAGACGAAATTGCCTAAGGAGATTAGCTAACGACATTCAAGGAAATGAGCGATCTCGCGATTAGAATCGATAATCGCATCTAGGAATAATAGCAAGAACGACAACATAGAAATCGCAAGCTAGCATAGGCTAACTATAAGGTCTAACGATTAGCACTAAAATGGCAAAGCGATTACTACGGTCTCTAACCTATAGAGTTAGATGCGACTAAGGGGCGCCTAAGGAATAGACCCTAAGGAAAGCCACGGAAGGGCTCTCCTACCTACAATGGTCTGAAGAAGCCATTTGACAAGAGTAACCTCAAGTGCTACAACTATAGAAAGAAGGGACACTTTGCCCGCGAGTGTTTTGCTAAGAAGTAACGACAAGAACTGCCTAGGACAGAGCAGGCTTGCGCGACAACGACGGCACCTAAGCAAAAGGCTGCCGCTACTCGAGAACTAGACTATGCCGCACTTACTTAGACTGCGTGCTACGACGACGATTGTCGAATTCACATGAGTGATAAAGATAGTTCCGGATAGTACCCTAGCTAAAACAAGGCATAGTCGATCTGTGCGCTAAGGGGTACACCTTCTAGTGCGACAGTCCTAAGGCAACAGGAGCTAGAAGAAGAAGAAGAAGGTTTAGACGACAACTACAAGCTTGTCGAAGCTGTCATTCCTGATTCTAAGGAAGACGAGAGCATAGAGCGATAGGCTATGCCGCCGCATGACATTAGACTTAATATTATCCGAATTATATAGAACTAGTAGGCTTAGGCTTACCTATGGATTAATAGAGTACAACATGTCGACTAGCTTTAGTATGACGAACTAGCTAACCGTATGCGACGACACCTGAGGAGACTACTAGTCGTAGCTTAACCTCACGCGCATTAGAAAGTTGTCCAAGAAATTGTACTGTTTAGGGTAGAGTTTACGCCCTAGGGAGGCTACCTAACCTACGAAGGTATTCAGATTCCACGAGCGCTACGACTCTAAGTCTACTACTTAAAGATAGAGTATGCAAGGAACGCGCAGGAACAGCAAGGCCAAGAGCGAGAACGACCTGTTAGGCCAGAAAACGGTAACGCTTAGAGAAGAAGCCGAGACCGCATGATCCCTAAACTAGTCCATGAAGACAATTATTTGGGAAACGACGAGGTCCGCTAGAATTAGACCTACGGACAGACTAGACAGGGCTATAACAATGTGCCGCGATTAGCGCTAGATACGCGAACAACCTTAGAGTATAGGTGCACATTAACGAGACGCTAGCTAGGGCCTTAATAGATTCAGGATGTACTAGAATCTTCATGACGCCTAAGTTCGCTAGGACAGCTAGGATAAAGCTACAGGTAAAGACAAATGCTTTCTCGCTACAAGCAATTAATAGAAAGCCGGTTACGTATAACTAAGGAGTAGTTAACAAAGAGACCGAGATGATGCCTCTGCGGATAGGACACTACTAAGAGATAATCTAGTTCGACATCATAGAGTCACTAGGCTTAGATATAGTACTAGGGTTACTATGGCTAAGAAACGCTAACCCCTATCTCGACTAGAAGAATGAGAGGATCTAGTTCCTAGAACTGTCAAAATCGATACCTCTACCTATAGTGCACGACGTACTAGGCAAGATCGAAATATGTGCTATGACTTCAAGCAAGATAGTAGCTGCTATCAAGGATCTAGAACAGGAAGTACATGTCCTATAGGTTAAAGTAACGCAGTCAGAAGTCAAGGTCGAATTCATAGTTCCTAATAAGTATAAAGAGTTCGCTACTCTTTTCGAGGAAGAACCCGACTAAGAAGCTCTGCTAGAACACTAGGAGTAGGACTACAGGATACCCT
Organism: Teratosphaeria epicoccoides; assembly: GCA_021401465.1. Classification (NCBI taxonomy): domain Eukaryota; kingdom Fungi; phylum Ascomycota; class Dothideomycetes; order Mycosphaerellales; family Teratosphaeriaceae; genus Teratosphaeria; species Teratosphaeria epicoccoides. The sequence goes on along the minus strand of JADDMT010000066.1, from coordinate 71,137 downwards.
TACTCCCTAGCAAGACACTAACGAAGCAATTAGTTCGCCTGTTGTTAGCGGCGAAACTAGAGATTCTCCGGAAATACCTAGAAGACAACCTCCAGAAAGGCTTCATCCGCGAGTCGTAGTCCCTAGCCGGATATCTAATCCTGTTTATGCCTAAGGGGGAAGATGACTAGCGACTCTGCGTAGATTATCGTAGATTAAACGTCATCACGATAAAGAATAGTTATCCGCTTCCTTTGCTCTCGGAATTACAGGACCGCCTACAAGGAGCAATATAGTTCTCGAAGTTTGACATACCTAGAGTGTATAACTGAATTCGAATTAAGGAAGGCAAAGAATAGAAGACCGCGTTCCGAACTAGGTTTAGACACTACGAGTACATAGTGATACTATTTAGGTTGACAAATGCCCTGGCTACATGGCAGGCATTTATCAACAATGTGCTAAGAGAGTACCTTGACGTCTTTGTAGTATTATACCTAGACGACATCCTTGTCTACTTACGGACGATCGAAGAGCATAGGACTTACGTACGTAAGGTACTTCAGAAACTCTAGGATTACTAGTTAAAGGTTAAGCCTTAGAAGAGAGAGTTTCACAAGCAGGAAGTCTAATTGCTTGGCTACGTAGTAGCATGGAATAGAATCAAGATAGACACTAAGAAAGTCTAAGTCGTAAAAGAGTAGCCTACGCTAACTAATGTTAAGGAAGTATAGTCCTTCCTTAGATTCGCTAACTTCTACTAAAGATTTGTGGCAAACTATTCGAAGATTACGGCACTACTTACGACTCTTACTACGAAGGATACACTATTCGTGTAGGACGACGCCTAACGGAATGCCTTTAAGGAACTTAAGCGACAATTCACAGATCAGCTAATCTTACTTGTATTCAACCTAGATAAGCCTATTACAGTCGAAACAGATGCCTCCGATGTAGCACTTGGGGCATACTTAAGTTAACTAGGACCAAGTAGACGACTACAGCTAGTCGCCTACTACTCGAGGAAATTGTCTAGACCTAAACTCTGTTACGACGTCTACGACAAAGAACTTCTAGCTATAGTAGACGCCTACAAGGCCTGGCGAGTCTACTTAGAAGGTTCTAAGTACTAGGTCACGGTCTACACAGACCATAAGAACTTGCGATACTTCACAACAACGAAAGAGTTAAACTAACAACAGGTTTAGTAGAGTAAGGAGCTCTCTAGTTTTAACTACAAGATCGTCTATCGCAAGGGGACTAATAACGCACGCGCTAATACACTTAGCCGCTAGACTAACTACATGAAGGGTATGAAGCAGGAGAAACACGCTATTCTCTAGGAAAATAGCGATAGCACGCTAGGAGTTAACCGACTCGCGGCTATGACTGTTACATAGACTAGTGAATTTCAGGACGACCTGAAGAACGCGCTAGTCTACGACCTAACTATACTCGCTGTCCGCGATGACATTAATGGACAGGAGGATTAGGAAGACGAAGACAGAATCCTTCTGTTTTAAGGATTAGTATACGTGCTAACGTCTTTATAACTAGAGCTACTACGCCTCCGACATGACGTACCTTAGGCGGGACACCCGGGAGTGTCTAAAATGAAGCAAGTTCTCTAACAAGAATATTACTTCCCTAGGATAGGCAAGGCAATTAAGGACTACGTCTGTTAATGTGTAACTTGCTAACAAAGTAAGCATAACTGTTACAGACTATATAGGCTACTATAACTACTTAAGGTACCTTAACAGCCATGGGAATTACTCGCTATAGACCTTATCGTCAAACTACTATAGTCAAGAGAACCCGCTACTAATGAGTTCTTCGACAGGATCATAGTAGTAGTCGACTAATTCACTAAGTTTAGGAAGTTTATCCCTTACCGCGAAGACTTTAAGACTAAAGATATTGCACATGTCTTCATTAAATAGGTAGTAGCACTACATAGTATGCTACAGGACCTAGTAATAGATCAAGGATCCGTGTTTACCTCTAACTTCTAGAGAGCCCTAATGAGATAATTCTAGGTCAAACATCGACTAAGTACTTCCTTCTACCCTTAGATAGATAGACAGACAGAACGTCTAAATCAGACGTTAGAGTAGTACCTTCGATCCTATGTGAATAGGGATTAGAATAACTAGGTAGAGTTGTTGCTAATAGCATAGCTCGCGTATAATAGTACGCTAGCAGAGTCGACAGGACTCTTGCTATTTCAGATGGCATATAGATTAGCTATAGAAGACATTTCGGACGTCTTAGCTAGTAATCCGAACCTAGTAGCACTCAGACGAGTAGAACATCTACGCTGACTACAAACAGAAGCACGACTCGACCTGCAGTTCTATTAGCAGAACATGGCATAGTACGCGAATCGTAAGAGAATTAAGGAACTAATTCTAAAGGAGGGGGACAAGGTGTATCTCCTCTGCCGTCACATCAAATTAGACAAGCCGAGTAAAAAACTAGACGCTGTAAAACTAGGACCATTTAGGATCAAGGCTAAGAAAGGACTAGGTAATTTTAAGTTATAGCTACATAAGCAGATGAGAATACACCCTGTGTTCTATGTCTCTCTGCTAGAACAAGTAGCGCTAGACGCTGCACTATAAACGGAACCCTTACTACTTAACCCTAAAGTAGAAGAACCCGAGTACACTGTCGAGAAGATTGTCGACACTCGCTAGCTAGACAGACAGCGAGAGTACTTAGTAAAATAGGAAGGATATAGGAGTACCGAGAATACCTAGGAACCCCTAGAACATCTGCGAAACTGTTAGCAAAAGATACGAAGTTTCGAGAGAGGAACGAACCTAGGAAGAAGATCATAAGCTACGACTAGACTCCTGCGGGACGCCGTCGATCGGCTTAGCTACCACGCTATCTAGGAAACCCTAATACGAGGCGTTAGCGAAACCTTCTATTACGCTCTATGTCGTAGGACTAAGAGCGAGACCCGCTAAAGGATCTAGGTTAAGAAGAAACCTAGCCTGCAAAAGAGCCTGTTCTTTAGCCTCATCCTCCCTAATCTCACGCTCCTTAAGAGCGCGACTATCCTCGACCTCCTAGTCGACTACGTCTAACTATTTACAGAGACGCATCTCCTTTGCATGCGCCTCTATTATCTTCTGCGAAGCCTTAGCTAGGACCGCCTTCGCATAATCGAGATTAGTAATTAGTCTTTTCTGCTAATTACCTAACTTCTTCTATTCGACCTCTATTACCTTCGCGTCGTAACTTCGACAGTTGCTAAAGTAACACTACGAACATTTCCCCGAGAAAATGTGTACCTAACAAACAAGCTTTAACTCTTAACACTAAGTACAGGACTTCATGCTGTCCTAGCCCTAACGATAGATTCGATTTACGCGGCGTTTGCGTTTCTGCGTTAAAGGGGCGTTAGTATCTAGGATGACACAAGGCAGTAATGTAGAAAGAGAAGACATCATAGCACAAAAGGAAATGACAAGAGAAACCCCGCACTAATAAGGTAGCTTAGGGACGAGCTAGGCTAAGAGAAAGATAGTGTCATAAGTGTTAGGAGTACTATGAGTCACAGGATTATGAGTGTCCTAAGTGCTATAAGTCATAGTATAGTCATAGGAGTACTATGAGTCATAAGCATAGTTATAGGAGAAAGGATCTGTTACATGAGGACAGATCCCTAGATCTATAGGGATAGTCTACAGATCTATAGGCCTATAGGGGAGAAGGGATCTGTCACGGGATAATAGACTCTCGGATCTGTAGGGTTAGTCTATAGATCTACAGACATAGATCTATTAGGTCTGTCGACAGATCTAACAGAGCTGCTCTGTCTCTCTAGTATATAGGGATAGCTTCAGGACAAGCAGTTAGGAGCTTCGTGCTTAATTTAATTCCCTTTCCCTAGGGGATAGTTAGTTATAAGGACAATTGCTATTGTCGATATTCTTCACAGCTCTGCAAGTCTAACACCTAATCCCCTTCCTGCTATCGGCACCTACCCTTATGACACTAAGGCGCTATAGTAGCAGAGTATAGGCATAATTAAAGCAGGCCTTACACTTTAACATGACGATTACCTACGCCTGTACGCTACGTTAGAAGAACAGATAGAGCAGCTTAGCCTACTTGGCCGAATTACGCGGTTAATAGCAGCGAAGGAGCACATGTTCTAGGAAACGAGCTCCTTCTTTAGCAGTAGTAGGGAATTACAACTTAAATTCCTGGCGACAGTAGAGGCGTTACAGACACGAGTAGAGGAGGTTAGTTTTTAGCATCTACTATACAAGATATCGTCAAACTATTAGTAGCGGACAGTCTAGAAGTCGAAAATTACCTAGGGTTAACACGAAAGTAGTATGGCTGTTATAGTTTAAACGCGGCTTAAAGGCCTTTAGAATAATACGTACAGGATATTCTCTTACATGTAGAACAAATCTTACTACTATATACGTAGGATCTACTACAGAGTAACTACCTCTGTTAGGCTATGTCGTATAGGCAGACGTACTATATAGCGCGGATGTTTCGTGGTACCTATACTAGCTATTAATGAAAAATCAATGCTAACCGAGGCTAGTTCTACTAGCGGTATTTTAATAGCATACTACTAGTAAGCTAAAAGTACCGCTAGCTAATTAGGAAGCGTAATTTCAGGGGTAGCTAAATTTAGATGACGCTCGCGTGCTACAAGATACTATAAACATTGCGTCCTCTCTTTCTTCTGTATTAATAGACGCTACGTAGCTACATTAGATAGTAACTCGTAGTATGTGCATATTTACATGCTATAGATATTATCCTTTACTAACCTGCTACTAGACCTACATGACTAAGAAGGATATACTGCGCTCTGTTCTCTGCCGATCCTTTAAGTTACGTCCTTCTTTAATTATGCCTTTAAAGAAAGACAGACAACAGAGGTTACGTTCTATGTCATCTAGTAGCAGTTCGAATTACAATCTAGCGAATGATTTAGAAGACCTGCTAAGCAACAATAGCGATAGTGTAGACGATAGTAACGAGGAGATAGCTAACTAGGAACATGAGGATTTTATAGTGCCTAAAGCCTATACAAAGGCGACTAATGTAAGAAGCTACCCGCATATAGCGGCTATGCTAACATGCATACAGACGATGACATACTAGTCACGAAGAGACTAGACGCATAAGCGGTCATCCTTACCGCTAAGGCGGAATCGGCCGAACAAGAGGCTTTAGTCATTGTCTTGCGACACGCGACGAGATAGTAGCAAACCTAAGAATGACAGGGTAAAGACATAGCAGCTAAGCATCTGTCGAGGCTATGTATGAAGAAGGCGTTCTTCTAGTTTAATTAGAAACTAGCATAGAATCCTTTAGAGTCACGCGAGGTAAACGCTTTCATGTTAAACAGCGTGTATGCTACTATTACATACCTACTAGCCTAGATCAGAAATAGCCCTTCGGAGTTTAAGACAAAGGCTAGCAAGACGAGATAGGTTCTAGTTAGCGGTGTCGATATCGATGATATCTTCAAGGGGAAGAAGAAGTATTAGGAAGAGCTCGATGCTGACAGATAGGAGGTCATCATAGCGACTATCACGGCACGTATATTAGGGGGGGAGGACAAAGGCAAGACAGTACTACTAGTGTAGGCGGCGCTAGCTATCAAGAAGGATCGCGGCATGACAGGCTTAGAGAGAGAATACAAGGACTTATAGAGGCAAAAGGCGCTACGCGAGAATAGTACGTAGGAGACATTATAGAGAGGGCCTATGCTAACTTCTACTAGGTCATACGCAATTGTTAGGTTAGCGTAGTGTCAGCCTAACACGATGTCACGGGTAAACGGCATATACACAGGGGTTCATGTAGTATTTAACAAGTATAATAGGGAGAGAGGGACTATCTGCTAGTTGTCTGGTCTTTATAGCCGGCCTCGTCAGGGGTCGCGTCGCATAGGCCCCTAGCCTGTGCCAAGACTCAGGGCAAGGGTTGTCTAGTCTTTATAGCCAGCCTCGTCAGGGGTCGCGTCGCACAGGCCCCTAGCCTGTGCCAAGACTTAGGGCCTCGCCCTTTACACACGAGGATCAAGCTAGGCCTTAATGTTATTAATAGTAGGCGTTTGCAAGCATGTAGTAGATGTTTAAGCAGACACTAACAGCGGGAGTAAGGGCCATAATGGCGAAAGGGCAAATGTTAGTAACTATAGTAGTAAGGTAAGCGATTATGATAGTAACGACTAGCCGATGCAGGGACTAGAGGAGCCATTATCGCAGGACACACTACATAACAGTGTCATGACAACGAGGTTAGTTTCTTGTCTAACATCATAGCCATGATTGCTAACATGTACTTGTCTAGTACGAAAGCTACTATAGTCAATAAGCCCCGACCTAGACACACGCAAGATGAAAGGTTAGTAGCCTTAGCGTGTCGTAAGGGCTAGCTATTACTAACGAGGCGGAAGTAGTAAGAGGCCTAAGCTACGGAGTAGGCGGTTAATCGTAACTAGTGTAGACAAGTAGTATAGGCCAGAGGACTCATGTATCGAGTAAACCATACTAATAACAGATAAACACTAGCGCGGCTCTAGCGAGAGGCGAAACGTAAAGACTTACTAGAGCGGGCACATAGTAAGTACAATTATTAACTCTACGTAGTAGCGCAGTTAATGACGATAGCTATAGGACACGAAGCTCGACCGCGAAGGATAAAGACTAAGGTAATAGTAGGATGTCATAAGGGTAGGTGCTAATAGCAGGAAGGGGATCAGGTGTTAGACTCGCAGAGCTGTGAAGAATATCGACAATAGCAATTAACCTTGTAACTAACTCTCCTCTAAGCAAGAGAGGATTAAATTAAGATTAAGCATGAAGCTCCTAACTACCTGTCCTAAAGCTATCCCTATATACTAGAGAGACAGGGCAGCTCTGTTAGATCTGTTAACAAACCTGACAGATCTATGTCTGTAGATCTGTAGACTAACCCTACAGATCCTAGGGTCTATCCTCCTATGACAGATCCCTTCTCCCCTATAGGCCTATAGATCTGTAGACTAACCCTATAGATCTAGGGATCTATTCTGGCGTGACAGATCCTTTCTCCTATGACTATGCTATGACTTGGGCCCTAGTGCTCTAACTTAGCCTATAGTGCTTATAACTCATGACATCTATGATACTATCCCCCTCTTAGCCTAGCTCGTCCCTAAGCTACCTTATTAGTGTAGGGTTTCTCTTGTCATTACCTTTATGTAGTAATGTCTTCTCTTTCTACATTACTACCTTGTGTCATCCTAGACACTAACGCCCCTTTAACGTAGAAACGTAAACGCCGCGTAAATCGAATCTATTGTTAGGGCTAGGATAGCATGAAGTCCTGTACTTAGTGTCAAGAGTTAAAGCTCGTTCATTGAGTACACATTTCCTTAGGAAAATGTTCGTAGTGTCACTTTAGTAACTGTCGAAGTTACGACGCAAAGGTAACAGAGGTCAAATAGAAGAAGTTAGGTAATTAGTAGAAAAGACTTATTGCTAATCTTAATCATGCAAAGGCAGTTATAGCCGAGGCTTCGTAGAAGATAATAGAGGCGCATGTAAAGGAGATGCGTCTTTAGAAACAGTTAGACGTAGTCGACCGTGAGGTTAAGGATAGTCGCGCTCTCGAGGAGCGTAAGATCAGGGAGGATGAGGCTAAAGAGCAGGCTCTTCCGCAGGCTAGGTTTCTGTCATAAGTGTCAGGAGTACTATGAGTTACAGGATTATGAGTGTCCTAAGTACTATAAGTCATAGCATAGTTATAGGAGAAAGGATCTGTCATGTAAGGACAGATCCCTAGATCTGTAGGGTTAGTCTACAGATCTATAGGCCTATAGGGGAGAAGGGATCTGTTATAGGAAGACAGACTCTCGGATCTATAGGGTTAGTCTACAGATCTATAGACATAGATCTGTCGGGTCTGTTAACAGATCTAACAGAGCTGCTCTGTCTCTCTAGTATATAGGGATAGCTTCAGGACAGGTAGTTAGGAGCTTCGTGCTTAATTTAATTCCCTTTCCCTAGGGGATAGTTAGTTACAAGGTTAATTACTATTGTCGATATTCTTCATAGCTCTGCGAGTCTAATACCTGATCCCCTTCCTGCTATTAGTACCTACCCTTATGACATTTTAAGCACTACTTCTAAGGAAGCATTAGGGGACTCGTTAAGCGCTTAACATACGCCTATGTCAAGTAGTTCTTCTACTGTTAGTTTAACTTCTAGCGACAGTTAACTAACACCATAAGAACAAGTTGCCGCTATACCTTAAATTACATAGTAGCTTAAATCTATTTACCTTAGCGAGATGGCTCTAGCATCTGTCACAGGTTTAACTACTAGGAATAGACACGGCAACAATGGCTTTAAGATAGGAAGCCCTACAGAGTTTATAGGACAATAATCTCAAGTCGAGATGTTTATCCTATAATGCTAGTTAGCATTTAATGTAGATATAGAACAGTTTACGACGCATTATAAGCGAATAATGTATATTGTCTCTTACCTAAAGGGACTAGCGTTCGAGTTCATCTAGCCTCATCTAACAGATTATCTAGATCATGTTAGTAACGTCGAAGCTAGGAAGACGACGACTAGGGAGATTCTTAACTTAGACAAGTCTTTGTTTAAGGCATTACACAAAGCTTTTAGGCTTAGTAATAAGTAACAAGAGGCCGAGAGAGCTCTCCTGAGAATCTAGTAGAAGGGTTCTGCTATTAAGTACTACGCGGACTTTTAGACCCTCTCTGCTTAAGTCGACTAGAATGATAATGCTTTAGCCGCTTAGTTCTACTAGGGACTAAAGGAGACAGTTAAAGACGAAATTCCCTAAGGAGATTAGCCTACGACATTCAAGGAAATAAGCGATCTCGCGATTAGAATCGATAATCGCATCTAGGAATAACAGCAAGAACGATAACATAGAAACCGCAAGCTAGCACAGGCTAACTATAAGGTCTAACGATTAGCACTAAAATGGTGAAGCGATTACTACAGTCTCTAACCTAAAGAGTTAGATGCGACTAAGGGGCGTCCGAAGAATAGACCCTAAGGAAAGCTACGGAAGGGCTCTCCTACCTAGAATAGTCTGAAGAAGCTATTCGACAAGAGTAACCTCAAGTGCTACAACTGTAGAAAGAAAGGACACTTTGCCCGCGAGTGTTTTGCTAAGAAGCAACGACAGGAACTGCCTAGGATAGAGCAGGCTCCTGCGACAACAACGGCACCTAAGTAAAAGGCCGCTACTACTTAAGAACTAGACTATGCTATACTTACTTAGACTACGTGCTACGACGACGATTGTCGAATTCACATGAGTGATAAAGATGGTTCCGGATAGTACCCTAGCCGAAACAAGGCATAGTCGATCTGTACGCTAAGGGGTATACCTTCTAGTGCGATAGTCCTAAGGCAACAGGAGCTAGAAGAAGAAGAAGAAGGTTCGGACGACAACTATAAGCTTGTCGAAGCCGTCATTCCTGATTCTGAGGAAGACGAGAGCATAGAGCGATAGGCTATGCCGCTACATGACATCAGACTTAATATTATCTAAATCATACAGAACTAGTAGGCTTAGGCTTGCCCCTAGATTAATGGAGTATAACACGTCAACTAGCTTTAGTATGACGAACTAGCCGACTGTATGCGACAATACCTAAGGAGACTACTAGTCGTAGCTTAACCTCACGCGCATCAGAAAGTTGTCTAAGAAATTGTACTGTTTAGGGTAGAGTTTACGCCCTAGGGAGGCTACCTAACCTACGAAGGTATTCAGATTCCACGAGTACTACGACTCTAAGTCTACTACTTGAAAATAGAGTACGCAAGAAACGCGCAGGAATAACGAGGCTAAGAGCGAGAACGACCTCTTAGGCTAGAAAGCGGTAACACTTAGAGAAGAGTAAGCTAAGACCGCATAATCCCTGAACTAGTCCGTGAAGACAGTTATTCAGGAAACGACAAGGTCTGCTAGAATTAGACCTACGGACGGACTAGACAGGGCTACAGCAATTTGCCGCGATTAGCGCCAGATACGCGAACAACCTTAGAGTATAGGTGCACATTAACGAGACGCTAGCTAGGGCCTTAATAGATTCAAAATGTACTAGAATCTTCATGACGCCCAAGTTCGCTAGGATAGCTAGGATAAAGCTACAGGCAAAGAAAAATGCTTTCTCGCTACAAGCGATCGATAGAAAGCTAGTCATATACAACTAAGGAATAGTTGACGAAGAGACCGAGATAATGCCTCTGCGGATAGGACGCTACTAAGAGATAATCTAGTTCGACATCATAGAGTCACTAGGCTCGGATGTAGTACTAGGGTTGCTATAGCTAAGAAACGCTAACCCCTATCTTGACTAGAAGAATGAGAGGATCTAGTTCCCGGAACTCTCAAGATCGATACCTCTACCTGTAGTACATGACGTACTAGGCAAGATCGAAATATGTGCTATGACTTTAAGCAAGATAGTAGCCGCTATCAAGGATCTAGAACAGGAAGTGCATGTCCTATAGGTTAAAGCAACGCAATCGGAAGTCAAGGTCGAATTTATAGTTCCTAATGAGTATAAAGAGTTCGCTACTCTTTTCGAGGAAGAACCTGACTAAGAAGCTCTGCTAGAACACTAGGAGTAGGACTACAGGATACCCTTACTCCCTAGCAAGACACTAACGAAGCAACTAGTTCGCCTATTATTAGCGGCGAAACTAGAGATTCTCCGGAAAAAGCTTGAAGACAACCTCTAGAAGGGCTTTATCCGCAAGTCGTAGTCCCTAGCAGGATATCTAATCCTGTTTGTTCCTAAGGGGGAAGATGACTAGCGACTCTACGTAGATTATAGTAGATTAAACGACATCATGATAAAGAATAGTTATCTGCTTCCTTTGCTCTCGGAATTACAGGACTGCCTACAAGGAGTAATATAGTTCTCGAAGTTTGACATACCTAGAGTGTATAACCGAATTCGAATTAAGGAAGGCGAAGAATAGAAGACTACGTTCCGAACTAGGTTTAGACACTACAAGTATATAGTCATGCTATTTAGGGTGACAACTGCCCTAGCTACATGGCAGGTATTTATTAACAATATGCTATAAGAGTACCTTAATGTCTTTGTAGTTATATAATTAGACGATATCCTTGTCTACTCATGAACGATCAAAGAACATAGGACTTATGTGCGCAAGGTACTTTAGAAACTCTAGGATTACTAGTTAAAGGTTAAGCCTCAGAAGAGCGAGTTTCACAAGCAGGAAGTCTAATTCCTTGGCTACGTAGTAGCATAGAATAGAATCAAGATAGATACTAAGAAAGTCTAAGTCATGAAAGAGTAGCCTATGCTAACTAATGTTAAGGAAGTATAGTCCTTCCTTAAATTTGCTAACTTCTACCGAAGATTTATAGCAAACTATTCGAAGATTACGGCACTACTTACAACTCTTACAATGAAGGATACACTATTCTTTTAGGATAACGCCTAACAGAATGCCTTTAAGGAACTCAAGCGACAATTCACAGATCAGCTAATCTTACTTGTTTTCGACCCTAATAAGCCTATCATAGTCGAAACAGATGCCTCTGACGTAGTACTCGGGGTATGCTTAAGTTAACTAGGACCGAGTAGACGACTACAGCTAGTCGCCTACTACTAGAGGAAATTGTCTAGACCTAAACTCTGTTACGATGTCTATAACAAAGAACTTCTAGCTATAGTAGACGCCTATAAGGCCTAGCGAGTCTACTTAGAAGGTTCTAAGCACTAGGTCATGGTCTACACAGACTATAAGAACTTGCGATACTTCATGACGCGAAAGAGTTAAACTGACGACAGGTTCGGTAGAGTAAGGAACTCTCTAGTTTTAACTGTAAGATTGTCTATCGCAAGGGGACCGGTAACGTACGCGCCGATGTACTTAGCCGCTAGACTAACTACATGAAGGGCGTAAAGCAGGAGAAACACGCTATTCTCTAGGAACATAGCGATGGCACGCTAGGAGTTAACTAACTCGCGGCTATGACTGTTACATAGACTAGTAAATTTCAGGACGACCTGAAGAACGCACTAGTCTACGACCTAACTACACTTGCTATCCGCGACGACATTAATGGACAGGATGATTAGGAAGACGAAGACAGAATCCTTCTTTTTCAAGGATTAGTATACATGCTAATGTCTATACGATTAGAGCTACTACGCCTCTAATACGACGTACCTTAGGCAGGACACCTAGGAGTGTCTAAAATGAAGCAAATTCTCTGACAAGAATATTACTTCCCTAGGATAGGCAAGGTAATCGAGGACTACGTCTGTCGATATGTAACTTGCTAACGAAGTAAGCATTACTGTCACAAACTATATAGGCTACTAAGACTACTCAAGGTACCTTAACGGCTATAGGAATCGCTCGCTATAGACTTTATCGTTAAACTACCTTAGTCGAGAGAACCCGCTACTAATGAGTTCTTTGATAGGATCATAGTAGTAGTCGACTAATTCATTAAGTTTAGGAAGTTTATCTCTTACCGCGAAGACTTTAAGACTAAAGATATCGCACATGTCTTCATTAAATAGGTAGTAGCACTACATAGTATGCTACAGGACCTAGTAACAGATCGAGGATCCATGTTTACCTGTAACTTCTAGGGAGCCCTAATAAGACAATTCTAGGTCAGACATCGACTAAGTACTTCCTTCTACCCTTAAACGGATAGACAGACAGAACGTTTAAATCAGACGTTAGAATAGTACCTTCGATCCTATGTGAATAGGGACTAGAATAACTAGGTAGAGTTGTTGCTAATAGCATAGCTCGCGTAAAATAGTACGCTAGCAGAGTCGACAGGACTCTTGCCATTTTAGATGGCATACAGATTAGCTATAGAAGACATTCCGGATGTCTTAGCTAGTAATCTAAACCTAGTAGCACTTAGACGAGTAGACTACCTACGCTAACTGCAAACAGAAGCACGACTCGACCTGTAGTTCTATTAGCAGAACATGGCATAGTACGCGAAACGTAAGAGAATTAAGGGACTAATTCTAAAGGAGGGGGATAAGGTATATCTCCTCTGCTGTCACATTAAATTAGACAAGCCGAGTAAAAAACTAGGCGCTATAAAACTAGGACCATTCAGGATCAAGGCTAAGAAAGGACCAGTTAATTTTAAGTTATAGCTACCTAAGCAGATGAGAATACACCCTGTGTTCTATGTCTCTCTGCTAGAATAAGTAGTGCTAGACGCTACACTGTAAACGGAACCTTTACTACTTAACCCTAAAGTAGAAGAACCTAAGTATACTGTCGAGAAGATCGTTAACACTCGCTAGCGGGACAGACAGTAAGAGTACTTAGTAAGATAGAAAGGATATAGGAGTACTAAGAACACCTAGGAACCCCTAGAACATCTGCGAAACTATTAGCAAAAGATACGAAGTTTCGAGAGAAGAACGAACCTAGGGAGAAGATTATAAGCCACGACTAGACTCCTGCGGGACGCTGTTAATCCGCTTGGCTATCACGCTATCCAGGAAACCCTAATACGAGGCATTAGCGAAACCTTCTATTACGCTCCATGTCGTAGGACTAAGAGTAAGACCCGCTAAAGGATCTAGGTTAAGAAGAAACCTAGCCTGCGAAAGAGCCTGCTCTTCGGCCTCATCCTCCCTGATCTCACGCTCCTCGAGAGCGCGACTATCCTCGACCTCCTAGTCAACTACGTCTAACTGTTTCTAAAGACGCATCTCCTTTGTATGCGCCTCTATTATCTTCTGCGAAGCCTTAGCTAGGACCGCCTTCGCATAATCGAGATTAGCAATTAGTCTTTTCTGCTTATTACCTAACTTCTTCCATTTGACCTCTGTTACCTTCGCGTCGTAACTTCGACAGTTGCTAAAGTAACACTACAAACATTTCCCTAAGGAAATGTATACTTGACAAACAAGCTTTAACTCTTGATACTAAGTACAGGACTTCATGCTATCCTAGCCCTAACAATAGATTCGATTCGCGCGGCATTTATGTTTCTACGTTAAAGGGGCGTTAGTGTCTAGGATGACACAAGGTAGTAATGTAGAAAGAGAAGACATTACTACACAAAGGAAATGACAAGAGAAACCCTGCACTAATAAGGTAGCTTAGGGACAAGCTAGGCTTAGAGTCGTAGCGCTTGTAGAACCTAGATACCTTCGTAGGTTAGGTAGCCTCCTTAGGGCGTAAACTCTACCCTAAACAGTACAATTTCTTGGACAATCTTCTAATGCGCGTAAGGTTAAGCTACGACTAGTAGTCTCCTTAGGTATCGTCGTATACGGTCAGCTAGTTCATTATACTAAAGCTAGTCGACGTGTTATACTCCATTAATCTATAGGCAAGCCTAAGCCTACTAGTTCTGTATAATTCGGATAATATTAAGTCCGATGTTATGCGGCAGCATAGCCTATCTCTCTATGCTCTTGTCTTCCTCGGAATCGGGAATGACGGCCTTGACAAGCTCATAGTTGTCGTCTAAACCTTCTTCTTCTTCTAGCTCCTGTTACCTCAAGACGATTATACTAGAAGGTATACCCCTTAGCGTATATATAGACTTTGCTTTGTTATAGCTAGGGTACTATCTAGAACTATCTTTATTACTCATGTGAATTCGACAATCGTCGTCATAGCACACGGTCTAAGTTAGTGCAGCATAGTCTAGTTCTCGAGTAGCGGCAGCCTTTTACTTAGGTGCCGTTGTTGTCGCGCGAGCCTGCTCTATCCTAGGTAGTTCCTGTCGTTGCTTCTTAGCAAAACATTCGCAGGCAAAGTGTCCTTTCTTTCTACAGTTATGGCACTCAAGGTTACTCTTGTCGAATAGCTTCTTTAGACTATTCTAGGTAGGAGAGCCCTTCCGTGGCTTTCCTTAGGGTCCGCTCTTTAGGCGCCCCTTCGTCGCATCTAACTCTATAGGTTAGAGACTATAATAGTCGCTTTGCTACTTTAGTGCTAATCGTTAGACCTTATAGTTAGCCTGTGCTAGCTTGCGATTCCTATGTTGTTATTCTTGCTGTTATTACTAGATGCGATTATTAATTCTAATCGCGAGATCACTCATTTCCTTGAATGTTGTTAGCCGATCTCCTCGGGTAATTTCGTCTTTTACTGTCTCCTTTAGTCCCTAGTAGAACTAAGCGGCTAAAGCATTATCATTCTAGTTGACTTAAGCAGAGAGGGTCTAAAAGTCCGCGTAGTACTTAATAGCAGAACCCTTCTACTAAATTCCTAGGAGAGCTCTCTTAGCCTCTTGTTGCTTATTACTAAGCCTAAAAGCTTCGCGTAACGCCTTAAACAAAGACTTGTCTAAGTTGACAATCTCCCTAGTCGTCGTCTTCCTAGCTTTAACGTTGCTAACGTGACTTAGATAATCTGTCAGATGAGGCTAGATGAACTCGAACGCTAGTGCCTTTAGGTAAGAGACAATATACATCATTCGCTTATAATGCGTCATAAACCGTTCCGTATCTACGTTAAATGCTAACTAGCATTATAGGATAACATCTCGACTTGAGATCCTTGTCCTGTGAACTCCGTAGGGCTTCCTATCTTGAAGCCATTATTGCCGTGTCTATTCCTGGTAGTTAAACCTACGACAGATGCTAGAGCCATCTCGCTAAGGTAAATGGATTCGAGCTACTAAGTAATTTGAGGTATGGCGGCAACTTGTTCTCGTAGTGTTAGTTGACTGTTGTCATAAGGGTAGGTACTAATAGTAGGAAGGGGATCAGGTGTTAGACTCGCAGAGCTGTGAAGAGTATCGAGAATAGCAATTAACCTTGTAACTCTCCTCTAAGCAAGAGAGGGTTAACTGAGAATTAAGCACGAAGCTCCTAACTGCCTGTCCTGAAGCTATCCCTATATACTAGAGAGACAGGGCAGCTCTGTTAGATCTGTCGACAGACCCGATAGATCTATGTCTATAGATCTGTAGACTAACCCTACAGATCCTAGGGTCTATCCTCCTAAGACAGATCCCTTCTCCCCTATAGGCCTGTAGATCTGTAGACTAACCCTACAGATCTAGGGATCTGTCCTCACGTGACAGATCCTTTCTCCTATGACTATGCTGTGACTTAGGTTATAGTGTTTATGACTTATAGCAATTAGGACACTTATAATCCTGTGACTTATAGTACTCCTGACACTCATGACACTATCCTCCTCTTAGCCTAGCTCGTCCCTAAGCTACCTTATTAGTACGGGGTTTCTCT
The DNA here is from genome assembly GCA_021401465.1 of Teratosphaeria epicoccoides. NCBI lineage: Eukaryota > Fungi > Ascomycota > Dothideomycetes > Mycosphaerellales > Teratosphaeriaceae > Teratosphaeria > Teratosphaeria epicoccoides. Next base: position 54,897 of record JADDMT010000066.1, on the reverse strand, counting down.
TGTTATTTCCTTTGTGTAATGATGTCTTCTCTTTCTACATTACTACCTTGTGTCATCCTCGACACTAACGCCCCTTTAACGCAGAAACGTAAACGCTACGCGAATCGAATCTATCGTTAGGGCTAGGATAGCATGAAGTCCTATACTTAGTGTCAAGAGTTAAAGCTCGTTTGTTAAGTGCACATTTCCTTAGGGAAATGTTCGTAGTGTTACTTTAGTAACTATCGAAGTTACGACGCGAAGGTAACAGAGGTTAAATGGAAGAAGTTAGGTAATTAGCGGAAAAGACTAATTGCTAATCTCGATCGTGCGAAGGCTGTCCTAGCTAAGGCTTCGCAGAAGATAATAGAGGCGCATGTAAAGAGGATGCGTCTTTAGAAATAGTTAGACGCAGTCGACCGTAAGGTCAAGGATAGTCGCGCTCTCGAGGAGCGTGAGATCAGGGAGGATGAGGCTAAAGAGTAGGCTCTTCTACAGGCTAGGTTTCTTCTTAACCTAGATCCCTCGGCGGGTCTTGCTCTTAGTCCTACAACATAGAGCGTAATAGAAGGTTTCGCTAATGCCTCGTATTAGGGTTTCCTAGATGGCGTGATAGCCGAGCCGATCGATAGCGTCCCGTAGAAGTCTAGTTGTAGCTTATGATCTTCTCCCTAGGTTTGTTCTTCTCTCGAAACTTCGTATCTTTTGCTAACAGTTTCGCAGATGTTTAAGGGGTTCCTAGGTGTTTTCGGTACTCCTATAGCCTTCCCATTTTACTAAGTACTCTCGCTGTCTGTGCTGCTAGCGAGTGTCAACAATCTTCTCGACAGTGTACTTAGGTTCTTCTACTTCTAGGTCAAGTAGTAAGGGTTCCGTTTGCAGTGTAGCGTCTAGCGCTACTTGTTCTAGCAGAGAGACATAGAACACAGGGTGTATTCTTATCTGCTTAGGTAGCTATAACTTAAAATTAACTAGTCCTTTCTTAGCCTTGATCCTAAATAGTCCTAGTTTTATAGCGCCTAGTATTTTACTCGGCTTGTCTAATTTAATATGACAGTAGAGGAGATACACCTTGTCCCCCTCCTTTAGAATTAGTCCCTTAATTCTCTTACGATTCGCGTACTATGCCATGTTCTACTAATAGAACTGCAGGTCAAGTCGTGCTTCTGTTTGCAGTTAGCGTAGGTGTTCTACTCGTCTAAGTACTACTAGGTTTAGATTACTAGCTAAGACGTCCGGAATGTCTTCTATAGCTAATCTATACGCCATCTAAAATGGCGAGAGTCCTATTGACTCTACTAGCGTACTATTATACGCGAGCTGCGCTATTAGCAACAACTCTACCTAGTTGTTCTAGTCCCTATTCACATAGGATCGAAGGTACTATTCTAACGTCTAAGTTAGACGTTCTGTCTGTCTATCCGTTTAAGGGTAGAAGGAAGTACTTAGTCGATGTTTGACCTAGAATTGTCTCATTAGGGCTCCCTAGAAGTTAGAGGTAAACACGGATCCTCGATCCGTTACTAGGTCCTATAGCATGCCATGTAGTGCTACTACCTATTTAATGAAGACATGTGCGATATCTTTAGTCTTAAAGTCTTCGCGGTAAAGGATAAACTTCCTAAACTTAGTGAATTAGTCGACTACTACTATGATCCTATTGAAGAACTCATTAGTAGCGGGTTCTCTCGACTAAGGTAGTTTAACGATGAAGTCTATAGCGAGCAATTCCTATAGCCGTTAAGGTACCTTGAGTAGTCGTAGTAGCCTATACGGTTTATGACAGTTATGCTTACTCTGTTAGCAAGTTACACATTAACAGACTAATACGGTTAATACTAGGGGGCTATTAGAACCGCATGGGTTCTAATGCCCGCCCTTGGCATGCAGTAACCCTACTACATATAGCAAGGGGGTCCTTCGTATATACGTTAGCTTGTATGTCGTCTAAGTAGGATTAGTTGTCAACGTAGGACGCCCCTACGTCGCTGACCCTACGGTACCCCTACAGGGTTAGGCTCGGACATGCTTTCCCTAATTAAGGAGTGTCAGGGGTTATAAGCACCCTTAGCGCTACCTCTGCGATAAGCAGAAAGCAGCGCTATCTTGTACCTACTAAAAGGTCGGATTACTCTGTCACACTACGAGATATTTCTATATCATATAGCATATATATCTATATTAGTTCTGCTTTCTCCCCCCTGCTTTGCAATCTAGTAGAGATTACTACAATATGTCTAGAGTACTACGAACTCGCAACTAACGCGTAGCGAGCGCCATCCTAAGCGCCCGTGATAGCGAAGCTAGCCTAAGTAACTAGCCCGTAGAAGTACCTGCTACAAGCAACACTATATTAAGCGACAGTTCCGCTAGAGGCTAATTACGTAGCGGACAAGGTAATAGACCTCCCGCATAGGGACTACAGCTAACCCCGACTATTAACCTAGCCCTAGTAGCCATGATTGTCAATTAGGTCGCGAACTGCCTTGCGAACTAGAGCTAGAGCCGCACTGCTTCTAGCAGCGACAACGGCGAGGACGACGAAGACGTCGCTATAAGCGGTACTAATAAACTAGCGGACGAAGAAATCTAGCGAGATTTTACACTAGGGACCTACGAAGACAACTTACTAGGAGGCGCAGACTCTCTGCATGTGCCCGCGAACCTAGTGCCTAAATTCGGGGCCATAGTAGGCTAACTAGGAGGTAGTCGTAACGCATGCAACCCGAAGCTATTTAAGGGAGACACCTTGAAGGAGGCTCGAACTTTCTTGTAGGCATGTAAGGTAGTTTTCGTGCTTAACCTATGCGGATATTCTATAGAGGGCAAACAAGTCGCCTTTAGTATGATGTAGCTTAAAGAGGATAAGGAACCTCGCAATAATTAGCATGAGCGGTATGACCTTATGCGGGTCTACGACAGAACATATATGTAGGCGGACTTTCGCTAGTTCTGTGTTAACTAGGTCGAGGATCCGGGGAATTGCGCCCTTACTATGTCTTTCAAGTACAAGAAGGCTAAGCAGGGGAAGGGACAAATAACCTCTAGCTTCGCTACCTACCTCGCTACGCTCGAGAGATAGATGCTACCCTATACCGAGACGTAACGCGTGTAGCACTTGCTCGTCAAACTTAATGACAATCTTCAGAACATAATCATGACTTTTCATGAACTTCTGACAACTTAGCAAGACCTCGTGTCCCTTACGACACGTATAGAAATCACCTTGAAGCGAAATAGAAAATTAGGCGGTAAGGATAATAAGCGTCTAAGTCCTGAGGACCTACCGAAGGGCCGCTATTACAAGCGCCCTAGGGGTTATGTCTAACGCGGTAGTTCATTCTAGAGGAGCAAGCCCTCTAAGCTAAAAGACAGTAGCGAGAAGCCTCCGAGTAGGTACTACATCTGTAGAGCGAGGGACTACTAGGCGGCTCGCTATCCTAAACGAAGTGATAGGAAGAAGGTAAGCAAGGTGTCTAGAACCTCCCTAGAGGGGAGGTAAAAGAAGGACAAGCCCGAGACAACCAAATAGCTACCGCGGGTATCTAAGCTGTCTGTTACTAATAGTGTAGACTCATGGCCTGCCTGGCACCTATCTAGTATAGTCCGAGTTAATAGCTTGCTTAAGCTAGTAGACTATATGTTAGATGACCTTGCGGAGGTTAACGTGATACCCTAGAGGGTAATTGTACGGCTTGGTTTGAAGCCGATCCTAGGAGCCCTGCTGCCTACCATGAAGTCCTTTTAGGGCGAAGGCGTAGCGGCTCGAGGCGCGTATAACGTGCGCCTCTAACTCGCGGACTCCTTAGGACAAGTGCGCAAGACTAACGAAGTCTTCTACGCTAAAGACGTTCCTAATAAGGAGCTCCTACTCGGCCGCCCTTAGCGCTACAAGAAGGGAGTCGTTGTTAATAGAGCTACTAACAACTAGTTCTATAGCTCTATAGGCGAAGTTCCTGCGGTACAGATGCGTGACGCACACAGCTTCTACAAGGACATGAAGAAGGTCTAATGCGTGTATGTAGTCTGCATACAGAACGTCAAGGAAGACGTTACCCTTCCGCCTAAGTTAGAGGAATACGCCGATATTTTCGACATAGAGGCTACAGCCTATACCCGGGCCCTAGACGCGGAACATGCAATTAACCTTAAGGAGGGTTATAATCCTCTATATTGACCTCTGTACCTCATGTTAGAATCATAGCTTAAAATACTTCGAGACTACCTCTACAAGGCGCAAAGGAACGCGTAGATCCGACGAAGCGACAGCGAGGCTAGAGCGTTAGTTATGTTTGTCCTAAAGAAGGATAACACGCTCCGCCTATACGTTAACTATAGGGGCCTTAACGCGGTAACCTAGAAGAACCGCTACCCCCTACTACTTATTAGCGAGATGCTTAACTGCCTTAGTCGCGCCGCTATCTTCTTGTCTATCGACTTAAAGGACGCCTACTACCGGATACTAATCCGAAAGGGCGACAAGTAGAAGACTATATTCTAAACGTAGTACAGACACTTCGAGTATACAGTGATGCTATTTAGCTTAACTAACGCACTAGCAACGTTCTAAGCGTATATTAACTAGGCCCTAGCCGGCCTCGTTGACACCTGCTACGTAGTATATTTAGACGATATACTAGTCTACTCTAACTTGAAGGAGGAGCATATTTAGCATCTAAGGATAGTACTCGAATAGCTCCGCAAGTTCGCTCTATACGCGAACCTAAAGAAGTGCTTATTCCTGACGGATAGGATTGAGTTTCTCGGGTACATCGTCTCTATAGAAGGAGTCATCATAGATGACTAAAGGGTGTCCGCAATCGCGGAGTAGCTGTAGCTAACTACCCTCCGAAAAGTGCAGGTGTTCCTAGGATTTACTAACTTCTATTGTAGATTCATACAATCCTACTCGAAGATCGTGGCTCCCCTCACGGCCCTCGCAAAGGGCGCGGTTCGAGGAAAAAAGCTAGGGATAGTGCCTTAGGAGGAGGCTTAGAGTAAGGCTTTCTCTGAACTTAAAGCAGCTTTTTAAACTAAGCCTATACTTCGGCACTTTGACCCTACTACGAAGATCCGGATAGAGACCGATGCTTCAAAATTCATAATAGCCGCAATTATATCGCAGCTCTAGTCGCACGAAGGTAGTACGTAATAGTACCTGATTACCTTCTAGTCGCGGAAGATGCAGGGCGCTAAGCTTAACTATAAGACTCACAACTAAGAGCTTTTAGCTATTATTAACAGCTTCAAGGAGTACTAACACTACCTCGAAGGCGTAGCGTACCCTATTAAGGTACTTACTAACTATAACAACCTTCGTAGCTTCATAGGCGTGAAGTAGCTAAGGAGTTAGCAAGCAAGGTAGGCGACTTTCCTTACTAGCTTTAACTTCGTTATCTAGCATCGTTCCGGAAAGACGAATCCGGCTAATAGTCCTTCGTGATGACTAGACTACGACACTAGGGAGGAGAGTAACTAACAGCTTCTCCCTACACTACAAACGAAGCTTGTAGTTTAAGGCGGCGATCTGTCGTTAGCTCCTCTTATAGGTCGACTGCAGGTCTAATAGGGCCTTACGGCCTCTGCTAGTAACGAACCCTACTATCTAGCAGTTGTGGCGACTATGTCTAGCTCGATCTGTGCGGTAGTTAACTAGCTTATATGTAGTAAGCATGCGATGTCTAAAGAACCCTTTAAAGAAGTCTCGAGACTTATTCAGTAGTTACAAGAGCGAGAACCGGAGTTGATTAATAAGGGTGTAGCCCTCTAGGACACTACAGGCAGTCCGAAGTACTAGACTAAGTCAGGCGACTTGTAGTACTTTAACAATAGGCTATACATACCCGCTAACTACATACTCTGTTCGTAGCTCCTCTGTATTCATTATGACAATAAACTCGCGGGCCATTTTAGCGTAGAGAAGACAAACGTACTTCTCGGACGCAAATAATAGTAGCCTACGCTAGAACAGGATGTCTCTAACTATGTCAAATCCTGCTAGACGTGCCAGATTAGCAAATCTTGGCGCTATTACCCCTATAGCGATACTTAGGCGCTCCTACTACTAGAGAGACTATAGCAAGACTTAGCCATGGATTTTATTACTAATTTGCTGCTAGCAAAGTAGAAAGGCAATGTAGTTAATGCTATCCTTGTAGTAGTCGACTAATACTCGAAGATAAATGTCTTCATCCTATGTACGAAAAAGTGCACAAGTAGCGAGCTTGCGCGACTACTTCACGACGAAGTTATATAGCGCTTCGGTGTCTCCTGAAGTATCCTATTAGATCGACGTTCTGTCTTTACTAGTAAATACTAGCAAGAATTTGTGTTTAAGGCGCGTGTTAAGTACCGCCTAAGTACAGCATTCTATCTACAGACTAATAGTTAGACTAAACGTATGAACTAGACTCTTAAGTAGTACCTTTAGTACTACTACGCTAAGAACTAGGATGCCTAGGCCGACGTAATTCCTATGGCGGAATTTGCAGTTAATAACAGCGTGCATGCTACTATGCGCATGTCGCCATTCTAGATTCTTTATAGCTTTGATCCAGAAATACACCTAGAACCGCCTCAGGACGAGTCTTCTGAGGAGAGGGTGCCAGCCGCCGCGGAATTAGCGCGGCGTATGCGCAAGGTACATTCGGTGCTAATAGAACACTAGAAAAAGGCCTTAGAATCCCAGATTAAACATAATAACGCCTGTGCTAAACCGATGTAGTACGCAGTTAGTACAAAGGTATTACTGTTAATAAAGAATCTCAAGCTAAAACTTCCAAGCAAGAAGATGACGCCAAGGTTCGTCAGACCCTTCCGGATACGCGACGCGATAGGCTCGCAGGCGTACTAGCTATTGTTGCTATCGTCGTATTATGTACATGACGTCTTCTACGTATCTCTACTCGAACTATAGGTACAGCGCGAGGGCGAAGAGCCCGCGGACCTAATGCTAGTAGCAGAAGAGAACAAAGAGTAGGAAGTCGAGGGTATTAAGGACAGTATGCGGCGTAAGGGCGCAACGTACTATCTAGTAAAGTAGAAAGGATACCTACCTAAGTACACATAATAGGTTCCGGCTGAAGACTACAAGAACGCTCTAGAGGCTATTCGTGAATTCGAAGAGTAGAGGAGGCGTAAGCAGGGCTTAAGAAGGTCGATTCGTAGGAAGATAAGAGTTCTAGAGCAGAATTCTTAACACGTGTATGTAGCGCATAACGCGTAGAGTGACAACAAGAAGCAAACGCCCTACTCATACATTATTAATGCCTAAAGGCACACCTAGAATAAACCTAAGAAGAATAAGAGACATGCTCGGATTAGCTTCGTAGCTAATGCTTAGCGACTACTAGTTAGGGGCTTCCTAACCGAACCCGAAGCAGGAGAGTCTTTCTTGTTACGGTCCGCTAGGGACTACCTACCTACACGGGGTCTACTAAACACCCTGAAGCGACTATGAGTAACAGGGGTAGCAACGCCACGAAGAGAGGCTAGCATCTTCTTCTTTAGTAGGTTGTAAGGAAGCTCGTCTTCAGAGCCTATAGTAGCCAGAGAACTAGCGACATCCTTACTACGCCTAGTCATAATGACTACCTCATCCTTAGCATTAGAAGGCAAAGAGACTCGAGCGCGCTTGCGGCTGTCGCGCTCGGCCCTCGAGATCATCTTGCGCTTCTTGACATAAGTGTTAACTACATCATCGGACTTAGTGTCCCCCTTAGGCGTAACTAGTGTAGTAACACTACAGCGCGAAGGGATCACGTTAGGACCGAGGGTATCCTAGACGTCGTCATCCTCCTTATCCTCAAAGATCTAGCCTAGAGGCTTGTGCCTTAGCGTCTTGACGGACGTAGTACGGGTCGCAAGCAGGGAAGATTCGGCTTCCTCGTCACTAACCTTAATTTCGGCCCTAGCCTTCTTCTTCTTCTTGGATAGTAGCGTCAAGGCAGCGTAGGCGGCGGCGCTACAATGTGTTAGCTATACGCACGCGACAGGATTCGAGTAAGTAACTTACAGCTTAGTCCTAAGGACTAGCTTAGAGGCAGGCTGTCTCTTAGTATGGCGCTAGGGCGTGGCCTTAGCAGCAGGAGCGGTGAATTGCTTGATAACCTTCTTGCGGATTATCCGCGTCTTAAAGTCATCGTTAATAGAGGCAAGGGCCCTAAGTTGCTAACGCTAACAGCTAGTCGGATATTTCTCGACGCTAACGTTAGGCTAGCGGAGAAAGTTAGCATTTATACTCGGAGGGTACCCGCACTATATGCGTACTATAGCGAAGGTCTCGACCCTAATAGTTAGTACCTTCAAGATCTTCTAGACTAAGTCTGCGATTAGACCTAGATAAACGTTTTCGCCTGTTAGCAGAGAGTCGAAGCGAACACTACTATGAGAACAGTTAGTAGTCGCAGTGAAGCACGAGAGGGCGCTAAGCAGGTAGGCGAGTACCTCGCGGTACTTAGCCTGTAGCCTGTTCATGGTTAGAGTGCCTTTAGTAATCCTCTTGTCGCGCGTACTCTAGAAGTCATCGATGTTACAGCAGAGCTAGTTGTACTCGCTATACACCTCTTTAGGGAGGTCTTGGCATTTTTGATGCTTGCTATTACAGTTAACATAATTGCAGTAGACACTACCCTTATTAAATCCGCTGACATAGATCTTAGCTACGCTTTAGTTAGTACAAGTTATGCATACCTCGCGGGTAGGGGACGCCTTACTAACATGCGGAGGAGAAATGTGTGCAGCTTAGCTACTAAGGTTGTCAAGGCATCGTTAACACAAGCGACAATCGCGGGTAGAGCGAGTAGCGTCGAACTTAGTCTGCAGCACATAAGCCATTATAGCTAAGATGAGTTAGTTGATCTTGATTAATTGATTAAAGAAGAAGAAGCTCTAGTTTAGACCTATAGACATAGCGAGGTACAAGCTAAGCGAAGTAGGAGCAGAGGTTAATATTAGTGTCTTAGAACAGGAAAGTTTAGGAAGCAATAAGGTTTTTATACCCTCTAACAGCCCCCCTGTTGCCTATCGCAACCGTTAAGCTAGTAACTCGAACTAATGCGTAGAGTACCTGCCTTTAGTTAACTTACAAGAGGACCTGATAATGCAAGAACGGACAACGCGGCTGTTACGCATGTGCGCTAACTACACTCGTGCTAGCCTACTAGCATGAAAATGTGGCGAGACCCGCGCTAGGAGCGCGCTCCTGCCGTTTCGAGCGGCGCGTACAGAGCGTCCGCGTACCTTCCTACTACCCTAAGGTTCTGCGACACGTTCTTTATAGTCACGACTAAATAGGGACAGCCAAGCTACTTGGCGAGGCCGGCGCGCATGCTCGCTATATAATTTCAAGGATTAACTAAAGTACGTACTCGTAGTTTCCTAATATCTTAATCCGCATGTAAAGCGAAGGTGTTACAAAGCTGCCTAACATGTAACAGATTAAAACCCGCCCGAGTTAGCAGCCTCTGCCCTGCACCTACTACGAAGGTATTAAGATATGCGCATGACATATGTTACGTAGGCTATCTACCTATTTACCCTTGCGTAGTGTAAGCGTGCTACATCCTGTACCCTATACATTCCGCGTGTATCATTTAGTAAGGCTAGGGACATCCTCATAGGAGGAGGGGCAGTAATACGGTTGATACTAGGGGGCCATTAGAACCGCATAGGTTCTAATGCCTACCCTTGGCATGTAGTGATCCTGCCACATATAGTAAGGGGGTCCTTCGTATATACATTAGCTTGTATGTCGTCTAAGTAGGATTAGTTGTCAACGTAGGACGCCCCTATGTCGCTAACCCTATAGTACCCCTGCGGGGTTAGGCTCGGACATGCTTTCTCTAATTAAGGAGCGTCAGGGGTTATAAGCACCCTGAGCGCTACCTCTGCGATAAGCAGAAAGCAGCGCTATCTTGTACCTACTAAAAGGTCAGATTACTCTGTCACACTACGAGATATTTCTATATTATATAGCATATACATCTATATCATAGACGTAGTCCTCGATTGCCTTGCCTATCCTAGGGAAGTAATATTCTTGTCAGAGAATTTGCTTCATTTTAGACACTCCTAGGTGTCCTCCCTAAGGTATGTTGTGTTAGAGGCGTAGTAGCTCTAATCGTATAGACGTTAGCATGTATACTAATCCTTGAAAAAGAAGGATTCTGTCTTCGTCTTCCTAATCCTCCTGTCTATTAATGTCGTTGCGGACAGCAAGTGTAGTTAGGTCGTAGACTAGTACGTTCTTCAGGTTGTCCTGAAATTTACTAGTCTATGTGACAGTCATGGCCGCGAGTTAGTTAACTCCTAGCGTGCTATTGCTGTTTTCCTAGAGAACAGCGTGTTTCTCCTGCTTCACACCCTTCATGTAGTCAGTCTAGCGGCTAAGTGCATTAGCGCGTACGTTATTAGTCCCCTTACAATAGATAATCTTATAGTTAAAACTAGAGAGTTCCTCACTCTACCGAACTTGTTGTTAGTTTAACTCTTTTGTCATTATGAAGTATCGCAAGTTCTCATAGTCTGTGTAGACCGTAACTTAGTGCTTAGAACCTTGTAAGTAGACTCGCTAGGCCTTATAGGCGTCTACTATAGCTAGAAGTTCTTTGTTATAGACGTCGTAATAGAGTTTAGGTCTAGACAGTTTCCTCGAGTAGTAGGCGACTAGCTGTAGTCGTCTACTCGGTCCTAGTTAACTTAAGCATACTCTAAGTACTATCTTAGAGGCATCTGTTTCGACTATAATAGTCTTATTAGGGTCGAAAACAAGTAAGATTAGCTAATCTGTAAATCGTTGCTTAAGTTCCTTAAAGGCATTCCGTTAGGCGTTATCCTAAACGAATAGTGTATCCTTCGTAGTAAGAGTCGTAAGTAGTACTATAATCTTCGAATAGTTTGCTACAAATCTTTAGTAGAAGTTAGCAAATCTAAGGAAGGACTATACCTCCTTAACATTAGTTAGTGTAGGCTACTCTTTTACGACTTAGACTTTCTTAGTGTCTATCTTGATTCTATTCTATGCTACTACGTAGCTAATGAATTAGACTTCTTGCTTGTAAAACTCGCTCTTCTAAGGCTTAACCTTTAGCCTGTAATCCTAGAGTTTCTAAAGCACCTTACGTATATAAGTCCTATGTTCTTCGATTGTCTGTAAGTAGACAAGGTTGTCATCTAAGTATACAACTACGAAGACGTCAAGGTACTCTCGTAGCATATTGTTAATAAATGCCTGCTATGTAGCTAGGGCGTTTGTTAACCTAAATAGCATGACTATATACTCATAGTATCCGAACCTAGTTTAGAACATAGTCTTCTATTCTTTGCCTTCCTTAATTTGAATTCGGTTATACGCTCTAGGTATGTTAAACTTCGAGAACTATATTACTCCTTGTAGGCGGTCCTGCAATTCCGAGAGCAAAGGAAGCAGATAACTATTCTTTATTATGATGTCGTTTAATCTACGATAATCTACGTAGAGTCGCTAGTTATCTTCCCCCTTAGGAACAAACAGGATTAGATATCCTGCTAGGGACTAGAACTTGCGGATAAAGCCCTTCTAGAGGTTGTCTTCAAGGTACTTCCAGGGAATCTCTAGTTTTGCTACTAACAATAGGCAAACTAGTTGCTTCGTTAGTGTCTTGCTAGGGAGTAAGGGTATCCCGTAGTCCTACTCCTAGTGTTCTAGCAGAGCTTCTTAGTTAGGTTCTTCCTTAAAAAGAGTAGTAAACTCTTTATACTTATTAGGAACTATGAATTCGACCTTGACTTCAGATTGCGTTGCTTTGACCTATAGGACATGCACTTCCTGTTCTAGATCCTTGATAGCGGCGACTATCTCGCTTGAAGTCATAGCACAAATTTCGATCTTGCCTAGTATATCGTACACTATAGGTAGAGGTATCGATCTTAAGAGTTCCGGGAACTAGATCCTCTCATTCTTCTAGTCGAGATAGGGGTTAGCGTTTCTTAGCTATAGTAACCCTAGTACTACATCTAAGCCTAGTAACTCCGTGATGTCAAACTAGATTATCTCTTAGTAGCGTCCTATCCGCAGAGGCATTATCTTAGTCTCTTTGTCAACTATTCCTTAGTTGTACGTGACCGGCTTTCTATCGATCGCTTATAGCGAGAAAGCATTTGTCTTTGCCTGTAGCTTTATCCTAGCTATCCTGGCGAACCTAGGCGTCATGAAGATTCTAGTGTATCCTGAATCTATTAAGGCCTAGGCTAGTGTCTTGTTAATGTGTACCTATACTCTAAGGTTGTTCGCGTATCTGGCGCTAACCGCGGCACATCGTTGCAGCCCTGTCTAGTCTGTCCGTAGGTCTAATTCTAGCGGACCTTGTCGTTTCCTAAATAACTGTCTTCACGGACTAGTTTAGGGATCGTGCGGTCTCGGCTTACTCTTCTTCGAGCGTTACTACTAACTAGCCTAAGAGGTCGTACTCGCTCTTAGCCTCGTTATTCCTACGCGTTTCTTGCGTACTCCATTTTCAAGTAGTAGACTTGGAGTCGTTAATACGGTTGATACTAGGGGGCTATTAGAGCCGCATAGGTTCTAATGCCTGCCCTTAGCATGTAGTAACCCTGCTACACATGGCAAGGGGGTCCTTCGTACATACGTTAGCTCGTATGTCATCTAAGTAGGATTAATAGTCAACATAGGACGCCCTTACGTCGCTGACCCTATAGCACCCCTGCAGGGTTAGGCTCAGACATACTTTCCCTAATTAAGGGGCGTCAGGGGTTATAATTACCCTTAACGCTACCTCTACGATAAGCAGAAAGCAGCGCTATCTTGTACCTACTAAAAGGTCGGATTACTCTGTTATACTACGAGATATTTCTATATCATATAGCATATATATCTATATTAGTTCTACTTTCTCCCCCCTGCTTTGCAGTCTAGCAGAGAATACTACGATATGTCTAGAGTACTACGAACTTACAACTAACGCGTAGCAAGTGCCATCCTAAGCGCCCGCGATAGCGAAGCTAGCCTAAGTAACTAGCCCGCAGAAGTACCCCCTACGAGCGACACTACATCAAGCGACGGTTCCGCTAGAGGCTAATTACGTAGTAGACAAGGTAATAGACCCCCTGTATAGAGACTGTAGCTAACCCTAACTATCGACCTAGCCCTTATAGCCATGATTGTCGATTAGGTCGCGAACTGCCTTACGAACTAGAGCTAGAGCCATACTGCTTCTAGTAGCAATAACGGCGAGGACGACGAAGACGTCGCTATAAGTAGTACTAATAAACTAGCGGACGAAGAAATCTAGCGAGATTTCACGCTAGGGACCTATAAAGACAACTTACTAGTAGGCGTAGACCCTCCGCGTGTGCCTGCGAATCTAGTGCCTAAATTCGGGGCCATAGTAGGCTAACTAGGAGGTAGTCGTAACGCACGTAACCTGAAGCCGTTTAAGGGAGACACCTTAAAGGAGGCTCGAACTTTCTTACAGGCGTGTAAGGCAGTTTTCGTGCTTAACTTACGCAGATATTCTATAGAGGGCGAACAAGTTGCCTTTAGTGTAATGTAGCTTAAAGAGGATAAGGAACCTCGTAATAATTAGCATAAGCGGTATAACCTTATGCGGGTCTATAACAGAACGTATATATAGGCGGACTTTCGCTAGTTCTATGTTAACTAGGTCGAGGATCTAGGGAACTACGCCCTTACTATGTCTGTCAAGTACAAGAAGGCTAAGTAGGGGAAGGGACAAATAACCTCTAGCTTCGCTACCTATCTCGCTACACTTAAGAGACAGATGCTACGCTATACTAAGACGTAACGCATGCGGCACTTACTTGTTAAACTTAATGACAATCTTCAGAACATAATCATGACTTTTCATGAACTTCTGACAACTCGGCAAGAACTCGTGTCTCTTGCGACATGTATAAAGATTACCTTGAAGCGAAATGAAAAATCGGGTAGCAAGGATAATAAGCGTCTAAGCCCTAAGGACCTACTAAAGGGCCGCTGTTATAAGCGCCCTAGGGGTTACGTCTAACGCGGTAGTTCATTCTAGAGGAGCAAGCCCTCTAAGCTAAAAGACAGTAGCGAGAAGCCTCTAAGTAGCTACTACATCTGTAGAGCGAGGGACTACTAGGCGGCTTGCTATCCTAAACGAAGTGATAGGAAGAAGGTAAGCAAGGTGTCTGAAACCTCCCTAGAGGGGAGGCAAAAGAAGGACAAGCCTAAGACAACTAAATGGCTACTACGGGTATCTAAGCTGTCTGTTACTAATAGTGTAGACTCGTAGCCTGCCTAGCGCCTATCTAGTACGGTCCGAGTTAATAGCTCGCTTAAGCTAGTAGACTATATGTTAGATGACCTTGCGGAGGTTTACGTGATACCCTAGCGGGTAATCGTATAGCTTGGTTTGAAGCCGATCCTAGGAGCCCTGCTACCTACTATAAAGTCCTTTTAAGGCGAAGGCGTAGCGGCTCGAGGCGCGTATAACGTGCGCCTCTAACTCGCGGACTCCTTAGGAGAAGTGCGCGAGACTAACGAAGTCTTCTACGCTAAAGACATCCCTAATAAGGAGCTCCTACTTAGCCGCCCTTAGCGCTACAAGTAGGGAGTCGTTGTTAATAGAGCTACTAACAACTAGTTCTATAGCTCTATAGGCGAAGTTCCTGCGGTGCGGATGCGTGACGCACACAGCTTCTATAAGGACATGAAGAAGGTCTAATGCGTGTATGTGGTCTACATACGGAACGTTAAGGAAGACGTTACCCTTCTGCCTAAGTTAGACGAGTACGCCGATATTTTCGACATAGAGGCTACGGCCTATACCTAGGCCCTAGACGCGGAACATGCAATTAACCTTAAGGAGGGTTATAATCCTCTGTATCGACCTCTGTACCTCATGTTAGAATCATAGCTTAAAACACTTCGAGACTACCTCTACAAGGCGCAAAGGAACGTGTAGATCCGACGAAGCGACAGCGAGGCTAGAGCGTTAGTTATGTTCGTCCTAAAGAAGGACAACACGCTCTACCTATACGTTAACTATAGGGGCCTTAACGTAGTAACCTAGAAGAACCGCTGCCCCCTACTACTTATTAGCGAGACGCTTGACCGCCTTAGTCACGCTGCCATCTTCTTGTCTATTAACTTGAAGGACGCCTACTACTAGATACTAATCTAAAAGGGCGACAAGTAGAAGACTACATTTCGAATGTAGTACAGATACTTTAAGTATATAGTGATGCTGTTTAGCTTAACTAACATACTAGCAATGTTCTAAGCGTATATTAACTAGGCCCTAGATAGCCTCGTTAACACCTGCTACGTAGTATATTTAGACGATATACTAGTCTACTCTAACTTGAAGGAGGAGCATATTTAGCATCTAAGGATAGTACTCGAACGGCTCTACAAGTTCGCTCTGTACGCGAACCTAAAGAAGTGCTTATTCCTGACCGATAGGATTAGGTTTCTTCGATACATTGTCTCTACAGAAGGAGTCATTATAGATGACTAAAGAGTGTCCGTAATCGCGGAGTAGCCGCGGCTAACTACCCTCTAAGAAGTGTAGGTGTTCCTAGGATTTACTAACTTCTATTACAGATTCATACGATCCTACTCGAAGATCGTGGCTCCTCTCACGGCCCTCGCAAAGGGCGCGATTTAAGGAAGAAAGCCAGGGATAGTACCTTAGGAGGAGGCTTAGAGTAAGGCTTTCTCTAAACTTAAAGTAGCTTTTTAAACTACGCCTATACTTTAGCACTTTGACCCTACTACGAAGATTAGAATAGAGACCGATGCTTCAAGATTCGTAATAGCCGCAATTATATCGCAGCTCTAGTTGCACAAAGGTAGTAGGTAATAGTACCTGATTACCTTCTAGTCGCGGAAGATATAGGGCGCTAAGCTTAACTATAAGACTTACGACTAAGAGCTTTTAGCTATTGTTAACAGCTTTAAGGAGTACTAACACTACCTCGAAGGCGTAGCGCACCCTATTAAGGTGCTTACTAACTATAATAACCTTCGCGGCTTTATAGGCGTGAAGTAGCTAAGTAGTTAGCAAGCAAGGTAGGCGACTTTCCTCGCTAGCTTTAACTTCGTTATCTAGCATCGTTCTAGAAAGACGAATCTAGCTAACAGTCCTTCGCGACGACTAGACTACGACACTAGGGAGTAGGGTAACTAATAGCTTCTCCCTATGCTGCAAACGAAGCTTGTAGTTTAGGGTAGCAATCTGTCGTTAGCTCCTCTTATAGGTCGACTGCAGGTCTAATAGGGCCTCACGGCCTCTACTAGTAACAAACCCTCCTATCTAGCAGTTATAGCGACTATGTCTAGCTCGATCTGTGTAGTAGTTAACTAGCTTACATGTAGTAAGCATGTAATGTCTAAAGAACCCATTAAAAAAGTCTTGAGACTTATTTAGTAGTTGCAAGAGCGAGAACCGGAGTTAATTAATGAGGGTGTAGCCCTCTAGGACACTATAGGTAGTCTAAAGTACTAGACTAAGTTAGGCGACTTATAGTACTTTAACAATAGGCTCTACGTACCCGCTAACTACATACTCTGTTCGTAGCTCCTCCGTATTTATCATGACGATAAACTCGCGGGCTATTTTGGCGCAGAGAAGACAAACGTACTTCTCGGACGCAAATACTAGTAGCTAACGCTAGAACAGGATGTCTCTGACTATGTCAAATCCTGCTAGATGTGCTAGGTTAGCAAATCTTAGCACTATCGCCCCTATAGCGATGCTTAGGCGCTTCTACTACTAGAGAGACTATAGCAAGACTTGGCCATAGATTTTATCACTAATTTGCTGCTAGCAAAGTAGAAAGGCAATATATTTAATGCTGTCCTTGTAGTAGTCGACTAATACTCGAAGATGAATGTCTTCATCCTATATACAAAAAAGTGCATAAGTGGCGAGCTTGCGCGACTACTTCGCGACAAAGTCATATAGCGCTTTAGTGTCCCCCGAAGTATCCTATTAGATTAGGGTTCTGTCTTTACTAGTAAATACTAGCAAGAATTTGTGTTTAAGGCGCGTGTTAAGTACTACCTAAGTATAGCATTCTATCTACAGACTAATGGTTAGACTAAACGTATAAACTAGACTCTTAAGTAGTACCTTTAGTGCTACTACGCTAAGAACTAGGATGCCTAGGCTAACGTAATTCCTATGGCGGAATTTGCAGTTAATAATAGCGTGTATGCTACTATGCATATGTTACCATTTCAGATTCTTTATAGCTTTAATCTAGAAATACACCTAGAACTGCCTTAGGACGAGTCTTCTAAGGAGAGGGTGCTAGCCGCCGCGAAATTAGCGTAGCGTATACGCAAGGTACATTCAGTGCTAATAGAACACTAGAAAAAGGCCTCGGAATCCTAGATTAAATGTAAGAACGCCTATGCTAAACCGATGTAGTACGTAGTTAGTATGAAGGTGTTACTATTGACGAAGAATCTTAAGCTAAAACTTCTAAGCAAGAAGATGACGCCAAGGTTCGTCGGACCCTTCTAGATCCGCGACGCGATAGGCTCGCAGGCATACTAGCTATTGTTACTATTGTCATATTATGTGCATGATGTCTTCTACGTATCTCTACTTAAACTATATGTATAGCGTGAGGGCGAAGAGCCTGCGGACCTAATGCTAGTAGCAGAAGAGAACGAAGAGTAGGAAGTCAAGGGTATTAAGGACAGTATGTAGCGTAAAGGTGTAACATACTATCTAGTAAAGTAGAAAGGATACCTACCTAAGTACACATAATAGGTTCTAGCTAAAGACTATAAGAACGCTCTAGAAGCTATTCATGAATTCAAAGAGCGGAGGAGGCATAAGCAGGGCTTAAGAAGGTCGATTCGTAGGAAGATAAGAGTTTCGGAGCAGAATTCTTAACACGTGTATGTAGTGCATAACGCGCGGAGTAATAACGAGAAGCAAACGCCCTACTCATATATCATTAATGCCTAAAGGCACACCTAGAATAAACCTAAGGAGAACAAGAGACATGCTTAGATTAGCTTCGTAGCTAATGCTTAGCGACTACTAGTTAGGGGCTTCCTAACTAAACCCGAAGTAGAAGAGTCTTTCTTGTTACGGTCCGCTAGGGACTACCTACCTGCACGGGGTCTACTAAACACCCTGAAGCAACTATGAGTAACAGGAGTAGTAACGCCACGAAGAGAGGCTAGCATCTTCTTCTTTAGTAGGTTGCGAGGGAGCTCGTCTTTAGAGCCTATAGTAGCTAGAGAGCTAGCGACATCCTTACTACGCCTAGTCGTAACGACTACCTCATCCTTAGCATTAGAAGGCGAAGAGACTTAAGCGCGCTTGCAGCTGTTACGCTCGGCTCTCGAGATCATCTTATGCTTCTTGAGATAAGTGTCGACTACATCATTAGACTTAGTGTCCCCCTTAGGCGTAACTAGTATAGTGACACTACAGCGCGAAGGGATCACGTTAGGACTAAAGGTATCCTAGACGTAGTTATCCTCCTTATCCTCAAAGATCTGGCCTAGAGGCATGTGCCTTAGCGTCTTAGCGGACGTAGTATAGGTCGTAAGCAAGGAAGGTTCGGCTTCCTTGTCGCTAACCTTAATTTCGGCCCTAGCCTTCTTCTTCTTCTTAGATAGTAGCGTCGAGGCAGCATAGGTAGCGGCGCTACAATGTGTTAGCTATACGCACGCGACAGGATTCGAGTAAGTAACTTACGGCTTAGTCCTTAGGACCGGCTTAGAGGCAGGCTGCCTCTCGGTACGGCGCTAGGGCATGGCCTTAGCGGCAGGAACAGTGAATTGCTTGATAACCTTCTTGCGGATCATCTACGTCTTAAAGTCATTGTTAATAGAGGCAAGGGCCCTAAGTTGCTAACGCTAACGGCTAGTCGGATATTTCTCGACGCTAACGTTAGCCTAGCAGAGAAAGTCAGCATTTATACTTAGAGGGTACCCGCACTATATGCGTACTATGGCGAAGGTCTCGACCCTAACGGTTAGCACCTTCAAGATCTTCTAGACTAAGTCTACAATTAGACCTAGACAAACGTTTTCGCCTGTTAGCAGAGAGTCGAAGTAAACACCGCTATAAGAACGGTTAGCAGTTGTAGTAAAGCACGAGAGGGCACTAAGCAGGTAGGCAAGTACCTTGCGGTACTTAGCCTGTAGCCTGTTTATAGTCAGAGTGCCTTCTATAACCCCCTTGTCACGCGTACTCTAGAAGTTATCGATGTTACAGCAGAGCTAGTTGTACTCGCTATATACCTCTTTAGGGAGGTCTTGGCATTTCTGATGCTTACTATTACAGTTAACACAATTATAGTAGATACTACCCTCATTAAATCCGCTGACGTAGATCTTAGCTACACTTTAGTTAGTACAAGTCACGTATACCTCGCGGGTAGGGGACGCCTTACTAACACGCGGAGGAGAGATGTGTGCAGCTTAGCTACTAAGGTTGTCGAGGCATTGTTAACACAAGCGACGATTGCGGGCAGAGCAAGTAGCGTCGAACTTAGTCTGTAGCATATAAGCTATTATGGCTAAGATGAGTTAATTAATCTTGATTAATTGATTGAAGAAGAAGAAGCTCTAGTTCGGACCTACAGACACGGCAAGGCGCAAGCTAAGCGAAATAGGAGTAGAGGTCAATGTTAGTGTCTTAGAACAGGAAGTTTAGGAAAGTGACGAGGTTTTTATACTCTCTAACAGCCCCTCTGTTACCTACCGCAACTATTAAGCTAGTAATTCGAACTACATGCGCAGAGTACATGCCTTTAGTTAACTTACAAGGGGGCCGAATAATGCAAGAACGAATAACGTGGCTGTTATGCATATGCGCTAACTGTACTCATGCTAGCCTACTAGCATGAAAATGTGGTAAGACCCGCGCTAGGAGCGCGCTCCTACTGTTTCAAGCAGTACATGTAGAGCGTCCGCGTACTTTCCTACTACCCTAAGGTTCTATAACATGTTCTTCATAGTCACGACTAAATAGGGACAGCCAAGCTACCTAGCGAGGCTAGCGCGCATCCTTACCCTATAATTTCAAAGATTAACTAAAGTACGTACTCGTAGTTTCCTAATATCTCGATCTACATGTAAAGCGAAGGTGTTACTAAGCCGCCTAACATGTGACAGATTAAAACCCGCCTGAGTTAGTAGCCTCTGCCTTGTACTCGCTATGAAGGCGTTAAGGTATACGCATAACACATGTTACGTAGGCTATCTACCTATTTACTCTTGCGCGGTATAAGCGTGCTATATCCTATACCCTATATGTTCCGCGTGCATTACTTAGTAAGGCTAGGGACATCCTCATAGGAGGAGAGGCAGTAATACGGTTGATACTAGGGGGCTATTAGAGCCGCATAGGTTCTGATGCCCGCCCTTAGCATGTAGTGACCCTGCTACACATGGCAAGGGGGTCCTTCGTACATACGTTAGCTTGTATGTCATCTAAGTAGGATCAGTTGTCGACGTAGGACGCCCCTACATCGCTGACCCTATGGTACCCCTACGGGGTTAGGCTCAGACATGCTTTCCCTAATTAAGGGGCGTTAGGGGTTATAAGTACCCTTAACGCTACCTCTGCGATAAGCAGAAAGCAGCGCTATCTTGTACCTACTAAAAGGTCGGATTACTCTGTCATACTACGAGATATTTCTATATCATATAGGATATATATCTATATTAGTCATAGCGCTCGTAGAACCTAGATACCTTCGTAGGTTAGGTAGCCTCCTTAGGGCGTAAACTCTACCCTAAACAGTACAATTTCTTGGACAATCTTCTCATGCGCGTGAGGTTAAGCTACGACTAGTAGTCTCCTTAGGTATCGTCGCATATAGTCGGCTAGTTCATTATACTAAAGCTAGTCGACATGTTATACTCTATTAATCCATAGGCAAGCCTAAGCCTACTAGTTCTGTATAATTCGGATAATATTAAGTCTGATGTCATGTAGCGGCATAGCCTATCGCTCTATGCTCTTGTCTTCCTCGGAATTAGGAATGACAGCTTCGACAAGCTCATAGTTGTCGTCCGAACCTTCTTCTTCTTCTTCTAGCTCCTGTTACCTTAGGACTATTATACTAGAAGGTGTACCCCTTAGCGCACAGATAGACTATGCCTTGTTTCGGCTAGGGTACTATCCAGAACTATCTTTATCACTCATGTGAATTCGACAATCGTCGTTATAGCACGTAGTCTAAGTAAGTGTAGCATAGTCTAGTTCCTAAGTAGCGGCAGCCTTTTACTTAGGTGCCGTTATTATCGCGCGAGCCTGTTCTATCCTAGGCAGTTCCTGTCGTTACTTCTTAGCAAAACATTCGCGGGCAAAGTGTCCTTTCTTTCTACAGTTGTAGCACTCGAGGTTACTCTTGTCGAATAGCTTCTTCGGACTATTCTAGGTAGGAGAGCCCTTCTGTGGCTTTCCTTAGGGTCTATTCTTTAGGCGCCCCTTAGTCGCATCTAACTCTATAGGTTAGAGACCGTAGTAATCGCTTCGCCATTTCGGTGCTAATTGTTAGACCTTATGGTTAGCCTGTGCTAGCTTGCGATTTCCATGTTATTGTTCCTGCTGTCGTTCCTAGATGCGATTATCGATTCTAATTGCGAGATCGCTTATTTCCTTGAATGTCGTTAGCCGATCTCCTCAGGCAATTTCGTCTTTAACTGTCTCCTTTAGTGCCTAGTAGAACTAAGCGGCTAAAGCATTATCATTCTAGTCGACTTAAGCAGAGAGGGTCTAAAAGTCTACGCGGTACTTGCTAGCGGAACCCTTCTGCTAAATTCCTAGGAGAGCTCTCTCGGCCTCTTGTTGCTTATTACTAAGCCCGAAAGCTTCGCGTAATACCTTGAACAAAGACATGTCTAAGTTAAGAATCTCCCTAGTCGTTATCTTCCTAGCTTCGACGTTACTAACATGATCTAGATAATCTGTTAGATGAGGCTAGATAAACTCGAACGCTAGTCCCTTTAGGTAAGACACAATGTACATTATTCGCTTATGATGCGTCGTAAACTATTCTGTATCTATGTTAAATGCTAACTAGCATTACAGGATAAACATCTTGACTTAAGATTGTTGTCCTATGAACTCCATAGGGCTTCCTATCTTAAAGCCGTTGTTGCCGTGTCTATTCCTAGTAGTTAAACCTGCGACAGATGCTAGAGCTATCTCGCTAAGGTGAATAGATTCGAGCTACTAAGTAATTTAAGGTATAGTAGCAACTTGTTCTCGTAGTGTCAGTTAACTGTTGCTAGAAGTTAAACTAACAGCTAAAGAACTACTTAACATAGGCGTATGTCAAGCGCTCGACGAGTCCCCTAATGCTTCCTTAGAAGTAGTGCTAAAAATGTCATAAGGGTAGGTACTAATAGTAGGAAGGGGATTAGGTGTTAGACTTACAGAGCTATGAAGAATATCGACAATAGCAATTAACCTTGTAACTCTCCTCTAAGCAAGAGAGGATTAACTGAGAATTAAGCACGAAGCTCCTAACTGCCTGTCCTAAAGCTATCCCTATATACTAGAGAGACAGGGCAGCTCTGTTAGATTAGTTAATAGACCTAATAGATCCGTGTCTGTAGATCTATAGACTAACCCTACAGATCCTAGGGTCTATCCTCCTAAGACAGATCCCTTCTCCCCTATAGGCCTATAGATCTGTAGACTAACCCTATAGATCTAGGGATCTGTCCTCACGTGACAGATCCTTTCTCCTATAACTATGCTATGACCTAGGCCCTAGTGCTCTGACTTAGCCTATAGTGCTTGTAACTTATGACATCTATGACATAGGAGCTAAGCTTTGCTAGAGGTAGAGGCAAAAAATGCTAGGTAAGTATGCTAGTAGTATACTAGCGTTATGCTACTAACATACTACTAGTACTTCGATATTAATAGGAGGTACTAGTAGTAGTTTAGTAGCTACGTAGTATACATTAGCTAACAATTATGATGTAGCATGGCATACGCTCTGCTCGATTAGTATGATCTTATAAGTAACTAGTCGAACGTTATAGAGAAGGTAGAGGATACGCTTAGCGACTCTAAGTTAAGGGATAGTTAGTTGTAGTAGCATACTACATTTACAGACTCGACCTTATTAGAGCAGATTAAGGGCTATAGCGACAAGGTCTTTGATGATGCGACCTTTAAGAAGCTACAGGAGAGGCGAAATAGTAGCGCTTTAGGAGAGTCGGTAGTAGTAAAGGTAAGCTAGTAGAACGGAATAGAGGATAAGGGCGAGTAGAAGAGTTATATGTAAGGGCTAATACAGGATGTGTAGATAGTGTGTAGTAGCTATGCATTTGTTACTAGCTATACCGATTAAGGTCTTCAGGCCTAAGGCGTAAGTCAGATATAGCAGCTTGCTTGAATTCAAGAGGCGTCGTAAGAGCTACGTTTAAGCTATATATGTGTTTAGTGTTAGTAAATCTGCTTAATTTGCGTTGTATGTCAGATCTAGTGTTAATAGTAAAAGAGCATAGTGCGACAATTACAGGATGTGTAGTATTAACTAAAATCATGACTTTAACGTCTATTGCATGCAAATTGTTTTGATTTAAGTAGCTTGGCTTGCATGCCCGAGCTACTTGCCGCTAGTATACTACTAGTAGTAAGTTACTTACTAGTAGCACTCTTGCACTCTAAGCTACTTGCGTCCGCGACACGAGTAGCTTAGGAGGGGCCGAGTTTCTCGGGGGTATATACGAGCAGGCCAAGTTAGACGAGGAGGTAAGTAAGCTAAGTAACACAAGTTACTTAGTCTACTTAGGGCCTTGATTTTCGTGATGTATTAACGACAAGGTAACCCTAGTACCATAGATACAACTAGATGTCCTTAATATGATTGTGCTTTACATGACTTAATAAGAAGTTAATAAGAGGCGGCTTCTCTTCAAGTCCGTTGTATTCATTGTCATACAGGGTTACTACCCTATTACACTAGTGCTTAGGCTTAGCCATAGACACGGTATCTACCTTGTCATGTCGCTTAGTAAGTGTGAAGGTCTTTACTTGCTTCTAGACCTTAAGATTAATCCTCAGACACTTTAGTAATAGCACTAGTAGATTAGTAATAGCCCCCTTTAGTGCTTTGCTACTACCTTTCCCTCTCGTTAATTAGGACTATAGCTACTCTATGACTGCTTAATATGAATTAGTAGGTATACTAGCATGCGGTGTTAGTTTAGACTGTAGTAATAGTTTGTGTCCTATACGCTCGTAGTTAGCAACAGAGGGCATGCTAGCATATGACGTAAGTGCTAGTAGACCTTGCTAGCCTTAAGCTGCTTGGCGGCGCTTCTAAGGAGCTACCTGAAGATAGATAGGCTCTAGTGTTAGGTTCGGAGTTGTACTTGCTATAGTAGAGGCTAGTAGCAGTATAGTCATAGCGGTGTTTGACGTGCTAGGGTTAGGATTAAAATTAAGAGCTAGGGTAATATTAGTGTCTAAGAGACTAGATAGTTAGTTAAAAGCTACAATAACCCTAGCATCTAGGATAGTCTTAGTGTAGTCACAATGGCTTTCGACGACTTACTCTAGGGCGCTAGCGTTGCTAGTCGAGGTACTCCTACTACTTGATAGGTTAGATTAACTATATAGTAGAATGAACATTGCGGAATTTCATGGTTATAGAGAGTACTATAGTGTCCTCCTATCTGTAGACAAGGTACTATCTAGTCCTTAACACGCTATAGGAATGCTGAATCTGCCATGGTATCTTGATAGGAGACAAGGAGAAGAAGGAAGCAGTAGGTAGTAGATAGATTAATTAACTTGCGGCGTTATAGGGATTTATATTAATAAGATGAAGAATATTCTTGCACGATCGATCTACGATTAGTCAAAGTTCTCTAGTAGCTTAAGCACGCCTGCTAGCTACTCCCTACGTAATAGTGTTAGTCTATTAATAGCCTCACGCACTTGTAGGTCAACTTTAGCTTACTACTAAGGTACTACGTAATGCTTCTTAGATAGTCAAATCGTTAGTCTAATATTGCTAGCGTTAACATAGACCCCTGTAGTATAGCGGAGGTACTAATAGGCAAGATCATGTAGTCTTCTGCTAGTAGTAGTATCACTAGCGTCGCTAGTAATAGTAGCGATGTTAATGCTAGTCTGCTAGAAGATCGTAGTGTACTACGCTATTGTCTTATCAGGAAGGGATTCGTCGATATCTGACATGCATTAACAGGGGCATCTTCGAATAGTGTGATTACTACTATGACTCCTACTACTACTAAGCGCTACAAGGAGAGGCTTCATGCATAGAGGTACATATAAGGGGAAAGCTAAGGAGCTCTGTAGCTCCTTAGTGTAGCAATTAACTCTGTAAGTACACTGCTATTAGACTTACTAAATCCTGTCGATAAAATATACTGCTTAAGCGCTAGTAGCCAAGGACTATCATGATTAACTCGTACACTACTCTGCTAGCTAGGCATAGTCTTGTAGCTCTCTAGATAGCTATATAGACACTCAGGAATACCTGACATGCAGTGTAGACAATGTAGCTGCGATCGAATCTTGTGATTCTTCTACAAGATGACAAATTTAGTAGCCGCCGTCTAGATGATAGGCATGTAGACCGCTAGGAAGGCAATCTTGTTAGATAGTTGCCTCTCGCTCTATCACTTAGTGTCTTTAAGCTTCTAAAACTAATCTCTCTAGTAATTAAGCTTGGTTTTTAAGAGCTGTCCTTACTATCCCTTAATACGCTAGTTTATCTTGCTAGTAATATACTAGTAATAATCAGTAAATCGTAGCTTAGTCGCTAGTAGTAGCTATGGACTAAAGACTAGCTGTTTAGCTTGCTAGTAATGCTAGACGTCTGGCTGTTAAGGGTGATTGTCTTGTGATTCTTCATTAATATTGTCTTCTAAGACCTCGCTATTAGCATTGTCATAGGTAAACGGCGTATATACAGGGGTTCATGTAGTATTTAACAAGTACGATAGGGAGAGAGGGACTATCTGCTAGTTGTCTGGTCTTTTATAGCTGGCCTCGTCAGGGGTCGCGTCGTATAGGCCCTAGCCTGTGCCAAGACTTAGGGCCTTGCCCTTTACATTACCCCCCCCCCCCTTCTTGTTCACGGCAAGGAGTCCGTCAGTTTCCTTCTAGCACATAAAGCCTGGATCACGGCTAGGCTGACATAGCTCCCTAACTTCACTTCCCTTGTCTAAGTCTACTCTACTTGTCTAAGTCTACTTTACTTTACTTCTTACGCTCCCTGTCCTCCTGTGCCTACAGCCTGGCCTCTAACTAGTCTTGCCAGGTTCCTAGGCTCTACTTCGCTTATTTAAATCCACTTCACTTTCCTACCTTTCTTCCTTTTTCTCCGGGATTCTAGGTGATACTAACTAGAACCAGATAGCCCCTGCTATCTACTATGTCGACTACGCCCTCTAGGGCGTAGATTGCGTCCTATAATCGGTATGTTCTAGAGTCCTTGTCGTTATGCCTAGCCTTAGCTAATAAATCTGTCTAGTCTACCCGAGCCTGCGCCTGCTAGCGCTACGCTAGCAAGCGCCTAAACTGCAAAGCCCTATACGCGTTACTTAGTGTCTACGCAAAATGCTCCGCTAACCTAGCTAGCCCCGCCCTCACCCATGTCTCCTGCGCCTCCTAGACCCGTTCCTAGGACGCTAACAGGTATGACCCGCTCCCTAGGGGGTTTTGCATAGCTAACATTATAGTAGCGCTGCTGCGCATAACGACCTGTCAAAGGTCCTTAAGGCCTAGAGGGCCTTAGGGCCTTTGCAGTTAGCAGGTCTACTATCTAGGTATTTCCTATTAGTGTCCTCTATGATTACGCCGCTAACCTCGAGTAGCGTCGTGGCCTAGGAGGTCATGGGGACCGTAGGTGCCGCTGTCGCTTAGTAGGGCCTCCTGTGAGTTCATCCTATACTCTATGTGTTTCTGCACGCTAATAGTTTAGAAGGTCTAGGGGCGTTCTACTAGCGCTTACCTTAGGTAGGCAGCGGGAGAACGTTGCTAGTAAGGGCGAGAGCCCTCGTCAGCGTCAGTCTGGCGCTACTGCGCGGGGCCCTGACCGAGAGGCCGGGGACTCTGACAGCAGCCTAGTCGGCAGGTCTAGGGGGTCTAGCGAGGGCCCCTCCGACGGCAGGGGGGCTAGCCCCGCTAGCAGGGCCCCTAGTAACAATCCCGCATGATTGTCGCTAGGGTCCTCTATCCTCGGCGTAGGGGCCTGCAGCTAGGGGGGTTTTTTCTTTTGTTGTATATATAGTTACCTAATGTTAATTTTCCCCCTCTAACTTTTGTCCTTTCTTAAACCCCTGTACTCCTTATTACAAATGCTAGACTCCCTTTGCTAAGTCCTATATCTCGTTTCCTTTTTCTTCTTGTCCTACCTCTCTCTAGGGCCGTCGTTGTTCTCCGCGCTTCCCTAAGCCTACTCGAAGCAGTCTATTACTTTAGTGTCTATTAGGTTTTCTAGGGGCTCCTATGTAGGTTTGTAGTATCCTGACCATTTTACTAGGACCTCGCGTCCTCTTCCCCTTCTCTTGTCTCTCGCGTAGAGTACCTCCTCTACTGACTACTCCTCGTATGACTTAAACAAAAGGGGGTCCGGCTGTTCGTCGTCGTTCTCCTGCCTAGGCATAGGGTCTTTGCCCGCTAGTCTTAGCAGGTTAGTATAGAACACTAGGTGTATATTGTTTAGGAGCCTAGTTAAGCAGATAGAGACTAGTAATAATACTTCGGCTACTATGTACTTTGCATGCTTAGCGTCTAAGCTTTTCTTAGGTCTCTCTGTAGTGTAGTTCCGCAGATCTAGCTAGACCTTGTTACTAACTTTATAAATTAGGGCAGGGTTTTAGCATTTATTAGCAGACTCCTCCTATTCTTACATAGAAGCCGCTATTGTTACTTGGCAGATTCCTGTTATGTCCTGAATATTTCCTACGAACGCCCTTGCCCTCTTGGCTGCTTTTAACAGGCTAGGCCCTACAGGGTCCTTAGTTAAAGGTATAGGGCCCTATGCTTTGTAGCTATAGGTAGCGAAGAAGGGGCTCATGCTAATTCCCGAATAATACCTCCTGTTTAGCGCTAGTTAAGCCACAGGGAGCTATTGCTTCTAGTCGGATTACTCATAGTTAATATAGTTCCGGAGGTACGCTTGCACCTCTTAGTTCAGGCGTTTAGGGCCTCTGTCTGTTTATAGGTAGTACGTAGAGCTTAACTGCTAGGACACGCCTATTCCTTTACAGAAGGTCGTCTAGAAGGTGCTAGTCTAGTTAGTGCCCTAGTCGCTCGTAATAGCTGTTAGCATTCTATGGTACTAGGCCTAGCAATCCATGAACTTCTCCGCGTATTCCTCTGCTTTCATGCTAGGCATTACCTGTAAAACTACGTACTTATATAGGCGATCCTTAATAACCTACAGGTATTAACATCCCTCGGAATCGGGCAGGTCCGTCATGAAGTCCATTAAGATCTCCTAGAAGAATCTGTTAGGAACTAGTAATAGCTTTAGTAGTCTGTGCTTATACTCTCTCTATACCTTGTTACGACCGCAGTAGTCGTAGTTCCTCAGGAACTGCTAGACATGCTTAGACAGTAACGGCTAGTAGAAGTCGCGCCCTAGGATCATTGTCGTGGCGTCCCGTCCTAGGTGCCTGTATACCGTAGCGTCATGCATAGACTAAATGAGCTTCGTCCTAAGTATGTCGTTACTTTCGTCCCTAGAGCCCGAGGTCTTGCCCTCAGGCTAACTATCGTTTGCTCCTAGGACCTATAGTTTGTCGCGGTATCGTAGGAAGCCCCTCTTGTCGATCTTGTAGTCCCCTGCTTGTAATTTCAGCCTCGCTCTAGCTAGTAGCGCCTAGGAGCCACTCTTTACTGCTTTTAACACTGTCGAGTACAGCTCGTCTTTCTCTACTGTAGCTGCCTATAAGTCATTAAGGGTGCTGTCCTAGAACGGCCTAATAGGCTCCCGGTTAGAGGTTACGGAGTTAGCGAATTGCTATTTGTTCTCTACTACAGTAGTAGGTAGTAGGCTAGTCGAGGTAATTAGTACGACGTCTCTGCTCTTATCCATAGGGTCCGGCTAACTCTCCACGACTTCTAGGTTTTAAAACCTCTTAAACCGTGATTCCTTATCTTCTGCCCCTAGCGTGTCCTGTTCTCGTCTTAACAATACGTCCGGGACTACTCCTTTGGCGCCTAGGCGGTATACCAGGGAAAACTAGAATTACGCGAGGGTCTCATACTACCGTATCTGCCGCTTAGACAGCTGTCGCTTGACTATGAAGTACTCTAGGTTTTTGTAGTCCGTGAGAATAGTGAAGGGCCTACACGACTTTAGCTTAGGGCCCTAGAACTTCAGGCTAGATATCACAGCTAGCATCTCCTTGTTATAGATGTCGTAATTAATCTCCGCCTTATTAAGTTTCTGCAAGAAGAAGCCTACTAGTCTCTAGACTCTATTACTTTCTTGCAGGAGAGCCGCCCCTAATGCAAATCTACTGCAGTTAGTCTCTAAAAAGGTCGGCAGCTCTAGGTTCTATTAAGAAAGGACTAGCGCTAAACAGAACTTCGCTTTTAGCGTTCTAAACGCGGACTCCTTAAGTTCCCCCTAGGAGAACGGTCTGCCCTTCCCTGTAAGCGCTATTAAGGGCCTAGCTGTCTTCGAGTAGTTCAGGATGAACATCCTGTAGTAGTTAGCAAAGCCGAGGAATCTACGGACTTCCTTTTGTGTTTTTAGCCGCTCCTAGTTACGCATAGCCTCTACCTTTTCTAGCTCGGTCCCTATGCCTTTTCTGTTAGCATGGATTATAAACCCTAGGTACTTGATATCCTTTTTAGCAAACTCGCTCTTCCTGGGGTTAAGGTAGTAGCCCCTATCCTAGAGCTTCTAGAGTACTCGCGTTACTTTAGCGAAATAGTCTTCTCGCGAACTGCCGCTATATATGATAATGTCGTCTATGTACACAGAGGCGTAGTCGTCTAATTCCTCGTGTAGTAGTATGTTAATATATCGTTAGAACGTTGCTAGAGCCCTAGATAAACTAAACAGACATACTAGCCATTTAAATGAACCGAACCTCATGCGAAAGGCTGTCTTGTACTCATGGCCTTTCGCCATACGGATTTAGTAGAAGGCTGACACTATATCTACCTTAGTAAGCTACTAGGCGCCTGTGAGGTTCCTCAAGGTCTCTAGTATTAACGGGAGGGGGTACCTATCTTACTTTGTGATTACGTTAAGGGCGTAGTAATCGCAGCAGAACTAGAGCCCTCCTCCTAGCTTCCGGACAAAAAGCACAGGAGCCGTAGCCTCTAAGTTAGTAGGCCGAATGAATCCCTTCCCTAACAGTTCGTCTAAGGACTTCCTTAAAACAAGTAGTTCCTCCTTCGACATGCTGTATAGGGGTCCCTATAGTAGAGCTAGTTAGGATCTGTCTAGTCCTTCGCGGAGTTCGATGTAGTAGTTAATG
This sequence comes from Teratosphaeria epicoccoides, assembly GCA_021401465.1. Lineage (NCBI taxonomy): Eukaryota > Fungi > Ascomycota > Dothideomycetes > Mycosphaerellales > Teratosphaeriaceae > Teratosphaeria > Teratosphaeria epicoccoides. Next base: position 24,458 of record JADDMT010000066.1, on the reverse strand, counting down.
CTAGGGCGGTATGGCGCTAGTTTTTCTGCTTCTTGGCGGCAGAATAGCGGAGCTATGTGCTAAAGCTCTAGAGGTAGCGCATTTCTTAACTCGTCTAGCGTCGGATATTCCTTTGCCTTTAAGGCCTCTACGACATCTACTATTGTAGTTACGTATACCTAGGTAAAGTTCCTACGGTCCTCGTATTCTTGGTAGTTCCGTCCTTCGTCTATCTACCGTCCTGCTCTCCTATGCTAATACTGACGCCTTTCTAGTACGGTCCGCACTTTATTGTGAGCCTTCTAGGGGTTCCCTAGTATTAGGGGGAAGGCTAGATCCTTTACTACGTATACGTACACTAGTTACTAGAACCCCTTAATTTCTATCTAGAAGGCGACTACTCCTTCTACTACGGAGTCTCGTATCGACGCTGTTACGCCTCTCGCTATACATGACTCTTTGCTTATTAAGCTTAAGCTAAGACCTTTTACTAGGTCTCCGTTAATTGTAGCGTAGTATTAGTACCCCTTATCGATAAGAGCTAATGTCCCGGTATTATTTGCTAGGACTACATTAGTATAAATCAGGTTCCTATCCATGGATCCCTTAACTCTCTCCTATCTTTCTGCTAATGTCTCTGTTACTCCTGCTTCCTAACTCTAAGCAGGAGTTAATCTTTTCCCGAGTTTTTCCTCCTAGGTTCCTCTGCTATTCTATTGTCCTCTAGCAATAGCGACACTCTAGTCGTGTTAATCTGGGCTAGGGGTATAGCTAAGGTGTAGGGACACCCCTTGACTTAGTGTCTAGACACTCTGTAGTAGTAGCATAGGTTATTCTCCTAGCGTTTCTCTCTCTCTGTAGCGTCTACCTATTTAGCGTGTCGTTTCCCCCCGTTGTTTTGTTAGGGTCCTTTGCTATCATACTAGTCTCCTGTAGTACGAGTCGGTGCTATGACTGTATCTCTATCCGCGTCTATTTAGGATCTAACCCTAGGGTTAGGTACCTGCATAGCAGCCGCGGGAATACCTTTAGAGTCCTTATTCTTTTCTCTTAACTACCTCCTATAGGCCGCCTTGAACTAGTTAGTTGCCTTGGAGTTTGTCATGACCCTTTCGACCTCCTCTGCAAATACGTAGTAGTCCCCCTTGTCTCTCACGTTTACTATGTACATCCTAGTAGGATTCGAAAACGAATTCTTGAGGTATCTAATCTTCGCGTCATCTGTCTACTAGTCCCCTCCTGCTAATAGCAGGAGTTCGTCAAATTCTAGCTAGTACTCGTGCCATGGCTAGCCTGCTACGTGTCAGAGGTTCGTAAGCTGTTCTAGAGCTCTTGCTGTCTTGTTACTATCTGCAAACATAGCCTTAAGTTACATGAGGAAAGCTTCAGGGTCCTTCGCCCTGTCCGGGCCTCCTTTCTCCTAGAAATGGCGCATCCAGGCGCGCTAGCGAGTAGGGAGGGTGTCGTAGATTGTGTTCTAGTAATAATCCGCGCCTATTAGGGGTTTTATCCTAGAGCGCGCCCTAAGCGAACTCCTAATACAGAGCAGGTAATCCCTAAATGATTTGGCTCTTCTGTCCTATGTTAGTAGCCTCTACTCTTAGGGCCCTATTAGTTCTATGATAGAGTTCGCACGCGTTACTACAGCTAGCGCGTCCGCGAGGGTCTTTAGTAGCTCCTCTAACAGGACACCTGGGTTTTGTTGCTGTCAGGACTCCGATTCATTTAGCGTGGCCCGCGTAGCTATTAGCTTAGCTATAATTTGCTGTTACTAGGTATGTATTCCCTTAATGACATAGCGCATTTCTGCTAACGCTTCCTTGTTCGTAGATCCTTTAGACACTAGGGTTAATTAGCTAGGAGACAGCCTTTCTATAGTGAAATTAATTGTACTTAATGTCACAGGTAAACAGCGTATACATAGGGGTTCATGTAGTATTTAACAAGTACGATAGGGAGAGAGGGACTATCTGCTAGTTGTCTAGTCTTTTATAGCTAGCCTCGTCAGGGGTCGCGTCGCATAGGCCCTAGCCTGTGCTAAGACTTAGGGCCTAGCCCTTTACAAGCATACTTATTAAAGGGTATTAGCTACTATTAGCCTGCTACTACTACTACTCTTGCTGTTTGTTATGCGTCCTGCTAAGCGCTAAGCTCTTTTGCGTCAAGAAGCTAGCCTCTATTCACATCGCTACAAGCTTCCTATAATAGCTAAAAATGAGCATTAGTAACATCTAGTGTTTTAAGACCCCTGTTACTCTGCAGGATCTGTAGCATGACTCTATGCTCCCTTACACATGCAATGTATTATGCAAGGACGCTTAGCTTCATGCGTCTAATAATACTAACATATATCTAGATGATATTACAAGACTATATGTTAATAGTAGCGTAAATGCTAATTCTAAACATCTCTATCTTGTAATAGGTGTTAATTAACTAGCCCTAATTTAGTCTAGGTACTTAAAGGACGCTATGCTTAACTCTTAATAGACGGTTACGCTCTTGAAACCCCTAGGGGTTAATAGACTAAGCGGCCCTGAAAAGGCAATCTCTGTAATAGATTTAGTCTATAATTACACTATAATTACACTTTAAGGGTAGCTCTTACCTGCTAACTAACCTGTAAAGATGTTAAAAGTGCACATATAGGTTCTCTCTGCTATAATGCAAAGCATCACCTTTATTATACTTACTATATAGTAGTAGTATAGGTTACTCTTTCTCTGCTTTACCTTCTTTATAGTTAACAAGCCTCTTCTTTAAACTAAGAGTAAGACGCTACTACTATAACGTCCTAGGGCTTATATCATATCTATTAGCAACTAGTACGTTAAGTATCTCCTTATTAGTAGACTGCCATAATTGATATTAATGCTTAATAAGGTAGTCTACCTTTACTCTGTTATTACCTTTTAGATAGGAGGCATATATGCAGATTCCCTATCTATTAAGCTGCTTCGTGAGTACGCTGCGACTGATAATCGTCTGCTCTTCTTGCATTATCATCTCGAGAATCTCGACATAGTAGACGCTAGTAGCTATAGTGTTAGTAACATACACTTGCTAGTGTGTCTAGTTAATTGTTTGAGCAGGCATGGTGAAATCAAGGCTGATTTTGACACGATTAGAGCAGTATTGATATAGATATCGCAATATAATAGCGCCAATATGGTGTTTTGACTCGAAGTCGAAAAACCAAGACGCCCCCACGTTTACTAATTGGCACATATAGACCGCCGTGCGTTCAGTCGCTGCAGACTTGCGAGCGCATCCAGCGCGTAGCTCATCAGTCGACATGCAACGGCGCAGCGCACGCAGAACTGGACCGCTGATTCAACCTGTGCAGCTGCTGGCGACTCGGAGTCCTGCCTGCGGTACAACCAACAGACTGCAGTCCTTATATTGAGGCAGTGAGTTTTACGAAGGCCTTGCATCGAACGAACACACAGCAGTACGAGAAGAGCTGGAAGCTGAGGTTTGATCAAGCAATTTCGCCTGAGCAATACACCACAGAACAAGCAGCAGCTCTGCTCCAGCGAGTGAAGGCGGGAAAGCCAGCGATGGTACCAGCCGCATAACCGCCAAACGTCTCGCTGTGCTAAATGCATTTCTGAAGCTCCCACTAGGCGACCAAGACATCTGTCGTGTGATTAAGAGCCTCGTAGTGCAGGAGCGGAGCGATCTAAGCATCGCCGAAGAGTTCAATTTGTGGAAGAAGCTGACGATCGGAATTTATGCGCGATAGAAGTCTTCATGTACACATGCAGAACCACATCATTTCGAAGATGATCGAGTCTTTGGCAGACAGCATGCAGTAGCCAACCTATATGATGTATAGTGCTCCCGAATTACGTACCTTGCGGCTATGGTGACGAGCGACATGTTTACTAGACGGACTCGGTCTGAAATTTATGCTGCTAAGAATCGCTGACTGATTCTCGACGACGACAGTTTGCTAGCGGCGTAAGCCTTGCGTGTGAATGGATCCAAATAGTGATGCTTGAGGCCCACCGATTGCAGTCTCGCGTCACTAGCATCTGCCCTTCTCAGGTTGTACGAAGAGGCGAAAATCGACAGGTATCTTGGCTGCGTCATTCAACATCCCGCCAATAGTCGATCTGTGGCGTCCAGATCTGCGACGCCATTTGGCTTGCAATCAGCCGATCGCTCAGATGACAGGCAATGTTTTGACGGGAGGCCTTGAGCAGCGATACTAGGCGATTTGGCCAGGTCGATCATCAGTCAACTGATCTTGTCACCGCATGGTTTCCAAAGCGGTCTAGTCTGGATCCTGAATAGCCTTCTCTCTGTTCCTCTGGACAGTGTGCGCGCATTGCCCCGGGACCGCTAGTAACAGGCGTGGCCGGAATATGCTTACGGCCAAGCTAGACAGAGACCTCGCGGTCGAGGATGGTCTTGCTCGTGAGCTAATTAATAGCGCGCTCACCGTGAGACAGGGCAGAAATGTCCACAAAAACGTAGTCAGAAAGGCGAGCCATGCGCGATTTGATTGGCATGGACATCATTTCCACAGGCTGGCGCTTCAGGAGATTCATACTCTCTGCCTCACCTCTTTGCCCCCCTGCGCCTGTAAGCTAGCTGGATGCTGCTCAGGTTCGGCAAACCTCCGAGAGTAAAAGTCGCGTTTCCTGGGCAGCGGAGTGTAGCAGTGATCCTGACAGTCAATCAAGCGATGTGGTCGCCGGTTGGGGGAGGGTAGCTGAGGAGGCTGAAGTCGGATCCGCTCATGTTTGACAGCAGCAGAATGCGCATTCTTTCTGGTCTGCTGGTCATCATGATACTAGAGGCCCAGTATGAGCAGCTTCTGGCGGGCTCCAGTCGCTTCGTCATGGCACAACGTGGCTGTCTTCTGTTGTTGTGCGTCTGCATTAAGTAGATTAAATGTAGCTGCTGTCAAAAACTCGTGGCTTCTTGGATAGCTGTCAAAGAGACTAGTCGGTGTAGAGGAATATGATGTGAGAATTAGGAGGAGGAATGAAAGGGGCGTCAGAGTTGCATGACCGCGGCGTGGGCGGAGGTGAGGAACGACCGCGGCGTGGATGCGCTAGGGAGACTGTTGCCCGCCATCAACGCGAAGTCCAAAGTAGCAAGAAGAGGAGCCGCTGCACTTGCACCGAGCGCCGTTACCAAGGACATAAAACCTCGTGGATTTGTGACATCGGTAGGTGTGGGACGCAACGCTAGCACCACTGTCCGGCATGAATGCGCAGACACGGGTGACAAGTGAGCTGGCTTGGAAAGATGTTGCGACAAAACCGGCCTGACAAGATTTTGCAGCATTGCCTGTACTGATCAAGCATTTAAAGGTCAATTTGTTCCAGCTAAATGTCCGCCTGACCGTCCGAATTCAGACAATCTGCGAAATTGTGCAAGGGAGTCCTCCGCAGCCACCCCAAAGCCCATGCCACCACCTTGCTCGAGACCCTCCTGGCCATACTGATCGTGGATCTTTCGCTTCTCTGGGTCCTGCAGCACACCATAGGCGTCGCCAATCTCCTTCAACTCCTGTTCTGGGCCCATGCCGCAGTCGCTCTTGTCTAGGTGCAGAATACTATCGCAAACTTTGTATTTCCAAATGTGTCCTCTGAGCAGCCACTGGGGCCAACAACACAACTGCCGTTAGAACTTCGACGGGACGAGCGTACAACAGAAAGTTGAAACACAGAACAATGTTTGTTTCTTGGCTGCTTCGACATTTGTGGCCGTCAAGATCCTGCAGCGGAATCGCCATTCTCCTCAGGAATGCCTACCAAGTGCATCGACAGTCGAGAGCATTGACAGCAGAGAGCATTGACAGCAGAGAGCATTGACAGCAGAGAGCATTGACAGCAGAGAGCATTGACAGCAGAGAGCATTGACAGCAGAGAGCATTGACAGCAGAGAGCATTGACAGCCGAGAGCATTGCGTTAAGGCTTCGAAAGTTCGATGAGGCGAGTCGTCGAGCGTGATAAGCCTGTGGCAGTTGTTCCAGGAGAGGCTGCCAAGGTGGCAGCAGATGGATTAGGACAGCAGACCCTCGCTTCCTTGTTGGCTTCTAGGCTCAGCTTGATGCAGCAAATGCACAGCTCTGTATGCGTGATCGGATAGAGCCATTGAGACAGAAGTCGGAGGCTAGAACCGAACGCCAGGGCTGAACGTCAGGACCTCGACCCGCTTGCCACAGATGGAATGCGAGTTACAGGCGCAGTTAGAAGTGTACCAAGCAAGATTAAGAAGTGCACGGAACAGTCTCTCAAACGGCAAGCTTGAAGACGTTCGCAGCTGACCTGCAAGTGTGCCGATATTTCAGAAAGGCTACGCTAAAGCAAACACTGACGCTTTGCGACGATCGAGGAAGTCAAGCAAGCACGCGCCAGCGCATGTCCAACAAAGCAAACAGGCACAACAGCGCCAAAAGACATTTGCTTGATGCAGGCAGCGGGTGGATGATATTGATCATATACTTGAAGTTGACATCGAGTCCAAGGTTTAGATGCTGTCTTGGTGCCATGCACCGACTGCAGATCAGCCTCTGATTCGACTAATACCTGCATACAGTCCTGCCTTGGAGAAGAGTCAAGAGTGCTGGGCACGTGGTCGCACTTCTTTGTCGCTCGCTCGCTGTAGCTGCTAAAGAATGCTACACTTGAGCTTGGTGGCATCGTGTCAAGAAGCTGGAGCTTCTTCTTGCGCAAGACCAAAAACCAAATCCTTAGCCCGTCCCGGGCAGTATTTGCAGCGCCTAGATCCAGAGTCCGCTTTCTGACTGGGAGCGCTCTACAGTAGACTTTCTTGTGAATCCCGATTCCTTCCGATGAGCCGCCCGAGTTTGCGCAACCTCGCGCGAAGACTATCGGCGGAAGCTCATAGACCATGTCCAAACGGCGCTGCCGATAGCAGCCTAGGAGATATGTGGAGGTCGGGTGAGGTACGCAAGAAGCGGAGGACCTCAAGTGTTCCAGCTCCTCGAGGGTTCTAGCTCTTCACTGATAATGAGAGGTCGGCAGCTGGGGAGTTCTGAAGTGCTTGCATGATCTGCGCCACCGTATGCTTGTCCCTGACGACTGCGTCATGCAGTCTTTCATCTTTGACTTCGACGAGGTCTTGCTGCGAGACGATGGAGCAGCTCTGCCTCTCTCCCTATCAGCGCCTCTCCAAGCCCTTCTTGCTCACAGATTCCCTAGAGGCTTTTGGGCTCTCGCTCCCGATGCTTGCGCTCCTGCTCTCTAATTGCTCCAGCTGCATCCTGGGACGATGACTGACAAGCAAATCGTAGGCGGACAGTGTGCCAAGAGAGGCGCTCTTACGAACAAGTGCAGTGCGCGAGGCCTGTGGCTTGACGTGGTATCCGTAATCGACACGCGTGACTGGCGGAGTTCTGAGGTCATTGTCGAAGACAGTGTCTGCCACTAGTCAGAGGGAGGTCAGGAGAGCGCCTGCCCCTAGACGGAGCGAAGAATGGCGTCTGCGGCTCATCGAGGACGGCGACTGCGCTTGGTCGAGACGGCGACAGAGCTTAGTCCAGGACAGTGACAGTGTGCATGGTTTTTATCCCATCATCTTAGGCTTGGTCAGGTACGAAACTCGCTTGTATGATGATTCTTCATCTTGAGCTAGTGCTGTGTCATTCAAGCTGCCTACCAGCCGACTCAGCTCCGCAGATCTTGCCTGTGGCCCTTCCCTGGTGTTGCGTACTGTATCTCTATTCTCCCGTCGTGCTGCCTGCCACAGGTCGCCCTCCACCTAAGGGGCCTTTTCTCACATCTTCCAGATTTTATGATAGCAGTGCGTAACGAGCGAAGACAGACTGTGCTCTTGTCCAGGCAGAACTACGTCGGCGTCGTGTCGGGGGACGACAGCGAAAGTACCGGAATGTGTTTCGCTGGTAATATCATGCTGGGAAAGGTAGTTGGTGGTAGATGGACGATCAGAAGACGTGAGTGCGACTACGAGGTGGCAATCTTCCTGCGTGGTGAGCGGCGTGCAAGTCTTCAGCAGTAGAAGAACCAAGCGACTTAAGATGCGCTGCTTGACTGCAACACTTGGAATTAATGTAAGTCTGCGTCGACGGGCTGTAATCACTCGTCGCTTGCTCCGGCTTTGTAGCCTGCACAGACGCTTAGTACCTCTTTGTGCAAAAAGCGGCAAGTTCTTGCGCTCAGGATGACCACTTTCTGTGTGAAGAAAATGGCAGTTCATGGGGCCCGAGTTATACACACCAAAAGCTACCACTTTTTGTGTGGAGAGGGCAGTCTATGGCGCTTCGGTCGATCCCCACGAACGCCCACTGTCCATGTGCAAAAAGTGGCAGTTCCTGGCGCTTGATTCATACACGCGTGACACGCCATAAATGTCCGATCTCAGTATGCGCAGAGTGAGAGCGTAGACAATTACCGCCAAGATCTGCCATAATGCTCGAGAGCGAGGACAGTGCAGGTGCACGTGATATTGAAAGCTGCACTGTATAGCGGCAGATCAAGCAGTAAGGATGTAGTGGCAGAAAGTGGCAAAGTTCTTGGTATGCGTAAGCCAAGCGCCACAAACTGCCACTTTCTCCACATGAAAAGAGCGTAACAACATCCACGACTATGTAGAAGCCAGCAACACTAGATCTTATCTTCTTTGACTTGACTTTGCATGTTCTCGAGGCCTGGGGCTTTGCTAAGTCAGGCAAGCCATTGTATATTGCTGTGTGTGCGCTAAGGCGAGTAGCACCACGTCAACCAGGGGACAATATGCATAAACACACACATGTTCGCTAGCTCACATTCCAGCTGACGCCATCCTCCCGGAGGTGTCGGTACTGATCGATGTTCCGCGAACGTTGCTTGGGCCGCAAGATAGCTACTGCCTACGCACCGTCCCTTGAAACATCAAGCTGCTAAATCTGCTGTTCCCTCACGATCGCCGCTACAATTTCTCGCAGATTGGCGTTTTCCACCTAGGCCGTCCACTTCCTGGTGACGAGCCGATGACAAAGTCATTGAGGATGAAGCGCAGGACTTTAGGAGGTGAATGGTGTTGGTGGCGCGGGGCTCTAGGGGCGTGTGTCTGAAGGTGTACACTACGCAGTGTGCAGGCTCTGAGATGATGTGCGACGGCGGGGAGGGCGATCAAGGTTGAGTCGAACGCTGGTGCTAGGAGTGCCCATACCATGCTGATGCTCGCGAACGCTCTCAGACTGTCAGAAGCAAATTGGAAACTTCGAGCTGTGTGGAGGTGAGGACACGATGCGATAATCAAAGGCCCATTTTCAATCGACAAAAGCCGCTGTCCTGCAGCAGTCTCATGATGTGAGTAACTATAGCGAATGCACCTCTCTACCTTTAATTGTTGCGCAACCGCACGTAACGAATGTCGGCCGTGGCGACACCTTGTGATCGTTTTGCCTGTCAGTGGGAAAGGGCCGCGCGGAGATGGGGTAGACGGTAGGTGAATAGCTAGGCTAATATCCAGCACGAATGTTCGTCACCCCGCCAGGTATCGCAAAATGAACTCATCCCACCACGATTTGAACTCACCCGCCGTCCATTGCATCAAATACTGCAGAAACCTAACAACCTGGTACGCCCCTAACACCGTCGCGGTCGATCCGACCACTACCTTGGTCCACACTACTGCTTCGCGATCCCCTCGATCTTCGTACACCAGGAACGTCCATTCATGCCCATGGACGAGCAGGAGCGGCAGAGGTGGGAGCGCGCACGACAGCGCGTTCGGTCGACCGGTCTGTGAGAGCAGATGGCGCAATTTTCGCGTCTGGGCTTGCAGCCAAGTCGCCAGCTGCACTTTGCCGAGCGGCATCGCGTCGTCGGGTTTTGTTTCAATGGAAACGGAGAGTGGGGCATAGCGAATCGGGGTGTACAGGGTTTGATTGAGGGTGGAGATGTTGCGGGATTGTAGTGCGGTGGCGATAGCGGGGTCAAGGAGGAGGCAGATGCCAAAATCGACTTTGCGCGAGCCGTGGCTCTGTGAAATGAGGGATGGGGGGTCAATGGACACGCTTGTCCTAGCCGAACCGTCAGACGTGTGACACGAGTAGTAGGAGATGAGGGGACCTACAAGACTTCCACGCTTACTTGATCTCGCACGCTGCTTGTCCGCCTCGCAATGTCAAGCAAAGGGTAATGCACCGACATGTTCCATGCTGGCTCTGACCGGCCCTTGCGCACGTTCTCGCATGCTGTCTCCACGATGGCGGTCAACTCGGCCAGAGGTAGAGGAGAGTCAGGAAGCGAGTCGGAGGCGAACAGGTCATGTTCTCCATCCAGGTCTTCACTGAGCCGCGCCGCCGTCTCCTGCGCCTCATCAGCATGGACGACCAGCGCCTACGAACCCTTCTACGAACCTGACTGGCGGCATCCACGAGGTGCCGAGCAGCCGCGTGCTGCTTAGCTGCCTGTACAAGACCGCGAAGCGCGACTGGCAATCGGGCAAGTGTCGAAATGTTCTCTTCCGTGATGCCTGAGAGCTCCGCTAACTTGGTCGGGCTCGGTGTCCGCCTGCTGCGTTTCCCACTCGTGCACGAGGACGACGAAGACTGAGACGACCTCTGGCTATATCGTGCCCGCGTAAGCTCGTCTGACATGGCGCGCGTCGAGGCAGCCGGGCTCGCCAATGGCGGAATGTCCCTCAATCGACGGCGGGGAGCGGTGGGTGTCGGCTGGTCATCTTCGTAGTCATTGCTGTCGTCATCGTCTCTCGTGTTCATGACCATTACCATATCGGGGCGATGAGTTGAAAATTCGGCCAGGAAATCGGGATCTTCTTGCTGTCGCTGCCGCTTGTTCATCAGGACCATGGGGTCGTCCGCCGCACGACGCTTGCGCTTGCATATGTTGGGGCTGACGGCGGTGAGAGGGAGACGTGGCCCAGAAATGCCGTTAAGCCAGGCCAATAAATCCATCAAGGCATAATATTCATGTCACGGGTATCTTCCTCCCAAGTAATGTTTCTTACTGTCGTCATTGTTGTTACTGTTGTTCGCAATTCCTGTTGCCCCGCCATCTCGGGAGCAGCCGCCAAGGAAAGTTCATGTAGTAGCCGATCATGACTTACATCCCCCTACCTGTATTTGAACAAAAGTCACAGAGATAGACATGGTCGTCCATATCGGTCCCTTTGAGGCGACGGAAGATGATGGAGTGGCAAGGCGGGAGGTATGAGCCAAAACGTCTGGATCAAGCGACGTGGATAAGCGCATGGTCCTCCACCAGCAGCGCATCACACCACCCCCGTATTGATTCTTCTGGTCCTCTGCTTGATGGTCTCCCACTCGAATGTTCGTGCTCTTAAGCTTCTAATTGACAGCCTCGAGCGACTTGACCCTGACCTAACACGCCGGCCATCTTGTCTGTCGACACTGCTCCTCGTACACTTCTGGACTGCCGGGACCGCCTTCAAAGTGTCGAGGCGGACGATGGCACGCGCCACTCCGTCTACCGCCTCTTGCTCGATAGTCTCATCTGCTTCATCCTGCTCTGTGGCATCGACCGTCCTATGCAACGTGTCTCGTCTGTGCACGCAAGTCCAAGTCCTTCCGGGCTCACACGCAGAACCTCTCCAACTTGTTCATCGCGTCGATAACTTCTTTTGCCGTAAAGCGATCACATCGTCAGGCTCGCTGCACTCAGATATATCTGCTCGCGACGAACCCCCTAGCACGACCTCACGGGCATTTCAGCCACGCTATAAGGGCGGTAGACCATCATAGTAAGGCAAGCCGTTCATCTGGGGAGCTATTGCCTCCCGCTACTACTGTCTATGAACAGACTTATGGAAACGTAAGGGCCGACACCAAGATCACCTGGTCCACCAAGGCGAAAGACAAGCTCATTAGGCTCTGCGCACGCGAAAGCCTCTCCTACGGAACCCTCGACGCCCGCCTTCTGCTTGCTTTCACGTCGCAATTCAGTCGAGACGCTAGCGATGATGCGTTGTACGAGGCTTTGCCAGAGAAGGTGTTCTATTGAATTAGAGCATATTATCTGTGCCGCGTTACCTTCAACACCACTTACTGTTGTCCGCAGGGTAACGTCAACGGCGCTATGCTGAAATATGCCCTCGTCATCGTGAAAGCTTCGGGCAAATCCTCGCGAGCGACCGTTCGGAGGGCGACATACGTGCGAGACTAGACCGCCCTGGAGGACATCATGCAAAACCACAACCCACCAACTAGACGCGTGATCGAATACTTTGCACCCGTCGCTCGTCCTTGTTTATCGTACCAGACATGCGGGGCTCGATTCTTGCGGTACGGAGGACATCACTCGGTCGCTCCAGTCTAGTGCCTTAGACAACCACCTGCGACGTCTCTCTCAACTTCACCGAAAAGATCCGCCTCGAATCTGACTTGGCAGCGGCTCAGGAAAAGCGGGAACTCGGGTTCTCCTGTGCCCAATAGGCAGCACAGCAAGCCGCTAAGAAGAACGTCGCCTGTATAGAGATATTGCTCTCCTAACGCGTAGCTGGCCTCAACCAGGACAAAGCATCCCGGCATCACATCGCCCACAGTTCAGAAGGGCTTGACCAGAGACCCGTGAAGTGGTTCAGCAATGCGTGTGCGCATACTGTGAGCCGCGAGTAGGGGACCGACCGCTTGCAGAACGAGCTGATGGCGACACGCAATGGAACAGCCGCTGTCAATGCGGATGTTAGCAGTATTTCGGCTCGTATGAATTACACTGACACGCAATGAACTGGTTGCTGTCAACGCGAATGTCGGCAGCGTGCCGGCTCGTATCCAAGACGCAGACAGGTTCCCGTCGCAGCCTGGACAAGATCCGCCAGTGTGCGAGTACTGCAATTGGCAGCAGCCGGGAACGGGCATGCGGAGCGACTTCTGCTACACGAAAGTCCAGGCCTTCGATGCCCATCAGCAAGCTTTTCCCACGGGCGGTCAGGCTCCCGATGCCACGCAGCAAGGCCATCGCCACGACCGCAAAGGCCCAACCAACATTGCCTTCCTGCCGCCAGTTATCATCATCATCTCAACCCTGGATTGTATGGCCATCCCGGATCATTTGACAGGCCGAACAATGCTGTTGGCACGGTTGGGCCAGAGATCGACGACCGGCCTAGGTATGCCGCAGGGCCTACGCAGCCGACTAGATATGGGGGCTACAATAGTGACGCTTCGAAACCTCGCATCAACGATGGTACCAGAACCGGTTACACTAGGCTAGACTTCCGCCGCTTCTTCGAGGATTTCCAAGGTAACGACTCGCCGGCTAAGCTGCCCACAGGAGCACTCGATTGCTGCTCAAGGGCGACCACACCGTGACGCGGCTAAGGTGTTTCAACCCGACTGGCTGGGTGAGAGCAGAAGCTCTTGACAGACGCAGGTTGACTCAGTGCGCTTGTCACGACATGATATTGTGACGAGCGAAATCCCATTTGTTGGATGGCTCCGGGAACCGGTAAGGATCATGATATAAATAGTTATGATGATCGTAACTTGATTGGAAAGAAGGAAAGGAGGATACTGTGCGAGTCCATCTTGCTTTTTCATTTGCCGCAGGTGGGCATGTCGAAGGGGAAGGGTGATGATGTGACGCACGATGGAGACAGGACATAGCGATCTGTCTGTGATGCCAGCGCCGGACCACACCATGTTATTTTGGGCAGCTCATAGTTCTGTCCCTTCTGCTCGGTTCATAGTCTTCGGGTCCCCTCCCAAACATGAACTTTCTCCGATGTCATTAACTGATCGCTTGCATTCCTTTCGACTCGACATAATCACCACCGTCAAGCGACCGAATGTGGAGGGAAGATTTCGTGCCAAGTGATAAATTTGCAACGACAATTCCAGGTTCGATGTGACACCCTAGCCACGTGGGGTTTTCAGCCGCCGATGTAACACATTAGCCACGTGGGGTGTTCAGCCGCCACATAGTCAACCCCACTTGTTTTCCACCTACTGCACGGTGTCACTAGAGACGTCGGTCCATGCTGGGGCTGGCGTACGCGGCGCTGCTTCCTTGACAAGAGCTGCTCGTAGCTCTTTCCTACCTCTTGTGCCGCCCTCCCAGCAAATCGCGTACAGCATCGCGGCCCGCGTAGATTCTGGAACACATGGTGGATGGTCCATTTCTTGGGCGTACAGCTTGGAACCGGGAATGGCTACTCGCGAGTGAAGATCCTTCCAATGCCCTGCTCGTGAGGGAGCGTGCCGCGATCGATTGCTTCAGCATGCCGACCTCGGCAGTGCAGAGGCCGCTGTGCATTGGGATTGCAAGAGCGGGGCGCGTGAAGGTGGACAAGCTGAGCGGTGATGGAGGAGGAGGGCAGTGATGGAGGAGCAGAGTCATGTTAGACGAGCCGCGTGGTCGCCGCTGAAACGCCCTCATTGCAAGGTGGAGCTAAGGCGACTGGCATGGATTGAGGTGAAATCAGACGCTTATCAAGAAGAAGGAACGTCCAGGCCACGGAGCATTTGTGCAGTCATGAAGGGAGTGAACAGTCACGGTCAACCTTGCCCGCGGCAGTGAAGCTGCGCAGCCTATCGTGATGGAAGGCGGACACTCTCCCATGTCCATGAATGCAGAGACCCGTACACACCCAGGCGAACACCCATCGTGACTATCAAGCTGGACGTCGCGAACGCCGTTAGGCTGCCAGCATGAGCTGCTTCGGAGATAGGAGAAGGCCCAGATGACATCCTTTCAGGTCTGCTTCTTCTCTGGCACCGCCAAGCACTCCGAGCCTGTGATTAGCAGCCCGAAGTCGAGACGAGCGTGACATCATAATGCACAGGCGTAAATCATTTAGCAACAGGAGTACAAGCGCGAGCATTCTCTGGAGCTTAAGAACCGAGTGCTACCCTCGAGGCACTGGCTAGTGGCAAGCGTCGAAGTTCGTAAGATTGCGCAAGCTGCGAGACACCACTTCCCTTTCTTCCCCTATCTAGCACCTGCGTTGAGAACGGCCCCGCCATCTTGCTGCATAGAATGTGAGCTTGCCGCATTCGAGCTGGATCGTCACAGGACCGGCGCCTTCATGCTGAGTGGAAGGGCTGCCGACAAATCGACTCAGCTCTTCTCAGCGTCTCCATGCCCAACAGCTTGGTCATTCTCGCCACCTCCGGCATCCCAGTCGTCCTCGCCGTCCTCGCCGTCCTCGCCGTCCTCGGCACCCCACGCTTGAATCTGCTTCGCGCATCGAGGAATCGCTACCACACATTGTATGGACCTCGCACCCGCCACTCGCCCCGTTCGTCTCTCCCGTCAAGCGTCGCCGCAAGACATTCAAAGAACACGATCGCCTCGCCCGAGCATCTGGAGTCGCTTATGCTTTCCTCTGAGAAGTGGCAGCCTTCTTCCATGCAACTGTCTTTGGCGGAGCCTCATGCTTCGAAACCTCTGCCTTCGGCGTCTCGCGGCACGGTCGAAATTACTCTTTATTGCGACGGCGGTCTTCTTCCCTTTAATGGCGGGTGCGTATGCTACAGCCTTAGCCTTGACTATGGCCTTTTTTGCGGCGAGTGCCACGCTTTTCAGTTGACGTAGACCTCTAGGTAAATGTAGCCTTCTTTGCCAGAGGCCCCTTAGGTGGGCGCGATTCTGGTGGTCTTTGTGTCCATTGCAATTGTCACCTAGACCTTGGCAGGTGCCCCCGTCGTGTACCGTCAAGTCAGGACCTCTAGCATGGACCGAAGTCGCCCCTTTCAGAGTCCTTCCAAAAGAGCTTTGTTAAGGTTACTAGAGTCGTGATTGTTCCATCACCTATCAATCCATTACCTACCGATCCATATACTATCGATTCATCATCCATCGATCCATCTACCTATCGATCAGTCTACCATTCGATCAACGCACCTGCCGGAAGGTCAATCCTTTCACTCGTCAGCTCATCAGCCTATCAACCTACGAGCCTACCTGCGTGATCTATCAGCTCGTCGGCTATTCACATACACTGCAAAATCTCTTGTTCCTAACGATCAGGCGCCGAAGCAGGATAGTAGCAGTAAATGACATACACTGCAAATGCAGCATCCTAGCGCCTCAAGAACAGCATTGCCTACAAAAGAATTGGCATAGTCATGTGCTAGTCTAATCGTCATCGCAGATGTGCTAGCCTCCTAACTTCTAGGCTCTCGAAAGGCGAACTTTGGTCAAGTGGCGCTGATTATGAGGTAGGCACCTATAGAGCATGCTTGAGCCGGACGAGATGCGACATACAGCGAGGTGCGATACACAGCTTCGCTTGCAGTTCTCCAAGAGGCGTAAGAATACAGAAGCGTGAGCCGAGCAATGCAGTCGAGATGTCTACGGCTTCATGTACCCGGTGTCCGTTCCATTTCATTGCCATTACTACAATCAAGGTAGCTGCAAGCTATCTTTGGTAACCTCAGCATGGACGGGACATAGGCTGGCCGTTCATCAGACCATCGCTTGTCAGCTGTCGTACACATGAAGGCCTCGGGATAGAGAAGGCATGGAGTATGGCGGCAACTGAAAGGTATGTCTAGCTCGACATGCGAACGGCAGCAGAACGTCCGTGAGCCGAACAGGTAAAGCATCCTGCGTACGACTTTTTGCAATGCACTCTTAATCGCCAGCTCTGCAGTCTTGCAGCTATGGATCACTAGTGGATCCCCGAAGACCAAGCAAGTATTGAAGCTCTCTGGTTGCATGAAGGATTCTTTGAGGCTTCGCATGATGAGATCTTTGCCAGCCTCGTAATAGACTAACCTCCTGTTGCAATGGCACAGGGTCCCTGCTGGCGCACAATATCACAGAAAGATGAGGATAGGATAGACGACTAGCGCCATTTGCCCCTGTGGACGCTCCTGACATAGGACTCTGGAGACCCGGCCAGACACTCGGATCGGGGAGGTTGCGGTCATACAGCTTGGAGGACGTGGATGCTGCTGAGGGGTTTGCTGTGACGATGTTCAGGATATTGTTTCACATCAGCAAGGGTCAGGCTAGCCGCAATTCAAGATCTCGGCTTCGCAAAGTCACAAAGTCCTCAGGCTTTTGGGGCTCGGTGGGCAGCCTCCTGGGCAAAAGGTATCGATGGATCTCCTTCGAGCATCTGGCGGGCAGGCTAACCAGCTTGCGAGCTTAACTCGAGTCATCGGAGCACCCGATAGGCGGTGCTTAACTTGCAGAAAGACAACGATTGCGTTCTGCGGTCTACGTGGATAAATAGCCTGCATACGGCTAACGCCATAGGTCACAAACATCCTCCTTACCTGCGGCACTAGCTTTTGACGTACCGGGCATGTCGCTTCAGGCCTAGACACAATTGCTCTCGCTGCCCCTCATTGCGGACATAGCTAAGGGCAGTCGTGAATCCATCTCGCAGATTTACTAGAGGCGATTAGCATGCGTTAATCTGATCGACTAATCATGTTCCTTAGGCCTTAAAGCGATAGTCTTTGTTCCCTAGCAAGACCTTCATGATTACTGTTAAGAATAAGGTCTTAAACAATTCTCGTAAGTGACACTTAGAAAGTAATGTTAATCTAGATATAATAGCTCCGAGAGATAGCAGAGCTTGAAAATAATTAACCGCGCATGTTACAAGCAATGCTAATTATTGTTACGAGTAAAACTAATTAGAGGATTCCGTTGTCGCGAGTAGAGACTTATAGTATAGTGTAGGCGTTAGTAGTTATAGTCCTAATAGGAGCTATTAGCAAGTCAACTAGGCAGATTTCCTTAGTCTAGGGAAACAAGGCTTACATATTAGAGGCTTAACGCCTACTCTAATAAAGCTAGCTAAGATACTACAGGCTATTATGTAGGATGAAAATCCCTTGTCTGCAGCTAAGGTATTAAGAGTAATGTCAGGTTCCTAGGTACTACCCTAACAGTAGTCTAAATGTCCTTAGACTATAGACACTAGTACGTAAGGTAAGAGAAATTCCTCGTCTGTCTAATACTTAGAGTCTAGACTTAGCTAACATAATGCTTAACTACTTACCCTTAGTTTAGGCTCGCTTAATTTAGAGGATGCTAGCTACAAGGCGCTATGTCTAGTAGAAGCAGGAGTAGGAAGTCCTAGAGGATTATAAGCTAAGTAGGCGTCAGATATAAACGCCTACTTTAAACACTTAGTTAGCTATCTCAAATGTACGTAGACTAGGCAGACTTGTAAGGATAGTCCTACATATTTACTGCCGCTAATCTGCGTCCTTATTAATGGGCTATAGTACTTCTTGTTAAGAGGTATGCAGCTATGACGCTACTAAGGACTAGGTTTAGAGGACAGGTCGAATTCTCTAAAGGAAGGATATGCTTACTATAGTAGAGAAAGCTAGCTTCTAACATTACTCTGTCTTTGTTACTCGATACATGTATTTTAGCCTAGCATTATTAGCTAACATATAGTACTAGGTTCTAACATTAGCCTTAATAAAGCCTAACCTAGGGGTCTACTACCTAGCTACTAAGACAGATGTTATATAAGAGTAGCGTAAGTGTAAGCCTACTATGAGATAGTTTGCTAATTAGAGCCTTAAGCATTATATGAAGACTACTCCTACTTGTAATAGTCGCCTCCTCGTCAAACGCGAGCGTAGTAATAGACTACCTTATAGTCTATGTTAAGTCTATAGTTAACTAGCCTTAAAAGTATTTTCCTAGTCTTAGTTATACTAATTAAAGACTATGCAAGATAACGTTTACATGACTAGCATACTCTCCCGGAACTTTGATTATACCTTCGTGTTATGTTTAGGTAGGGGGATAATAGAGAAGAGTCCTCTGCTAATACGGTTAATACTAGGGGGCTATTAGAGCCGCATAGGTTCTAATGCCTACTCTTAGCATGTAGTGACCCTACTACACATAGTAAGGGGGTCCTTCTTATATACGTTAGCTTATATGTTGTCTAAGTAGGATTAATAGTTGACGTAGGATGCCCCTATGTCGCTAACTCTACGATACCTCTACGGGGATAGGCTCAGACATGCTTTCCCTAATTAAGGGGCGTCAGGGGTTATAAGCACCCTTAGCGCTACCTCTGCGATAAGTAGAAAGCAGCGCTATCTTGTACCTATTAAAAGGTTAGATTACTCTGTCATACTACGAGATATTTTCATATTATATAGCATATATATCTATATTAGTTCTGCTTTCTCCTCCCTGCTTTATAGTCTAGCAGAGAATACTACAATATGTCTAGAGTACTACGTACTTGTAACTAACACATAGCGAGCGCTATCCTAAGCGCCTACAATAGCGAAGCTAGCCTAAGTAACTAGCCTATAGAAGTACCCCCTGTAAGTGACACTACATTAAGCGACGGTTCTACTAGAGGCTAATTACATAGTAGATAAGGTAATAGGCCCCCTGTATAGGGACCGCAGCTAACCCTAACTATCGACCTAGCCCTTATAGCTATGATTATCGATTAGGTTGCAAACTGCCTTGCAAACTAGAGCTAGATGTCATAAGGGTAGGTGCCGATAGCAGGAAGGGGATTAGGTGTTAGACTCGTAGAGCTATGAAGAATATCGACAATAGTAGTTAACCTTGTAACTGACTCTCCTCTAAGCAAGAGAGGATTAAATTAAGATTAAGCACGAAGCTCCTAACTGCCTGTCCTAAAGCTATCCCTATATACTAGAGAGACAGAGTAGCTCTGTTAGATCTGTCGACAGACCCGACAGATCCATGTCTACAGATCTGTAGACTAACCCTATAGATCTAAGGGTCTAGTATCCTGTGACAGATCCCTTCTTCCTTATAGGCCTATAGATCTGTAGACTAACCCTACAGATCCGGGGATCTATCCTTATATGATAGATCCTTTCTTCTATGACTATGCCTATAACTCATAGTACTCCCATGATAGTACTATGACTCATAGCACTTAGGACCTACATGATCCTGTATCCTATAGTACTCCGGACAGTACTCCTGACACTCATGACACTATCCCCCTCTTAGTCTAGCTCGTCCCTGAGCTACCTCATTAGTGCGGGGTTTCTCTGGTTTCTTCTTTCAAACTGTAATGTCTTCTCTTTCTACATTACTACCTTGTGTCATTCTAGACACTGACGCCCCTTTAACGCAGAAACGCAAACGCCGCGCGAATCGAATCTATCGTCAGGGCCAGGATAGCATGAAGTCCTGTACTCGGTGTTAAGAGCTAAAGCTCGTCTGTCGGGTACACATTTCCTCGGGGAAATGTTCGCAATGTCACTTTAGCAACTGTCGGAGTTGCGACGCGAAGGTAACAGAGGTCAAATAGAAGAAGTTAGGCGATTAGCGGAAAAGACTAATTGCCGATCTCGATCGTGCGAAGGTAGTCCTAGCCGAAGCTTCGCAGAAGATGCTAGAGGCGCATGCGAAGGAGATGCGTCTTCGAAAACAGTTAGACGCAGTCGACTAGGAGGTCGAAGATGGTCGCGCTCTCGAGGAGCGCGAGATCAGGGAGGAGGAGGCCGAGGAACAAGCTCTTGCGCAGGCCGGGTTTCTTCTTGACCTAGATCCTTCCGCGGGTCTCGCTCTTAGTCCTACGACATGGAGCGCAATAGAGGGTTTCGCTAACTCCTCATATTAGGGTTTCCTGGATGGCGTGATAGCCGAGCCGGTCGACGGCGTCCCGCAGGAGTCTAGTCGTGGCTTAGGATCTTCTTCCTAGGTTCGTTCCTTTCTCGAAACTTCGTATCTTTTACTAATAGTTTCGCAGATGTTCTAGGGGTTCCTAGGTGTTCTCGGTACTCCTATATCCTTCCCATTTTACTCAGTACTCTCGCTGTCTGTCCTGCTAGCAAGTGTCGATAATCCTCTCGACAGTGTACTCTAGTTCTTCTACTTCAGGGTCGAGTAGTAAGGGTTCTAATTGTAGTGCGGCGTCTAGCGCTACTTGTTCTAGTAGAGAGACATAGAACACCGGGTGTATTCTCATCTGCTCGGGTAGCTGTAACTCAAAATTAACTAGTCCCTTCTTAGCCTTGATCCTAAATAGTCCTAGTTTTACAGCGTCTAGTTTTTTACTCGGCTTGTCTAATTTGATGTGACGGCGGAGGAGATACACCTTGTCCCCCTCCTTTAGAATTAGTCCCTTAATTCTCTTACGATTCGCGTACTGTGCCATGTTCTGCTAATAGAACTACAGGTCGAGTCATGCTTCTGTTTGTAGTCAGCGTAGATGTTCTACTTGTCTGAGTGCTACTAGGTTCGGATTACTAGCTAAGACGTCCAGAATGTCTTCTATAGCTAATCTATAAACCATCTGAAATGGCGAGAGTCCTATTGACTCTACTAGCGTACTATTATACGCGAGTTGTGCTATTAGCAACAACTCTACCTAGTTGTTCTAGTCCCTATTCACATAGGATCGAAGGTACTATTCTAACGTCTGATTTAGGCGTTCTGTCTGTCTATCCGTCTAAGGGTAGAAGGAAGTACTTAGTCGATGTTTGACCTAGAATTGTCTCATTAGGGCTCTCTAGAAGTTAGAGGTAAATACGGATCCTCGATCCGTTACTAGGTCCTATAGCATGCCGTGTAGTGCTACTACCCATTTAATGAAGACATGCGCGATATCTTTAGTCTTAAAGTCTTCGCAGTAAGGGATAAACTTCCTAAACTTAGTGAATTAGTCGACTACTACTATGATCCTGTCGAAGAACTCATTAGTAGCGGGTTCTCTTGACTAAGGTAGTTTAACGATAAAATCCATGGCGAGCGATTCCCATGGCCGTTAAGGTACCTTAAGTAGTCGTAGTAGCCTATATAGTTTGTAACAGTTATGCTTACTTCGTTAGCAAGTTACACATTAACGGACGTAGTCCTCGATTGCCTTGCTCATCCTAGGGAAGTAATATTCTTGTTAGAGAATTTGCTTTATTTTAGATACTCCTAGGTGTCCTGCCTAAGGTACGTCATGTTAGAGGCGTAGTAGTTCCGATTATAAAGACATTAGCATGTATACTAATCCTTAAAATAGAAGGATTCTGTCTTCGTCTTCCTAATCCTCCTGTCTATCAATGTCGTCGCGGACAGCGAGTGTAGTTAGGTCATGGATTAGCGCGTTCTTCAGGTCGTCCTGAAATTCACTAGTCTATGTGACAGTCATGGCCGCGAGTTAGTTAACTCCTAGCGTGCTATTGCTATTTTCCTAGAGAACAGCATGTTTCTCCTGCTTTACGCCCTTTATGTAGTCTGTCTAGTAGCTAAGTACATCGGCGCGTGCGTTATCGGTCCCCTTGCAATAGACGATCTTGCAGTTAAAACTAGAGAGCTCCTCGCTCTACTAAACCTGTCGTTAGTTTAACTCTTTCGTCGTTATGAAGTATTGCAAGTTCTCATGGTCTGTGTAGACTATGACCTAGTGCTTAGAACCTTCTAAGTAGACTCGCTAGGCCTTGTAGGTGTCTACTATAGCTAGAAGTTCTTTGTTGTAGACGTCATAACAGAGTTCTAGTCTAGACAATTTCCTCGAGTAGTAGGCGACTAGCTGTAGTCGTCTACTCGGTCCTAGTTGACTTAAGTATGCCCTGAGTACTACGTCAGAGGCATCTGTTTCGACTATGATAGGCTTATCTAGGTCGAACACAAGTAAGATTAGCTGATCTGTAAATCGTCGCTTAAGTTCCTCGAAGGCATTCCGTTAGGCGTCGTCCTATACGAATAGTGTATCCTTCGTAGTAAGAGTCGTAAGTAGTGCCATGATCTTCGAATAGTTTGCTACAAATCTCCTGTAGAAGTTAGCGAATCTAAGGAAGGACTATACTTCCTTAACATTAGTTAGCGTAGGCTACTCTTTTACAACCTAGACTTTCTTAGTGTCTATCTTGATTCTATTCTATGCTACTACGTAGCTAAGGAATTATACTTCCTGCTTATGAAACTCGCTCTTCTGCGGCTTGACCTTTAGCTAGTAATCCTAGAGCTTCTAAAGTACCTTACGCACGTAAGTCCTATGCTCTTCGATCGTCCGGGAATAGACGAGGATGTCGTCTAGGTATACAACTACAAAGACGTCAAGGTACTCTCGTAGTACGTTGTTAATAAATGCCTACTATGTAGCTAGGGCGTTTGTCAACCTAAATAGCATGACTATATACTTGTAGTGTCTAAACCTAGTTCGGAACATAGTCTTCTATTCTTCGCCTTCCTTAATTCGAATTCGGTTATACACTCTAGGTATGTCGAACTTTAAGAACTACATTGCTCCTTGTAGGCGGTCCTGTAATTCTAAGAGCAAAGGAAGCGGATAACTATTCTTTATCATGATGTTGTTTAATCTACGATAATCTACGTAGAGTCGCTAGTTATCTTCCCCCTTAGGTACAAACAGGATTAGATATCCGGCTAGGGACTACGACTTGCGGATGAAGCCTTTCTAGAGGTTGTCTTCTAGGTACTTCCGGAGAATCTCTAGTTTCGCCGCTAATAACAGGCGAACTAATTGCTTCGTTAGTGTCTTACTAGGGAGTAAGGGTATCCTGTAGTCCTACTCCTAGTGTTCTAGCAGAGCTTCTTAGTTAGGTTCTTCCTTAAAAAGAGTAGCGAACTCTTTATACTTATCGGGAACTATGAATTTGACCTTGACTTCCGATTACGTTGCTTTGACCTATAGGACGTGTACTTCCTGTTCTAGATCCTTAATAGCAGCTACTATCTCGCTTGAAGTCATAGCACATATTTCGATCTTGCCTAGTACGTCATGCACTATAGGTAGAGGTATCGATCTTGAGAGTTCTAGGAACTAGATCCTCTCATTCTTCTAGTCGATATAGGGGTTAGCGTTTCTTAGCCATAGTAACCCTAGTACTACATCCGAGCCTAGTGACTCCGTGATGTCGAACTAGAGCATCTCTTAGTAGCGTCCTATCCGCAGAGGCATCATCTTAGTCTCTTCGTCAACTACTCCTTAGTTGTACATAACCGGCTTTCTATTAATCGCTTATAGCGAGAAAGCATTTGTCTTCGCCTGTAGCTTTATCCTAGCTGTCCTGGCGAACTTGGGCGTCATGAAGATTCCAGTATATCCTGAATCTATTAAGGCCCTAGCTAGCGTTTTGTCGATATTGTCATAAGGGTAGGTGCTAATAGCAGGAAGGTGACCAGGTGTTAGACTCGGGAGCTGTGAAGAATATCGACAATAGCAGTTAACCTTGTAACTGACTCTCCTCTAAGCAAGAGAGGATTGAATTGAGATTGAGCACGAAGCTCCTAACTGCCTGTCCTAAAGCTACCCCTATATACTAGAGAGCGACAGAGCAGCTCCGTTAGATCTGTTGACAGACCCGACAGATCCGTGTCTGTAGATCTGTAGACTAACCCCATAGATCCAAGGGTCTATTATCACGTGACAGATCCCTTCTTCCTTGCAAGCCCATGGATCTGTAGACTAACCCTATAGATCCAGGGATCTGTCCTTACATGACAGATCCTTTCTTCTATGACTATGCCTATAACTCATAGTACTCCCATGACAGTACTATGACTCATAGCACTTAGGACCTACATGATCCTGTATCCTATAGTACTCCGGACAGTACTCCTGACAC
>JADDMT010000065.1:0-174166 GCA_021401465.1 Teratosphaeria epicoccoides | reverse complement strand
CCTCCCGCCCCCCTGCCCCCCCCCCCCCCCCCCTACCAACCACCGTCAAACCAACCCCCATCCTCGACGGCTTCCGCGCACACAGCGCAAAACCGCTCGGAACCAAAACCCGACCGTGAGCAAACGTTGCCAATCTACGTCTACCTTCCCCACACCTGCTGCAACTTCTTCATTCATCTCATTCATGGTCGGCTCTCCGTACGTGCGCGGGACTCTGCCGGATATCTTGGTAGCGGTAGCAGTAGCAGTAGCAGTAGCAGTAGCAGTAGCAGTGGCAGTAGCAGTAGCAGTGGCAGTGGCAGTAGCAGTGGCAGTAGCAGTAGCAGTAGCAGTAGCAGGAAGAGGAAAGACGAGCTGAAGGAGGTGACAGAATCGAGATTGAAAATCTACACTCTCTCCGCCGTCTTCTTCCAGCATCCCACTCCCACTCCCACTCCAGAATGATCCTGCCACCGCGCCACCTCGAACGACTGCGAGACTCGCGCACCGCTGCTGCTCACCACTGCCATCGCTGCAGAGAGCAGAGCGGGAGGAACACTTCTTTTCTCTCTTTCTCCGTAGAGGGAGGGAAAGACTCAAGAGGGTTGTGCGAGCGCGCGCGCACGCCACGGTTGCGCAATTATTGGAACATTGGAAATACACCTGGGATGTGGAGATAGGGGTTAATTGGATTCGCACGTCTCCCAGTCGCGTGACGGGATACGAAGTCGGGGAGATGGTTGTTGTTGTCGTGGCGGGAGACCTCATGCGAGCGAGTCCTTACCTTAATTCTTTTGAAAAAGAAAAAATAGATTGTTTGGTTGGTTTTGGTTTTCCATCAAAAGACTCGTGGAACTCCTCCGTCAGTGCACACGAGCGTGAAGAGTTTCTTCTGGAACGACAGTGGGCAGCAGAGTGGTAGTGACAGTAGACAGGTATTTAAATAAGAATGAGTGTCCTCGGACACGGTTCTCGGTGTAAGCTATAGTCGATCAGTGTGCTCCTGCTCACAAAAAACTACTTCAAAACGGCCATTGCGGCCGCACCCGACAACGTCGATCCCGAGCAGTCTTCAGTGGCGACCTTCGCATGCGGATTCAACGCCACATTCGAGCTAGCCCTAGCAGGCGACAAGTCGCATGACCCACGCAAAAAATGCCCAACACATCAAGCCCTTCGACCGTCCCTCCCTCCCCTTACGCACCCCGAACCATCCCCTGCCCCAAAGCAGTCAAATACCCATACCTCGTCAACCCGGTCGGATCAAACCCCTCCGCACCCTCTCCCATTGCCCCGGTCGCCGCATTCGCCAGATCCTGCAACCCCGCGCTCCCAGCCCCTACACCCCCCTGCACCGCCAGCGCCATGACCTTCCGCACCTTCCCGCCCACCAACTCCCTCACCGCCCCATCCCACCCTTCGCTCTCCATCTTGCCCGCCAAACCCTTCCCTTCCCCCAAACACTCCTGCATCTGCTCTAGCCCCTTCAGCGCCTCCGCCCGCGTCTTCGGGACATCACAGAGCTCGCACAGCGTCATTGCGGCCAGGGCGCCGAAGTGGTGGTTGAGTGGTGTGACGGGTGTGAGGCGCGAGTTGAGGACAGAGGCGACTTTGACGGCGTGGCCAACGAGCTCGGTGGGTTCGGTTTGAGGATTGAGACGTTTGATGAGGAGGTGGCAGTGGTGGTAGGAGAGGTGGACGAGGTTGAGGGAGCCCCAGACGGATTCGACGGATTCGCGGAAGCGGTCGATTTCGCCCGCGAGGGTGAGGCCGAGGAGGGAGGATGCTGGGTTTGATGGGGCCATGACGTCGGTTGAGGGGGTTTTGGTGGTGGTCAGGATGGCGGCTAGGTGACCGATGATGAATGACAGGCGAGCGAGGTGGTACGTTGATTCGCCAAGCAGCATCTGGTCTTCTGGCAGCAAGACGACACTGTTCTCAGGCAGCTTGAGGAGGTCTGCAGTTGACGAAGCATGCCAGCGGTCCAGAATGAAGAGCACCCACCACACACGTCTGGCAAGCCTCTCGTCTGAGTCACGATCGCCCTCCATAACTGATTGCGCGCCGCTGTGAATGACGTTAATCTCAAGCTGACCAGCGACACCGGCCGCACGTCCTAGCCATTCGGCACGAGAAGGGCCAGCTTGACCCCTGATCGTTGCTGGACCATGATTGTCGCTCTCCAACGCCATCATGATCAGAGTCTGCAGATACACCAAGTCCGTAGAATTTGTATGGCTGCTCGGATTGTCAAATGGGTACCGAGCAAGGAGCTCGGCGGTCTTCTTGAGAGCCTGAGGATAACCTGGATTGGGCGGCAGTGTGGTAGTTGGGAAGGTGCGCATCAAGCAGTCGAGAGCGGCCAAGAATGCCTCGCGCAGAGAAGCTGGGCACTCTCCTAGCTTCTGGCGCAGACGGTGCTTACTACTCGGCAGAAGTGGGAAAGTCTGATGAATGATACGATAATACTCATCAACCACAGCCTCGTCCCAGTCAAAATTGGTAATGGCACCAGTGAGATTCGCATCAATAGCATCAAACGGCCCGTCGAATGGACCTCCGCGTATATTAGCCGCGGCAGGGTTCCAAAACGGCTGCATGCCTGGCGCGCCGTCTCCAAACTGCTGCTGACGGTAGAAGGGCGCCGGTATTGGAGTCTGCGGACTCGACTGCATCGGCGCCACAGGCGCGCCTGCACCCTGCTGCGCCTGCCCGTTCTGCTGCAGCGCTTCGGCGAGGTCATGTGAGCGCTTGCTGCCGGTGCGCGCGTCGAGGATCATCTGCCCTTCTCTGCCGTAACCCTCAGTCGCGAGTTGCTGCTGCACTTGCTGGAGCTCGTACCTTGCTGCCTGCTGCCCATGCGGCGAGTGGACCTGGCTCTCGAGGGTGTTTAGCCTCTCCGCCAGCTCTTTGATGTACCCCTTGCTCGGTCCGCGCTTCATCGGCTGTCTACTAAACGCACACCTGGCGCCTGTTCGCGCGCAATTCGAGCAGGGCGTCGCGCCTGTCTCGTCGGCCGCATCGCACCGAATCTTCTTGCGTCTGCATTCATCACACGCTCTGCTGACTTTGGTGCGCTCCTTCTGCTTTAGTGGATTCGGCGGAGCGGCGTCAGGTGACCCACTCGCCTGCGCGTATGCTACGGAGCCGGGCGGAAGATGCCCGTGGTCTGTACCTTGCTCCTGATGCATATGCATATTGGGTGGTGGATATGGTGGCGGCGCATTGCTGGGCTGGGCAAACTGCATCATATTGGTCAAGTCCTGTCGCATCTGCGAGTCATCTGAGACGCGTTGCTGCTGCTGCTGCTGTTGTTGTTGTTGTTGTTGTTGTTGATCTGACGTCTCTTGCGCGCTATGGCCCATACCCTGCTGGAGCTGCTCCTGAAGCTGTTGATCGCTAGGACCAGCCTGATCATGTGAGTGCAACATTGGGCGCTGCGGCTCTGGCTGCTGCTGATAGTATGGGTTGTTGCCGCTACCAGGCGAAGGGTAGCGATTCGGCATCTCGCCATTGTTTGCGTCCGCCATCGCGTGCGCCGTGTGAAAATCGATTGTGGCTAGCGGTCAATGTCTTCTATGCCTCGTGTCAGACACGCGCAGGTCAGTAGCACATGGTCTGGTCTCGGTCAAGGTGGAAGCGGTGCTGGGTGGGCGTGATGGTGAAGGAGGAACCTCCAAGTCTGCGCACGCAGAAGAGAAGCCCCAGGATCGCTAGCGGCAGATCTCGTCTTTACCGCTGCCATCTCGAACGATCCCACCTTCATTCTGTCTTTACAACTTGCATGCATCTATTGCATTATTTGGCGAGGAAGTCGATATCTTAAGGTACTCAGCTGTCTCGCATCCTCCCACTCGGCCGTTCCGCGCGGAGTATTCTACGCACCGATGAAGCTCGCGAAAATGTATCACCGGCGATCGCGGCACTCATGCTCTATACTGTTGATGTACAGATCATTGCATCCTTGCGACAATCACCATAAAAACTCATCTGAGCGTGATCGGATTAGGCAGACGATTCGGGGCCTGCGCGCCATGGAGCAGCGGACGATCATGGGCTGGAATGCGATAACACCATCTCGCTGGCCTCCCCAGCAAGCCTCATTCATGCGAGTATGTATGCAACAAAAGCATACCCACCCAGTATCAGCCATTACTTACACCGCCAACATCTATCAAGCACCGTAACATTCCAATCAAGACCGCAAGGTAATATTGCCATCATCAACCCAACAATTCCATCATCAACCAAATGATTCCCTCATCAACCAAATGATCCCCTCATCAACCAAATGATCCCCTCATTAACCAAATGATCCTCTCATCAACCACCAACGCTTCAATCGAGTAATACCGTCAAAAAGGCTGCAGTGTTCATCCTTCCTACCTCTCTACTCGACTACAAGACCAGCTCGCAATACGAAACAGCACCTCATCGAATCGATAATACGAAAAACGTCTTTCATTCCCTGCCCAAAAAAACTCCCCTCGCGTCATCTCCCGCAGAATCTCATTTCTCTTTTGTCTCCATGTCTAAAACACAAATAAGCACCCGCTAATGCCTGCTTGTAAAGGTATCAAGAAAACAAGAACCAAGCCACGTTGCCAACGTATGTTCCGAAAGAGTCATCATCTCCAGCCCCCGCCAGTAACACCCAGAGCTCGCAGCACTCTCCCGCTCATTCACCGTCGTGCAGTTCCTCTGTGTTTACACCACCTCCACATAATTACTCGGAAAGATTCCCTCTCTCGCCCCTATCCTACCCGTCCACCAATCCGCCTCTGACTCCGTCCTCTTCACAATCGTGATAACATCCCCCTTCTTGAACCCCAAATCTCCCGGCTGATCCGCATCAAACGTAAACTTTGCAATCGCCTGTCCAGGTCCAGCCGCCGCCGCACCACCAGTCTTCGCGCCAAAGTTCGGCTTCGGCGCGGCAGGTCTCCCCGGCGCAGGACCTTTGCGATCAGAATACACGTAATCGGATTGATCACCCGTAGTATTCGCTCGCGCTCGATGATTCTCGAGTCGGTCGAACGTCTCGGATGGGTTGGCACGGCTGAAGCGGTTCGAGGCGCGGTCGTAGGGGTCATCGGCCCATGTGCTCGCTCTGCTGGGTTTGGCGAACTGGTCGTGCGGGTCGGTGAAGGAGCCCGTACCGGTTCTATCAGTCCGGACGCCCTCGCCGTACGCAGAGCCCTGCTTGCCTTGCCAGACGACGTCTTCGTGTGAGTTGTCGTAGACGGGGACGTCGTTGTACATGGCGTCGTCGCCACGGAAGGTGCCGCCGGCGCCTGCGAAGACGCGGCTGTTGAGGACTCGAGTCAAAGGTTCTGCCTGGGGTGGGACGGGGACGTTGCCACCGAGGAGTTGTCGTGCGGTGAGTTTCTGGCCATACATCTTCTCGTTGGCATCGCGGCGTTCAATCAGGACGCTGCCTTCTAGCGAAACACCGGCGAACAGTCCTTTCGTCTTGCTGTAGGCGAAGATGCCGCTCACGCTCTTCAGACTGGCTGCGCCTGCTGCTTCGGCGTTGCGTCCCACTGGTCCAGCCGCAATACTGACATTGCCACCCAATGTCAAACTTCCCACCTGTGCGAACGTCTTGACCGCGTTCGCATCATTCAGTATGAAGACAAAGTCCGTCAATTCAAAGCCAATTTGTCCTCCAAATCCTCCTCCTACTGTGCCTATCGCGGATGGCGCAGACCATGTGCCATCAGCCAAGCGTGCAACGACGACTCCCGAACCAAAACGACCAGATCCGAGAAAGCCGGCCTTGAAGACGGTGAGGATGGCTAGGCCCTTGGCGTTGGCGAGGATGGATGGCGGGATGATCTTGTCGGGACCGAAGGCTTGCCGCGGGTCGATGAAGGAGGCGAGAATGCGCCCGCACTTTTTGCATTCACCTATGTAGCATTAGTAAGGACGTAGGTGGTCGGTCGGGGAGCATCGACGAACTCCTCATGCTACTCGGTAGCGGGTTGTTAATGAAGGGCGGCATCGTGGCCTGCGCAGCTGTCTGTATACCTTCACGTCCTCGTCCCCTGCGAGCTGCTTCGCTGTCTTTTTGACAACACTCTTTTGATCAGACCTCTATCTCAAACCAAATCCATCATACCGGCGCGACAGAATAAATATGTTCGCCATCAAAGTTGCTCAGCTGCCTGTGGAGTACCGCTAAGCCACGAGCGAGCGACGTCAGCGGGGGTAACGACCGTTTGGCTCATGGTGAAAGCCGCCGGGTCGCCGCGTGGTCAAAAGCAGCGCCGAGCCCGAGGCCTCGGATCCATCGTTGTTACAGGCGGAAGCCTCCAGAAAGACGACCATGTGACTGACAACGACGGGTGAGAACAAAGCTGTTGCCTGGTGCGAGGGAGACTTCGAGAGCACCGGCCGTCCCGACGCGCGATCACAGCCTCACCAGGAATTCGCCAAGAGCCACCATCTGTCGCGCCTTCCTCAAGCGTCCATCGATCGCTGCTACCACCCTGGTTCTCCCCTCTAATAAACCACAGCAATCATGGCAGAAGCCTACTCCCGAGAACAGTAAGGCCAAGCCCTCTGACACGAAACAAATTCCGCTCACAACCTCATCTCACAGACAAAACAACGACTCTCTCGCCTCCCTCTCCTCCAAAGTCTCCCAGCTCCGCTCCGTCACCATCGACATTCACGACAATGCCCGCGACCAGGGCGTCATCGACTCCACCTCCGAGACTTTCAGCGGTATGGCTACAACGTTGAAAGGGAGCGCGAGGAGATTGGGCGTCATGGCCAGTCAGGGAAACAGCGTTGCGATATTCAAGCTGGCGGCGATAATTGTGGGCGTGGTGGTGGTGCTGTGGTGGTTGCTGAGTTGGTTTTGGTGAGAAGCCCAATATGAAAAGATACATAAAAAGATAATTCTGGGGAAGTAGAGGACAGAGCTGTGAGAAGGAACTGTTTGAGCATGGTGCTTGGAGTTTTGATTGGGTTGCAGCCAGGACTCATGAAAGAGCATACTATATGGCATTGTGAGGGAAAACAGTACGCAGCACATGGCGTTAATCAGTGAGGCTGCTCTCATAAGGACATGACGAATCCGCACTGGTCTCTATGTAGACCTCGCGACTGCGTCCTCAATCGAACTGCATATGCAGGAGCCAGAGACTTCACCACATCGAACCATTTCCAGACTACATCAAACCGTGACAGATCAAACAGCATTGGCAACCCAGATCGTCCTGATCGCCTGCAAGCTGCGAGCCGGCTCATCTTCCCGCGGCGTCCTATTCGATATGTATCCAGAACAGTAGGAAGAACGTATCGGCTAGGATGTCACGAGATTCTGCGTCAGGTGTGAAGAGGAATACATCGAGGCTACGTGGAGCTCGCCTTCCGGCATGATTTCGCCTATCGAGTCCAACTGAGCACTACGCCTCGAACTCACTTGGCGAACACTTCCTGACAATCCTTTTTTTTTACTATGTGCTCACTCTTCACTGAAATAAGCATGTTCCTCCATCTACTCACCTCCCTCTTCACGCTTCTATCAAACACAATCGCCTCCGTCTCCACCACAACACCCACGATACCAGCTCCGCCCATCTCTGCGCGAAGAGGCCGAAATACAAATGCCTTGCGCGACGAGCGCACCGCCAACATCCCGAAAATCATCAGCAGATACAATGTGCACGCCCCAGCTCACGAGCCAACGCGAGTACGCTGAGGATACCATCTTCTGGTCTCTCAAACGTACTACCCGATTCTCTGCCCGCAGACGCACCATCCCGCTCTTCTTCTCCTCAGAGTACGAGGAGCAAGGTACAAAGACCGCGCATGAATAGATAGACAACGCCCAGGACGTTTTCGAAAATCTTACTGCTGTACCCGTCAGGTACGATCGAAAACCCATCGCACTGAACACCAACGACACCATCGCTTTTGCCTCTGGCTTACGTCTCGGAGCCTGACACGGACGCATCGATGGATCCAGTCTCCTGAACCAAAGCTCAAGCTGAACATTCGACCGCTCCAGAGAATGATCGGCACGTTTCTTGGTGGGAATGCTATACGAAACCCAATTGCCTGCGCATATCGACCTGTGCGCCTCCCCACTCCCAGTCAATACTTCACTTCGCGGAACCAACCTGTCCACACCTCCGCTTTCCACAACACTCGCCCCCAACGAACTCCCCCACCCACACCCATCCCCACTCGTGCCGCACCAAGCAGCAAGCGACGACTCCCAGCAACCCGCTCACCCCGTATCCACACCCCCACCCATTCCTCCACCTGCCCTCCCCAACTCCTACACATCGCGCCACACCTTCCACCCAACGTCAGCCCTCTCCAGCACGCACTCCACACACACGAGAGAACTTACACAAGGCGCGGGCCCGAGACTCCCGCAACCGAGGTCGTTCCCTTGCTTGCAACTGACTTCCTCGCAGGGGTACCAGTCCTAACGCGTGGGCCATCAGCCTAGCACTAGAAGTTCGGCGGGCGGATCAGAAATATGACTGACATTGGTCCTGCATTCTGCCTGACATACTCTCTTCGTCGCTACAGTTGGGAGCACCGCCAGGAGAGTCGTTAGGACCGTGTTTAGCAGCATGGTGAGCTTCATGTTTCGGTGTTTTTTCTTATGTATCTGTGAAAGTGTTCTGAAAGGAGGTGATCAGCTTGAGTACTACGTGGTGTGTGGCGCGGGGGGGCCATTACCAGGTTCAATATATACTACATGTGCATGCATGCATCTGATGTCCGGGCACCAAGCCCTGCCGGACCTGGCCGGCGAGACATGGATGTTGCTTCAGCTTACAGTCTGTTTGCAAGGTTCATATAACAAATCTGACCACTTATATCTTTTCGATTGAGTCGCTTTTACTTGGCCTATGGTGGTGATAACAGTGGTGAAATTAATCGAGCGTCGGTTTGGCCCGCAATCGGCTGCATACCTTACTGCGCCTGCCTAAGATTGCCTGAGATTTAGGCAGGATACCTCGTCGCCAAGCCAAGTTGAAGAGTTAACGTACGAATGTGCAGATTGACTGTATTGGCCGACGAGAGGCTAGATTAAGTCGTCCACGTACCGATTGAAATCGTTACCCGAGCGCAAGGCTAGGGGCTATGTAAGCGAAACATATTTGTCCCGGCACTTGTCCCGGAGTGGATCGCCAGAATGCACTCCGATGCTTCCAATACGTCAAATACCAAAAGTACCATAGCTTCACGAATTCTCAATCCGCGATCTACCAACCAATTTTCCCCAGCAGTCCAGGAGCTACCAAACCATTAAGCACGTCCACGGCATCAACCGTCGTCGCTCCCAGAAATGCTCGGACTAGGCAGTTCCAACACCGCAAACCCCGCCCCATTCTTCTTCTTCACCTTCTCCACATCCCTATGACTGACCCCAATCGCGCCTCCAGGATGGTTGCGCACAAATGCCTGTTTCGTGTCCCCTCGATGCAGTCCATCCGCGGCCGTCAGTGCCAACATATCTGCGACCGCGAGTGCGACTGTTGTCGACGTGGTGGGAGCTGCCACGCCGAAGCTGATTTCCTCCTTCTCCGGAATTGGAGCTGGAAGGAGAATACCGTCGTCTCTGCTGGAGACGAGCATGCACTCTTGCTTATTTGTGTGGCCGGAAAGTGCCATGATCCTGGTCGAAGCTGAAATGTGCGGGAGCAAATTCAGCAGCTCGGCTGTCTTGCCGCTGTAGCTCACGAACAGCACGACATCGTGGGGTCTGATGTCTCCCAGATCTCCATGTACGGCTTCACACGCGTGCAAGAAGCTGGCGCCAATGCCTAATGATTTGCATGTAGCGACCAGTTTCTGGGCGATATAGCCCGACTTGCCCACGCCACAAGTAATGAACTTGCCGCCAGCCCGATGGGCATCTAGGACAGCAGATACTGCTTGCTTGAGGCTAGCTTTAGCTTCCACTCTCGTCTGGTAGATTTTGCTGATGTTTGCAAGCGCCGCTGCCTCGGTAGCCAGGACATGAGTGGCTTTCGCGAGCAGGCCTTCAACTCCCAGTCCCGTAGCGGCTGGGCTTGACTCTGCCACGTCGACATCGCTGTCGCTCGTGGGTGGAGTCAGCGTCCCGGGAGGCTTCTCCACTTCGGCTTCATCCTTTGAAAATCGTCTCCGTTTGCAAGGCCGGGTGCTTTCAAATTCGTCAGGTAGCATCCCTCGCGACTCCGCAACTTCGACCTCATCCTGTGACATCCGTCTCTGCTTGCTGGGCCGACTACTCTCCGAACCATCAGGTGAAGCTCGGATCACCGCTGCTGTCATCTTTCTATGATAAATCCTGCTTTTGTCCAAGATTTCGTAATGTCACGGCTCAACGTTTCTTTGTGTCGTCCTTCCAATCTCAAAATCTGTCCCGGACAGATCTGGTGATCAGTGAGTCCAATCGTGCCTCCAAGGAATTCCACTATGTCTCAAATGCCAAAACCGAAACACTCACATGTATGTTCACATGCTCAAGCTTAAATGTCCCTTTGAGAAGCGGCAAGGCCCCTAGGCATGACCCCTGCAAGCCAGCGAGAACCATCCCGCTCCGGCCTAGATCGCGTGCTCGAATGGTACTGACCAGCAAATTGCCCGATGGCCATCTCGACCGATTTCGTCATCGATGATGTAGTCACCATTCGGCGTCGACTCGTACGGCTGTTTCTGGCTGGCGCACAACCCAAGGAATCGTAAGTCACGTACCTTGGTAGCGTCGCAGAAGCCTTGTTTGCAAGCTTGGTCACTCGTTGAGGCGAGCATTAGTGTTAGGCGCTATGGCGTGCTTGCCTATCAAAGTACTGATCGGCCGTGCGCTTGCATGATCGGAGCTGGTCGGCGTTAGGCTAAACGCGGAGGCAGACTCACTTCGACCTCGAGATTATTACCGATATGCATGTGGAAGAGTGAGAACTATCGATTCTTGTTAAGATACACTGCGTATTACTCGCACTATCGCGATCGGCCGTCTCTCATCACACAGCGAAGCAACAGGGTACAGCCCATACATATCCTCCCAAATGACCACAAACACCACGCAAACAATCACAGATAACGTAGCATTACGGCCCATCAAAGCCCCAAAGCGATCCTCCTCCAGCAATTCTCAATGTCCTCACACAGCTTTACGAAAGCAGGATTCTCCAGATTGCTAATCATGAACTGCTCCAAGGCAGTTTGGCGGTCCTGGAAGGACTGCGTGGCATACTCTTCCAGCGTGGTTGCGGCTGTATCGGCAGCTGCTTCAACGGCAGTATAGACACTCATGACTGGGTCGTGTACCGAAACTGCCTGCCTCTTGCTTGGCGAATATGACGAATCAACCTCGTGTTCGGCATCTGCGAGGCTGTTGACTCTGGGATTCTGCGTGTTGGTCGTCCGCTGACCAAATGGCTCACGGCTGCTGAGGATTGACGGGAGCTCGTCCATTCGACGTGGCTTTTTCACTTTCTCGGAAGCTTCGGCATTCGTTGGCGATGGGTTTAGCAGCGAATATTCTCCAGCCGATGACGGTATGGTACAAGCGGATTGTAGACCGATAGAAGTCTGTGGCCTACCACTGATGTGCTCATCAACGGCTACAAATGAACGCTTGAGTGGTGAGGCCGTGCTCGGACGGCCTGCGTTATCCTTCGTGCGCGAATGGACATCAGATCGTCCAGCAATGCCTGCGCCGCCGGCTGTGGGCTTAAGCTTTGATAGTGGTGGCGGGTTAGAGTCTGGTTCTCGGCCAGTACTGCTGCGTTTACTTTCAGGGCGCTTAAATGGCAGCTCGCGCCTTGGCGGTAGTTCAAACTCCTGCGTTTCTGGTGGCGGCACTATCGTCGTCGAGGTCAATATTTGGGCTGGGTCAGAAGAAGGCATTGGGCCTGAGTGAGGACCAAGACTCCCAGCTAGGACCCTTTCGCTTGGTTGGAGACCGTCGGTGGGCGCCACAGGATTACTTGAAGATGCACTGTCATCCTCAACGGCGTTCCGGATCCGCTCCAGAGTGCTGAGATGCGAAGTTGACGAAGGCCTCTCCTTCTGATTGAACACGTCGATCGGCTTGGTCAATTCGGTATCGAGTCTTTGCTGCATGGTCGACGTTCGGATAAGCTGGGACGTTGTGGCCGCAGCAGGCATATCATTTTTCGGCGCGAAAGGCTCGTCTCGGGTATAGTCAGCCGGCACTTGAACGTCTTGCGGCAACCAACCCGGTCGGCTTGTGGAGATCAGATCACCTTGCGATCTATCCGCGCAAGGTATTCGTGACTGATTCGCATGGTCAGAATTGGGCGGGGTCGGCTGCATGTGAGACGTGTGCGGACGATCCGTGACTGCTGTAGATGTGGATCTTCCCGTGTCAGGTCTGGCAGTACGCGGACGCCTCTCCTGGAACTCCATACCACGTCGTTCGAAGACGCTAACGATCTGCTTGCACCTGGCGGAATCTTCCAACCGCAGCTGAAAGCGACGAGCCTGATCTAGTTTAGCATATCAGCACACAGGAGAGTCATTGACGTGTCTCACTTGTCCATCACCCAGTTTATAGCGTAGTGCAAGGAGGCTGTCTTGTGTGATGCCGAACATGGGTAGCTGCTCAACCTTGAGCGCTATCCTGGCTTCCCGTGCGCGTCTCCGGGTGTCAGTCGCATCATCAACATATCGAGCAATGTTAACACTCTCCTGCTCATCATCAGTGCATTTCCGCGCATGTCAATACCGACAAATCGCACCATGACCTTGGTACGGTCAACAACTTTCAAGTCAAGCTTGCCATCCGGACGCAGCCTGCCGTCGGGGAACTGGGTGTCTGTTCCCTTGACTATGACAAAGAGCTGATCCGACTGATAGTGTTGCCAAGGTACAGAACCGTCGTGTCGTACACCCGTTGCGAACGAGAATTTGATGACGGGGTAGCAAATGTCGGTCGCCATGTTGAAGGCAGCCGCAAGCTCGATCTGAGCAGGTCCTGCGGTTAGCGAATGGGTCAAGATCTCTTCCCGAGACCGAGCAAACTGCGAAGCGGCCGAGCGACGCGATCTTGCTGATGCAGCGCTGGGGTGGCCAGATGGGTGAGATGCATTGGAGCCCAGGTCGAAGGACGGAGGTCGCGCGTAAAGTGGGTTCAACTCGGAGATCATGTTTCGCCGTGTTCCGCGATGGAAGGCGCGACCCTGGGACGTGTAACATACAGCCCAGTACGTGCAAAGCCAGGCTCGGCTGATCTTCCGTCGCATTACGTCGGTTTTGGTCGCAAACAATCGACTTTCTGGTGTCTGAATCATAGCGGTGGCCGGCGATCTGTTGCATCTGGAGGCCGCGGCTGTGTACCGTGCAGCGAGAGGCTGCAGCACGCCCAAGATGGCACCAAGGCGAGGGGAAAGCATTGAGAGGACAGACGAGCGCGAGGAGTTCATGAAGAAGCTCTCCGGATACCATCAAAAGCGCGGGTGAGTAGCAGGGCATATACAAGCTTCTGTGTCACGTGCGACTGCTCACATGCGCGGCGTCTTTCAGCACCAACCTCGAGCCAGAGCCGAAAGTTGGCATCCGACATGTTGACCTGCTCAAGCTCT
Source organism: Teratosphaeria epicoccoides (assembly GCA_021401465.1). Lineage (NCBI taxonomy): Eukaryota > Fungi > Ascomycota > Dothideomycetes > Mycosphaerellales > Teratosphaeriaceae > Teratosphaeria > Teratosphaeria epicoccoides. The sequence goes on along the minus strand of JADDMT010000065.1, from coordinate 160,619 downwards.
ACCAGCGCGTGGTAGGCGAGGGCGGCTACGATCTCGTGTCGGACACCAAAGCGAAGCCGTTGATGTGGAGGAAGCTGGCAGAGGAGTTCATCGGCAAGAACGTGTACACCGCCGCGCAGGCCTTTCAGATCAAGAACGTCTACTACAAGAATCTATGTGCGTACGAGATCAGCAATCACTGGAAGAAGGAGCCCCCGCCGAAGGAGATCTTAGAGGAAGTCACGGCGAAAGGCGGCAATGTGATGGGCAGGACGCTGGAGAACTTTGTCAGGCCGCCGACCAAAGAGGAGAAGTTGGTGGCCAGTGCCGACGCCGACGATGAAGGCACGAGCCCGGAGCAACGGACACCAAAGGGCGAGAACACCATGGACAGCGCGGAAGATCCAGGCAGTGCGACAGGGCGCACAACTCGCGGTTTGAGGCAGGCTCCACCGCAGAGAGTGCTCTTCCAGCCAGACTTGACCTCGGGCAGGCACGCACGCGGGGCAGTCCAGGCCATGAACTCTCCCACACCCGGAGCTGGACTCAATGGCTTCGTGAATGCTTCCAACGGTGCAGCGTCTGCCACCTTGGCCAACTATGAGCCGTCACAATCATACCCACTATCTCTCAAACCCGTCACCACCCCCGCAAACAACCCCGACTACTACCGCAACGAGCGCAAACGCAAGGCCGAGGCGAATGCCGGACCACTGGCAAAGAAGTACAAGAACATCATGCTACCGGGTACCGGCTTCATAGGACCAAACATATATGTGCGTGCCCAGTTGGCCCTCCAGAGTGGCATGCCCGAAGAGGAGCAGTACGCCTTACATCATCTGGTCAAGATCAGCCATGAGCGAGGTGACAAGTATCGCTTCGATCAGTTTCCCGGCTTGGCGGAGGCATTGGTCAAGAAGGTCTTGCAAGTCAGCAGCATTTTCTACGATGTCGAGTGGGATGTAAGCTACGACGACGATACCATGGACGCTGACGAAGAGACCCTTAATGGCTTGACCGGCAGCAGTGATGTGATTAGGAAGCTGCAGTCACGCATACCTAAGCTAAATGACGACGGCATTCTTGATGGTCCCTCTCAATCACAGCTGAATTGCGTCACGGAAGCTGGCTTGGTGGTCAGGAATATGGTCCTCCAGCACGAGAATGCTCAATATCTCATCAGGCAACCACTTATCCGGGACGCGATTGCGATAGTTCTCAACCTCCCACATCATCCTGCCATCGTCGAATTGCAACACTATTTGCTAGAGGTTGCCGAACAGCTGCTCGTCTGGTGCGACCTTGGCCCGCAGGACGCGCTGTACCAAAGCCTGCTTGCACAGCTGTACAGTCAGGATCGAGGCGCGATCGTCACGGCTTTGCGAGCGATCAGCAGGATTGCAATGAACTTGCAGGGTCCCAAGAGATTAGACGATGTACCTCGTGAGGTCTTATGGAACGTTCAGCAGTGGTTGTTGATCGAAGACGAAGAGCTGCGTAGTGCTTGTCTCGATTTTCTCTTCCAGTACACGTCGTTCAGCGATAATGTCGAGAATCTACTGCACGACCTTGACGTGAACTTGCTCGCACAACAACTCAGCCGGCTTCTGCTCTTCGGCGGCAAAGAGCACGTTCAGCGGCCGTCGGCTCGCTCACAAATTGAAGACTCGAGAAATCCGCCACCTGTTCCAGTCGTCTCAAAGAGCATCGTCGGGGACCTGCTCCAGCTTGATGAGCCCGAACGCTCTTCAGAATGGCTGCGCATGTGTTTCATGTCCGACAAGGAGTCAGAGATGACTCAAATATCTCTGTGGCAGAGTTACCAGCGCACCTTCGCGCCCTATCAAACAACGCATCCGCATTTGATCGCAGGCGAATTCATTAAGAATGTTAGCACCACGTTTCCTGGAGCCACTGCACAGGTTGCGGCTGCTAGTAAATACGTCATCAGAGGCATTCGCTCTCGCAAAGTGCCGGTCGATACCGGATTGTTGTCGGGAGGCAGAGGCAGCGCGAGCGAGAAGGGCAAGGAGCTGGTCAAATGTTGTTGGAAGGTGCCAAAGCATATTGAGCCACAGAGAGATCCGATTACTGGAGTACAGTCTGGACCAGTCACGACAGAGGAAGAGTGTGACGATTGGTTTAAGCACAGCGAAGACATACTACAGCACATCCTGAAGGATCATCTGAACATACCGCAAAATCGGACGGACACGGATTCTTCGGGCGACAAGATGGATCTTGATTTGACGCCGAATCCGACGAGCAGACCGACCAGCGCCATGGCGAACGGCCATGCCACGCCAAATGGCAATAGCCTTCCGGCGAAGAACTCTATCGGCCAGCAATTTGATTTCGCAGCCGCCGACAAGACAATATATGGATGCAAATGGGGCGCTTGCAAGAGAGTCTCAAAGGACGTCTTTGCCACTGGGCCAGACACCGAAATCCCTCGGACAACGCTCTTCGCCAGACACATCCAGACCCACCTTCCCACTACGACAGGTACAGACGCGTCGAAGCACCACCTTGCGCCGTCGTCCGTGCACCAGCCTATCTCCGGCGATCGCGTCACGTACGACCTCATCGTCGACGAGAAGCACGACGCCACTGGGCTGCCTCTCGGCGCGGTGCTTGTGCTGAGGAATATCGCGAAGTTCATGCCTTCGCCAACACCTGCCTTGGCGCCAGCGGTGCAGTCGCAGAATGACAGTCCGCTCAACGGTACCAACGGCGTGATAAACTCCAAGGAGAAGGACGGCAGTTTGGTGCAGAAAGTCTTTGGAGACGAAGTGAAAGAGAGGCTGTTCTTCGCCATGACTGTGGCGCCAAAAGTCCTGGGCCCTTACGTTGGCAGCGTGTTGCGCGCGATCGGGCAGCAGGAGGTCTAGGATACCTCTGCGGTTAGAAGCTGGCCACGCTCCTTTGCGGAACAGGCGCTTTTGGATCCGTCGGCTTATTTGCGCGGGTACTGCTAGCAGAGCACCTTGTTTGGGGTGTACGATTCGGATGTTGACGGGTTTCACACCATGGGTAGCGTGGAGTTCGTGCCAGGATGTTCGAACACCAGGGGCGGTGGCTTGAGAGATATCACACGCCGCGGGGTATGCGTATGAAACCAGGCGATCATCATTCATCTATTTTGTATGAGTATTCGTCGGGAAATGCTACTTACGATAGTTCTGAATCTCGCAATTTCGCCGCCCCAAGAGACGCAACGAGACTCCAAGAGTCTAGGCGACGTCTTCTTTCACTTGCATGATCACGATATGCTGGATTTTCTCTGCCATCAGAAACCAGCTAGCATAGCTCTTGCTTGTGGCGAGCCGCTTGCATCCGTCTGGCCCTTTCCCAACCGTGGCTAAAGCGTCATATATATACACGTGTGTAAGAAGACAATGCACCCGTCCTTGCGTTACTGCTTCACTTCCCTACCAAAGACCACTTGTGTACGGAACGCATTTATAGCGACAAGCTTTACCGTCTCTCGAAGGACCGCTATCCAATTCACCAACACCACGATGTGCTCTCCACGCATCCTCCTCATCCTAGCCACCCTCGCCGCCAGCATCGAAGGACAATGTTCGAGTCCCGCGGGTCGATACTGTAGTTCAGACAGCAAATACGTCGTACGTCCCACTTGTTACCCACGCTCATGGCCGGGCGCCAGGAGATGCTAACCCCGACTCTCTGTTGCAGCTGGACTGCGACGACAAAGGCGTTGGAACGATCGCGGATAACTGTGTTTCGAGGTCCTCAAACTGCCACTGCAGCAAAGAGTCCTTGTACCCAGGCGACGATTCAGCCAAGTGTCTCACGGACGTGTTTTTCCAGGGTTGCTGAGCACATGCTTCACGAGCGGCAGTCATGGTGGCTAGGTGTGATCCGCGGTCCAGGCTCAGTCAATCGCTTCCAGACCGTCGGATCACTTGCATCGAGAGCTCCTGAGCCTGGTATGCTGCCGGGCTGGATTCGTCTGGACTTCCATTCGTGGCTCAAAACATATACTGAAAACATGGTCAGCGGCGTTCATTTGTAATCAGTACGCAAAACGTGTCTTATGCTAGAATGCGGGTTCCCTCCATCAGTCAGGTCTCTGACGCGTCACGTAAGCTTCAGTCTCGTTGTCGTTGCTGTCGATCTTGCGGCTGCGAACGTCGCGTTGCCATACAAGTATGCCCGAGGCGGACCATGCAAAGGATTTGAGGGCCGATACCGAAGAACGTCATGGCGACGCCGAAATTATTGCTTGGTATGATGGTCGGCAGTGTTTGCCGTGGCGGGCACGCCGACTACAGCTGGCACGTCGCCGGACGGCGTCCGAAAGACAGCCGTATTGTGACTTGAATTAGCGAAGCACACGTACCGAACGATGCTGTGGACGAAGAACTCACTTCTCAGCGAGAAGTCCATGACCGACCCCGCTCACCGGCGCAGCGAGGCTGAAGCATCAATGGCCGGTGCCCTGGAGCCAGTCGCTCCTCGTCTTGCATCGTGTAATGCGCGACGAGTGTTTAGTGTCGAGCTGGCCCGGTGGTGCTGGCAATTTTGTTGTGGAGTCAGTTCTGTTTGGTGATTTATGCGAGAGATCAGCAATCATCGTCTCAATTCCGTCGTCTATGGTTCTCCGAAACGCCACGCTAAATATATACATCATGCTGTTGTGGACTTCTGTTCCCGTCGTCATTTCCGCCGTTCAGATATCTTCCTGGCGGAAGATGAACGGCAGTTCATCGTCTTCTTCCTCCTCCTCCTCCACCTCCTCCACCTCCCTACTCCCCTCCGCAATGCTCTGCGCGCTCAGCCTGCTCCGCACATGCGGCTGGTGCGCCAGGGCCCCACGCGACGGCGGCGACGACGTGCTCAAGCCAGGCACGTTGCTAAGGCGCCGGCTTGGCGGCGTCGACGAAGCGTTGATGAGGCTCGACGCACTCATCTCGTCGGCGAGGGCCCCGACGCCACCATCTCTAAGCGCTGAGTACTTAGAGAGATTCACGACCTGACTGCCACGGCTGCTGGGCTTGGTCAGGGCGTGGTTCTTTACCGCAGCGCCCTCCAACAACTTCACAAAATCTGCGATGTTCTCCTCGTCCGACTGCGGACCAGCGACCCCGCCATCCGAGGCCGAATTGCGCGTGGACGAGCTCCCAGACCCAGCGGAACCACGACCGGCGGCCTGGGAGCCCGAGGCGGAGTATTGGCGGCGTGGGCGGTTCGCGAAGGATGACGAGTACCGCTGGACGGGAGCCGGCTTGGGCGAGGGAGAACCAGAAGAAGCAATGGCGGCGTCTGTGGAGAGAGGCGAGGCGCCTGGGGCCCGAAGTGCCTGCTGCGGGAGCGTATTGAGCGAGAGGCGCTTGTCGCGAGGGATCGATGAAGGGCCAGAGCCGGTGGAAGAGGCGCCAAGTGTAGAGTAATGCGCCAGCGTTGGTGGGAGAACAGGCGAGCGGCCGCTCTGAGTAGAAGGAGAGCGTGGAGATGAAGCTTCAAGCTCTGCATCGCCTAGTGAGCCGGCCTTGAACGGCGATTTGCCGTTGAAGCGGATTGGCTCACCGCGTGGCCTGATGCGATTCGATGATGATGAGGAAGACGGCGAGCTGCCCAAAATCTCCTTGCGAACCTCGTCCTTGCTTGGAAGGATCTCATGGCCGAGCTCGTCTCTGGCAACACGATTGAGGCGATCCATGCTCGCTCTTTCCTCGTCTGCGTCGTCTATGTCTTGTGTAATGTGATGGTGTTGGATTTCTGATAGCGGTGACTCCCTCTTCTCGATGTTTGCTCCTCCGTGGAATGTGCCCAAACTGCCGTAAGCGCCCAGTAATGCTCTAGGCTGCCGTTGCGTTGTCCGTGATTCCGCCGCACTGCCGTATTGTGTGCGTGATGCGGTCTGTGAAGCCGCCACCGATGATGATGATGATGATGATGTTCGTGGTGCTCGCGCGCCTGCTGGAAGTGAGCCGCCGGCGCGTGCGAGGTGATGAGCGGCGAGGGTCGGTGGGAGGCCTTGGTCGCGGCTCAGGAATCGCGAAGAAAGCAGCGCCTCAGAATCCACGACGCGAATCTCGGCAGAAAGTCTGTAGCCCGCTCTGATATGAAGAGGACCAGCAGGACAATGCAGAGCTGGTATAGCATGGTGTCGGACAAAGTGCAATGGGTCGGTCGTGTTGGTACTGAGGCTGGTGGCAAGCTCCGAAGGGCAAAGGGGAGCGTACAATGAGTCCTTGTAACCGCGTGATGTCGAAAGACCCTGGCTGCTTCCGCCAGACCTGATGCCCCCTTCCCTGATGCGATATTTGAGCCGCAAATTGTGCCCATTACCACCAGCTTGTCTGCCAAAACGCCGATACAGCTTCCACGCGGGCAAGAAGTGCAGAAACGTGTAGAGCGATCGGAAGAGCACCACCCCCTTCTTGTACACATTGGCAAGCTGATCGTTCAATTCTTCGGCGGAGTAACCAGCCTTGTCGCCCAGCTCGATTGTCCACCGCTCCAACACCACCTCAGACACCGTACCACCGCTCTTATTCTGCGTACGAGGGCCGGAGGCGGTGCAGCTGCTGGAGAGAGCATCGGCTACGTCCCAACGCCGACCGCTATCGTCGACGAAGACCAGCGCCTGGTTCGAGCTCAGGCCTGCCGTATCGACAAACACCTCGATCACCAGCGGCGACGGCCGATCCTCGATAAGATCAGGCCGTCTCCATTCGACAAGATCATCAAGCAGGGCGTCAGTATCGTCCATGACGATGTTGAACTACAAGGCGAGGTCAGCCAATGTCCGGGCAAGCACCACAGCAATGACAGAGTGCATGAGGAGCAGGGACAAAGAGAGCATCAAGGCAAACAGCAAGAGCAAGGCAAGCATAACACGAGACGATACAACGGACATGGTGGGAAGAGCAGTTAGCCTGTCCAGCAAGGCCCCATGCTCCGCATGAGCAAATTACGAGCAAAGACTGGAAGCATGACGGCCATGGTGCAATGCATCTCGCATCCAGAACAGCCAGGGACACATATGACGGTCGAGCCTGAAGTCCTCTCCCTTCGTGCTAGTCGTCGTGATCTCAAAGCAGCAGTACGGCGAGCTTGAGCGATCCATGCATGCCGACCAGCTCAAGATGCAGATCAATCGGGGCAACATCGCGATCAGCACTGGCACACCCAATACAAAAACAGTGCCATGAATGGGCAACAGCTCAAACCTGAGACTTCTGCTCCACCTGATGCGCACATCCCAAAACCAGCCAATGTCCGCTTGCGCTCATGCCTCTGGCTTGAGGCCTCAATCAGCTGCGATGGCAGCAGCAACTCAGCTCGCAACAATAAAGCCATGCTTCAACAAGCTGCTGCGGACCGGACGAGCAAACTCGTCCCTGGACCTTGCGATGACCCATCGACAAATTCGTATGCGAACAATCGGTGACGCTCAACGGGCGCGTGGCTTGCTGATCGCGCCAGATTCACCCGAGAAAGCGTAGCCAGCCTCAGTATCGGACTTCCATGCCTCCGCCACCGATCGATTCGAGCGAGATTCCGGCTCAAATCCAGGGCATGCAGTGACAGGTTGCCATAGCTAGTGGCTGACCCACAGCCAAACCGTTCCAGCAAACGGAAGGAATCAGCAGCCAGTATGGAGAAGGTCTCCAGCGGGCTTATAGGTATGCACGGAACATAATGTCAGGCTCGCCGATCTGCCAGACTGTATGATGCTACCAGCAATCCGCGCAGCCTCGCACCAACGTCCACTGAGACTCAGGCGCCATGACAAGAGCCTTTCCAGCTTTCTGATCACCTGAGCAATCGAACAGCACAGCTCGGCACGACGCGGAGACAAGCACTACGCTCAAGAAGTTCATCCCTCAGCCAGCTTCGCCATTGCCAATCTCTGCAAGTTATTCCGAGCTTGCTTCGGTTCTATCCAGATTGTATCTCCCGCAAACAACCTCTAAGCAGGTGTTGGCTCCAAGCACGAGAGGCTTGTGTCCATCTGGCACTCGGCCGCGTATGCATTGGAGGCGCCATGCTGCTGCGTGAAGCACGGCAAAATACTTGCGCTGTGTCACTACGCATTTTTCTTGACCATCGACATGTTTGGAGAAGAGCACGTTCTGCAATTTTTGAGCTTGAATCGGCTAGATCCCACATGATCATCCCATGCTCCTGAGGCGGACGCAGGTATCGGCAGAAGACTCCCATCAGTGTCGAAGCCACTGAATAAGACGTTAGGCCGCGCACCATTCGTCTCCGATTTGGGATGACTGTGTCCCGCCACAGCTGCTCGTCCGGCTCGGGAGGAACACATGGACTCGGCGCGAGCCTCGATGGCCGTCGAGAGAGCGTAAGCCGAAGTCTTGTACACGTCTGTGGTCCATCCCTGGTCCAGCCGCAAGCTGACAGCTACCAAGTCAATTTCGACAGAATCTCTCTACCAGTCGAGCTATTGCTGGTGTCTGGGGATGGCATCTCGAATGGTGACTGTTTTGCCGAGCAAGGAATGCCTGGAGTATCAAGACCGAGATTTTGATGGATCTGGATGCCATTGACTTCCACCAGCGATTCTCATCTTCAGATGCTGCCGGGCACCAAGCACCCGTACGCGGATCGCTGGCACGTACTTGATCAATGCGACAGCACAAATATGTAAAGCCAACATGCAACACGCCAGCGCTCAGATCGTCTCTGCCCATCACCTCCCACAGGTTCCTTTCGACCGTTGCTGCCAAGTCTCCAGTCGCGATGCACGGTTCCATAAGCCAGACTCCCGCGCGCAATCCATTCTCAAGACCAGATCACGACAATATGTGCATGGGTAACAAGATCCAAACAAGCTCTCCTGCGTGCCACACCAGCGCCACGCAGAGTTGGCACCAGATCAGGGCACAAAGTCACAGCAAATGCAGAAACAGAACATGTCAAAAAGCTGACTTACCCATCGATTCTCTTTGATGTCGCCATTGCGATTGTACGTCTGTGGCAAGTGCGCGCGTGCCGAGCATATCATCAGTGCGGCTTTCGTGTGGAAGTTCTGCACAATGCAATCAGCTGCTATGTACTACACCTCATCGCCATTGCTCAACGCGTCGACACTTTGGTAACATGCGCCGGCCTTCGACTGGTTTGGGCACAACGCGCCGCAGATCGTCATGGCGTTTCGTATGCCTGCCTCTGCATTCTGTGCTCTCCCCGCAGGCTTCATCCACAATGCTCCTGTGAGGTCAAACGTAGTCCTCATCCCGCCACAGCAAAGACGCAGCCAAGCCCGCCATGCCGCTGATCCAAAAACTGATCGGAGGGTTGTCACGTACCTGCACAATCTGATTCAACTTTGTCGTCTCTCTGCCTGCAGCTCCAGCAGAGCTTTCGGCTCTCCCTCTCCTACCCTGATCACGGCCGTCACCCCCAGCTCTTTCGGTGTAACTAGCCAGATCGACGCTCGATCTCGTCCGCTGTGGCGGCTGTTCTCTACTGTTGTTCGTTCGCTCTGGATTCGTCGCAGAATTACTGGCGGCCGACGCTGACCGCGGCGAGGCTCGTTGGTGTTGATGCATGGTGCCCAGAGTCTTGCAACTCTCCACGATTGTCTACGGTGATTTTGGCTAGCCCGATCGTTGGTGGGTCGTATGTCAGCGCAGCGGCCTGGGACGTCCAGCACAGGATATTTGCTTGGCTATCGATGTGGTCGTGATGCGTGAGCTGTCAACCCAAGACTGTCGTTGTTACGATGGACAAATGGAGGCACAGGAGCGGTTCGACGTTGGCTCCATCGTCACGCGATGTGAAGTGAGTTGATCAGAGCGCTGTGTTGCGTGCTCAAGGAGCGAGCAGGTGTGGTAGGTCACGGAGTACCTTTCCCTTTGATGGCATGCGACAGCTGCACACCTGATGCTTGCCTCGGGCGCGCCTATTTCGGAGTGGCCATGCTGTGTCTCCACTGTTTTGACGATTGCTAAGGCAACCACAAGGGTGCGATGAAGGCAGGAACCAGCTTCTGGGGCGTTGTGAGGCAAAGCAAGCGGTTGCCGGAGTTCGCTGGGAAAGAGCTCCTGTCTCTGTGGAGTCGAGATGAATCATGCGCCGGATGCGCTACCTTGTGCAAGCTTTCGCAGTGTTGAGATCTCTCCCGCCGATGACACGAAAGAGGGAGACCTCGTGACTCTTCCTGAATACTAAATAACACGCCGTGATCGTGTGGCCGGGTCAGGCCGTTGAGTCCATCCACGGACCTCTGTCTTCTGACTCGACGGGGAGCTGCTCGGGTATGCAGGTAGCTGTCTGCCGCTAGTGGCCTATGCTTACGGTGTGTGCACGAATGGGCGTTTCCAAGACGACGGGCAGCTCGATGAGTCTGTGAGGCCGAGACGGTGGTCGCCACTTTGACACGATGGATACAACAACACGTGCAGCGTTCCTGGCCCCGACTTGGAGCGGTGTGTGTTTTGGAATTTTTGGACACGCAACTTGGAAGGAATCGGGCGCGGATCTTGCTGCTGCTCATCACGTGGCTTGGCTGTGGATGCAGGCAAGGTTAGACTTTCCTCGCGCGACGGCAGCGGCCCACGGCTCTGGCAGTGGTGCATGTCTTCTATGTGACTCTATCTGGGTCTATCCTGCCATTCTCCCTATCTACGAAGTAACACATACGAGAAAGATACGATTTGCTCCGTCGTCAAGCGCCAACTCCACCCGAGAAAAGTCAAAATGCCCTGAAAGCGGGAATAATGCGCTGCGACGCGTGGCTGCCAGATGCCGTGGGGAGCGGCCAAGTCACGACATGTAGCCACTTCCTCCCCTCCTCCCCAATTCGTCGGCCAGCCGGTGCGATCACGGTCTCAGGAGCGGGAAGCAGAGCCACCACCCAGTCGACGTCTGTCGCTTCGCGGGCCCATAGAGCATGGCGCACAGCCAAATGGCTTGAAGCCAATGTATCCATGCTCTGCCACATACGCCAAATGCGCTTGGTAGTTCTTCATGCCGCCAAAATACAGCCTCAAACACCGTTTCTTGCCCGGTATGTTGGCGCCAAAAATCCAGTTGTCCTGAGATGGTCTTTTGTTAATACAGCACGCCTCGACTTCAAGGCGGAAGGAACTCACCGTAGCTTTCCAGAACAAGCTCCGCGACGCTAACTTCTCACACAGCGCATCATACTCTTTCTCAGCTTCGTGCGTAGCTTCAATTGGTGCTCCAGATCCGCTTGCTTCCGCACGAGCGATTGCGTCGGTGAGGAAGTCGACCTGGACTTCTATTGAGGGAGGCACGTTGCTGAGAGGCCCTTTCGGTCCTTGAATCATAAAGAGGTTCGGAAACTCTGGGACCACGAGCCCGAGGTAGCCTGGCGAAGTATCAGCATACAGGATCATTATTGTAATGGAGGACGGGCTTACTTGTCGGCCCTCTGGGCTCCCAAGCCTCCCTCAACGTGAGTCCATCCCGCCCTCTGATGAGTACCCGATTATAGCTTCCTTCACAAGCATCAAACCCAGTAGCCATAATCAACAGATCCAATTCGTACAACTTGCCATCACTCGTTCTCACGCCTTCAGCCTCAAACTTCTCAATCGGCGTCTCACTCGTAAGCACAATGTCCACATTCTCCCGATTGAACTGCTCGAAATACCCTTCTCCACTCCGAGAGTTGCCATCGCATAATGGCCGACGGGCATACAGGTCATGCGGCTGCAGCTTCCTCGCCTTCTCCGGATCACGCACAGTCTGCGCGATCTTGCGGCGAATAAAATCGCAAGCAGCTTCGTTGGCTTCGGCGTCGAAGGTGATATCGTTGAAGGTGCCAAACATAAAACGGAAGCCATTGCCTTTGTCCCAGGCGTCCTGGAAAATGCGCTCGCGCTCCTCAGGGCTTACAGAATAGTATGAGATATGGGATTCCTCAAAGCCGAAGGCCGTGACGCTGTTGCGGAGCTGATGCGCAATGCTGTCCCAATTTTCATGGATCCAGGCTCGATGCTCGGCCGACATGGGCTTGTCCCTAGATGGCACAGAATATTGAGGATGGCGTTGGAAGCACGTCAACGTTTTCACTCTCTTGCCCAGATCTGTTATGATCTGGATGCCCGTCGAGCCGTTCCCAATAACGCCAACACGTTTGCCTTCGACAGGGTAGCCCTGTGGCCATTGGGCGCTGTGGTGGATGTCGCCCTTGAAATTCTCGATACCTGCGAACGCTGGGATGTTCGCCTTCGACAGCATCCCTAGCCCAGTGATCAAATACCGGGCTCTCAACCTCTCACTGCCATTGACCGTGATGTGCCACCGGCGGTCCACGTCGCTCCATTCGGCCGCTTGCAATTGAGTATTGAATCGCATATATCTGCGCAGCTCGTGCCGTTCCACCACATGGTTCAGATATGCTAGAACCTCGGGTTGTTTGATATAGTGATCCTGGAGAGGGTACGTCTTCAGATCGTCCTTGTCGAAGAAGAAATGGTAAACGAAACTCTCTGTATCGGACATAGCGCCTGGGTAGACATTATGATACCAGGTCCCACCAACATCGCCCGCCTGATCGATCACGACACTCTTTGTGAGGCCGATCTGTTGAAGCTTCCAAATCTGATAGATTCCTGCAAAGCCGGCGCCGACGACAAGGGCGTCAAGGTCTTCTATCGCCATTGTGCTCTTTGAGAATGAATTTTATTGAAATATAGAAACACTTACATGCTGCATTCTTGCGACAGGAACAGGTTCTTGTACGCTGGCCGACAGAGTTCCGCCTTCGGGTCGAATTGACCGATTTGTGCAATGCGGAATGGGACGGAGACAAGGTCATGCTCGAGTCTCTCGGGTGGAGAAGCTTCGTTGAATGATTCACGCAGCTATGTCGCAGCAACAATGGGCGCCTGTCACCCTGCTCCAATGAGGAGAGCAATGTGTAGCGGTTCGCCGGGGACGGCCTGCTTGCTGCTAACGCAGGATCTGGTACATACAGAAGCTCGAAGTTGGGTGCGAGATGACCGCGCGCATCTCAAGAAACTATATGCGCCATCCATCGCCTTGACTAGATCAGCTCATCTGTCTGAAGACCAGCGGGTGTGGCAGAGACTTTCTCCGTCGGGGACCTGACAGGAGGGCGTGAAACAGCGGTAGGAGGTATGATGACGAGCGGCTTTCACTTGTTTGAGGCTGCGAGGCTTGCTCGGTCAGGAACCTGGTTACGTTCTGTGTGGTAGCAAGGGTTCGCATTCATGGTGTTTCGTGATGAGTTGATCGTTGACATGATGGAAGTGGGATGGGTTGCAGTAAGAAAAGGAAGAACATTGAAGCAACGTGTCGACGTAAAATTGCTATGACGCGTGCGCGGCCTCCTTTCATCCTTCGCCCTCAGCCTCTGGTGCAAACCTTCGCATTTCCCTCAATCGCTACATGTGACTTCAAGATACATGTACCTTAGTGCTCACTGCCTGCTGAGTGCACGATTGCGTGCTGCATAGCGTAGACTAATCCCAGCATGCGAAGATTCGTCGGCGCAGTCACTCCAGACCTACTGTGGCCAACGTGGCCCTAGTCTCAGGATGTCCTATGAGCCATTAGCAGACACCGAATTGGACGAAGTCGTGGGCGGAAGCTCTCATGTATCTGTCGAAGACGCTCATCCTAGGTCTGTCTTCCATGGACGGACTTGGTTCAAGTCCTCTCGCGCATATCATACCGCCATCTCAATCGCGGCCGGTACTGTGATGGCGCTCTTTGGGTATGAGGTGAGGGCGGAAGACGGTGTGTGCAATGGCGGCACTGAGCTGATGACAGCTTCTACTCATAGCAAGGCGTTTTTGGCGGCATCATAGTCGGCGATGACTTTTTAGAGTATTTCAACCATCCTTCGCCGGCGGCGCAAGGATTTGTTACGAGCGTCTATGGTAAGCAATGCACGACAGTCCTGCCATACGATGCATTGAAGTCCTTACTCAACATTCGAATAGATCTTGGCTGCTTCTTCGGCGCTCTGCTTACCCTCATCGTGGGTGAGAAGCTCGGTCGCAAACGTGTGCTCATCGTCTTCACGATCATAATGGGCGCCGGCATCATTTTACAGACCGCTTGTCACAATATGACGGCAATGGTTTGGGGTCGCCTCATTGCGGGAATCGGCAATGGCGGAAATACTGCCACCGCTCCTGTATGGCATGTCGAGACGTCCCATCAGAGCGCGAAGGGCAAAGCCGTGGTGCAAGAAATGGCTGTCAATGTTCTGGGCTTCGTCATATCGAATGTCATCACCCTTTTGTTTAGTGGGCTGGTCACGGAGGCACAGTGGAGGTTCCCGCTTGGTATTCAGCTGATCTTTGTGGCAATTATCTTGACCATGGTACCGCTGCTCCCAGAAAGTCGTGCGTATTGGCGTTGCAGATTCTGATGAAGTAAGGTGGCAAAGCTGATGTTTCAGACAGCCCGATGGCTGCTTGCACGCAAGAGAGACGAGGAAGCTAAGCATGTGCTGACCCTCCTGAACGATCACGATGCCGCCGACGAATTTGAGCAGATCCGCAGCTCTGTCCGAGCCGAGCAAGCTGCTCAAGGGTCCTGGGCCCAGCTTTTCAAGGGGGGCATTGCAACACGCCGTGTCCTGCTTGGCATGATGCTTCAGGTGGCCCAACAACTCTCTGGAATCAATGTGTGTCTAACTTGTCGACCTGTGAGGTACAGTGCTGATTTTTGGTAGGTGCTGGCTTACTACCTGCCGGTCGTTCTGCATCGAAGTGTCGGGCTGTCCCAAATCACTGCCCGCCTTGTGGCCACGTTCAACGCTGTGAGCTTCTGGCTAACAACCTCGGCCTCAATACTGTTTGTCGATCGAGTCGGGAGACGACCACTGTTGATGAGCGGGGCCGGCATGATGGCTATAGCGTTTCTCGGAGTCGCAATCGGTGTCGGAACTGGTTTGGCCATGCCTGGCAGCCATGCTCCCGGAATTGTGGCTACTGTCTTCATCTGGCTCTACTTCACGTCATTCTCTTCGGGATGGATTTCGGTTCCGTGGCTCTATCCAGCCGAAGTCAATTCCTTGTCAACCCGAACCAAAGGCGCGGCGTTGGCCACCGCGATGGACTGGTACGTTCTTGATCAACAGCAGAGTACTCGAGACACTGGCTGACCTATTCATCACTGCGCAGGTTGTTCAACTACGTCGTTGTTCAGACAACGCCTCCAGGAATCCATTATTTGCAATGGGGCTTGTACTTGATCTACGCCATCCTCAATGCTGTCTTCGTCCCACTCGTGTTCTACCTTGTGGTCGAAACGAAAGGCCGAAGCCTTGAGGACACCGATCGTTGGTTTGCGGAAAACCCCGCGTGGCTTGTCCACAAGGCAGATCATTCGACCGGACTCCAGTCAGCTGTCGACGGTCGTGCATTGTCCAAGCTGGTGATCCCGGACGATCACGCGGCTATGATGGGCGCTTGCGAGATTTCTGCAGGCAGTGGATCTCAGAATAGTGAAACTCCCGCGACCCGTCGAGGCTCGTATCCGACGCTTGAGTCAGCCTGATTGGACAGGTTATGGCAAAAAGTCAGGATCGGCGTCATGTAGGGCCAGGTAGCTGACAGCCATGCTTTGACAGTAGACCCAGTATCGAAACCTTGCTCTTGTGCCAGCAGCTCTCCACGAATAATACTGGAGTCGCAAAAGCCACGTTGGACCTCAAAGGTGCTCCGAATTGGGTGCTGACACAGATTGCCAGATTTCGTGGACTCGTTGCAACGCTGCATCCGTGCTGACCCTGCCATGTGCGGCGTGCTTGTACCCCTAGTGCATCGGTGCCAGTAGAGAGCACATGGGGACACTGCAGCGGTGCGACTACGCCACTGTCAGCCGTGAGAACGGCCATTGATGGGTCATGGAATAGACTCTGACTTTTATGGCATCGATTGCTAACCTGCACTTGCGGATTGATCCGGGATCACGAGATGAATTCATTTGCTCGGAATGTGCACAATATAGCTGCTCGTTCTCCTACTTCTATATACATATCTTGTCCCTACCACGCATGGTCCGCAGGATACTGCGCCGCCTCTCCGCGCGCACATCTTCACCCAGCTGCAACGCATTCCTTCGGCCTCGCCAACTCACGTGGAAATACTTGATGCTGTCGTAATGGAGCGCTGCGGCTGGCGGGCTCAGAAGAGAGGCACGAATGCTGCGCAAGTCGCCTTGCACCTCCGAAGGCTCAGCTAGCTGCAAGCTGCTGGGTCATAATACCAAACCAGTCGGGTGTAAGCGGTGCATCCCACGATCTGTTCCCACTTTCGAACTTCAAGGAGGAGGCGTTGTCGGTGCGCAGGTGCTTCGTTGCCATCGCAATTGATATGGCAACCGCTCCGCGATGCGTGCCTCCAAAGACATGGCGCATTTACCAACCCAGCCCAAAGAGAAAATGGTCAGCCATCGTAAGTCAGAACGAGCAAGTTCGTCCTGCTCAGCGAGGTTCCGACGAGACCACGACCCTAGGCGATCTCTACTCGGCAGAGGAACGGCGGTTGTGGCGCTACAAGGCTTCGGGCCTAGACTCTAGTCGACGGCCACATCTATCGCATTCCTCTGTTGCCAACGTATTATCGATCCAAGAGATTGAGCGTATCTTCATTGAGAATATAAAGCAATCGCTATCGCCGAGCTTCGACAGCCATATTCATGCGACAGGGCTGACGCCGTCGTCGGCAAATTTACTGAGTTGAAGGCGAAAGCTCAAAGTGGATCAGATCTCCAAATCGTGGTCGCGGGAACCCAGCTCGAAGATTCGAGCTCATATGGCGCCACCGAAATGAAGTGTGGACTGGCCGCCAAATTTATCTTCTATGACTATAGGTGTGTTGCCTGTAGTAATGTCAGGATAGGAGGCTAGACAAGGCAAAATGTTGACTAGAAGACGCGTCGTTTCTAGGTACGCGTGTTTCCAAACACGATACTGACGCAACGTCACACACACGCAATCAAAACATGGCGCTAACCGCTTTAGGCACCTGCAAAGGGCCTGCAACCCCCTCTCTATGCAGGCTGCTGAAGGTCCCTAATTGCATGCTTCAGGTAGAGAGGGTTCCGGCCGTTGCGTGCTGAGGCGGAAGTAATCAAATTGTACAGGTATCGGAGTCAAGGGCCTTTGCCGGACAGTGTCATCGCACACTGCCACCACGATCGCTGAAAGCGCCCGTGAACCCAAGCACGGAGCCGGGAATGTCTATCGTCGAGCAGCAACAATCATGATTGGTCGCCCAGCGCGCTCGCTCCTGCGCTGGAGCTTGCGCACAGATTTCTCCATCAGCTAACCCAGAGCAATTTGCTTTTTCCCGTGGCGTGGAACGGATACGTTTGCGTCGAGCAAGGCGTTGGCGCTTCGTCCATCTGACAGTATTGCGACAACACTCCCAGCGCCTTCGTCCAGAATTCTGTATTGCGATTACTGGTTTTGGGCATCGGCTCTCTGCAAGTCAACGCACGCAAAGGCTTCTGGAAGGTCCAAGGCGCCCAAGCGAACAAAAACGGTCTGCTTGTGATCGCAGGGTGCACTCGTATCCACGGGGTGTGATCCTCGTCCCAACCTGGAGCGCACCAGAGTTACAACGACACCGTGCCATGATTGTGGCCTGCTCGCGCAACGTCAATGTGACCTCAGACAGCACCAGGGCACTGTTCAAGCGAATACAGTCTTTGCAACATCACAGCGGCGCAAAGGCCACCAACAATGCTTCGGAAAATTGACTAGCTGCTCTGAGCGATGCCCGTGTGTTCAGACTTCGAAACATCCAGCTTAACCAGGTCTCGGGGCGCTCCCACCCCAGCTCACCTACGCACTGTGGCTTTTGGGCGGCGCTATTGCACCTGCTGACAGGTTCATGCCTGCCGGACTCTGGTTATGCTGCATAATAAAAGCTTTGCTCCCTCTTCGTTGATCGCGAACACCACCAACTCGCACTGTATATCATCTCTGGCATTGACGTGATCTTGCCAAGCAATCTCTTTCGAACATTTTCCCACCACAGTGGCAACGTCAACACACCAGACGACGTCATCGAGCACCTCGACCTCCACGCTTCCACAGCCATCATCATCGAATCGTCTGTTTGTAACAATGCCTGGACTCTACACAAACTTCGTACCCCAACAGACCTACCTTCCCCTTGGTTTTCCTGCGCCTCCGACAACGAGGCCAATTTCTGCTTCCAGATGTGAGTTACTCCCGCATCTGCTCTGCGATTGGGCGATCACTAATATCACAGCAGCGCGGCCTACGACCTCAGAGCGACGTGATAGCGCGCAAGACCCAAGCCCTTTCAAGGCGTTTTTCGACCACCAGAACGAGTCTGCAAAAGTTGTCTACGGCTACACTGGCATGCCATTCCGCAACCCATTTGCCTCCAAGAAGAGGCAGCAAGCGTGCGACGTGCAAGCGTGCGACGTGCAAGCTAGCGCACGACAAAGAAGAAACGCAGTCAAGCCGAGAGAGGCAGAAGTTGAGCTGTGTACTTGAGTCATCCTTCGGTCTTCATTCACCGAAATCTCTGGCGGATAAGGCGCCTGGATTGGAATCAGGACTCCGGCGAAGCTCGCTCGCCTTTCAACCGGTACAAAGCGTTGATGACATCGCTGTTCGGACCGTAGGGATCGTCAGTTGCAGAAATTAGGTATGCGTCCGGGACAAAGTTTCTTTACGCCGCTGCCCGTCAGATTGGCGCGCCCAAGTGTTTTCGCAGTCAATCACTACAACGATTTTCTTGTTTCTGGTTACAAAAACATCTATATGGTCAACAACAGACCTTGCGATCAACAGCTCCATTCCGCGGGAATCTGGCTTGTTTGCTGGCATTGATGTGCCGGGGAGGTACGAATACAGGGAAGAGTCGGTCCAGCCTGCAACAGAGTGGGCGCTTGAGCATACTGCGGCGGAAAAGGCCAAGCCTCCCAGCAGCGAAATGCGCATCATCAGATGCCGCGATGCTGTTGTCGAGGCATCGTGGAAGTAGACGTGTGCGGCTCAAGGGAGCCCGGGATTGAATCAAGGAGGAGGTTGAGATCGTGTACATAGATCACTATAATGTAGAGACTGATGATCACATGCGCTTATATATTCGGGACGCGCCTCCGTGGTTTCCTGTACATAGTGGAAGTAAAGAGACATCATGTCCGAGCACCTAGTCAGTACTCGGCCCACTTCAGTATCTCGATCAGCCTAGGCATGGGTTGGAGATCGGAAGGATGTACAGTATGTGTTTTAAGGTCGACGTAGTCCGTATGTGGGCCGCTCCGGATACGGAAAAGCAACAACAGAGGCTCATAACACTCCTTTGCAGCCGGGGATTTTGCGGCAGTGCAATAATTGGGCGAATTTGCAAGCCACTATCTGTCCGACTTGACATTTCTGACAAAACATCTTGCTACTATGGTTTCGTTTGATACTTGCAAGCCTGAAGCACACTGCCGATAAGCAGCCTGATGTGGCAGCGGTGCAGCCTGGCAGCTGTGTCGCAAAATGCTGTCTCCGTCTTGGCTTGCGGTGCCAAGTCCTGCTGACGATGGCCGGTGGAGCACTGCGGTGGGATATTGGTTTCGTCGAAGCAAGCTCAGCCTGATGGTGTGACCAGTGCCCGCGCAGAGAAGCGTTGCGCCCTGCCGCGCGGCAGGGCTGTCTGGGCGTTTTTTGACTAGGTGAGAGGTATACTGCTGCGTCTGACGCAGCGTCAACAGCGCATCAGCGTTCGCATGACCATTGCAAGACGAACGCAGCACTGAACCTCGTTGACATCAATCAAGCGGTTACGCTACGATCGAGCCCGCATGCGGCACGAGGGAGCACGAGACCATTGATTTTCTCGAAAGCTGGAAAACGTTCGTGTCGAAGTTGCTGGCACTCCATGCAGTCATAAAGTCAATGCCCTGCTTGAACCGACAACAAGGGAAAAGTAATCCAGACCGCGAATTGTTCGTCGGTACCACCAAGGCAGCGATTGACTCATCGCTAACCTTCGTGCTAAGGTTGCCATCTGAGAGTCACAATGCTGAAAAACCAACGGGAGAGATTCTGGGCTGTTGTGTCGCACTTCTGGTGCCCCCACACCGGCCACACACCCTGTGGCTGCGCCTCTGACATGCGCGAACGTGTGAGCCGGGGTGCAGCCAGCGTCGGAGAGGTACGGGGAAGCATGTAGACAGCTGTTTCGCCTTGCTTACACCAACCAGAGACGCAGTTGAAGTCCATTCGCGAGGGTTCGCGCACCACAGGCTTCATCGGCGCCGACAAACCCGCTGGTGACGAGGATATTTTGTGGTCCGGGGATGACTCCCTGGCCGTCCAACATTTGTTCGGTAATTCCTCAACGCAATCCTTGCTGAATGCGCATTGCTCACAGGTGCAGCCCCACTGGGCAATGCCATCGCCAGAAGCTCACTTTCATCATCGCTACGCCCAAATAGACACCGCCCGCTTGATAGACCCGAGGCTGTGCCCAAGACATAGCAAACAAGCGAAGCAAAGCCGGCTAAACCTCATCTTCCGCTTCCATGGCGCCATGTGCCTTCCACATGGGGCGCAGCGTCTGAGCTTAAGCTGAACAAGGCAGCAACCTGCCTCGGAGCCAATCATTTTTCTCCAGATCAGCCAACCTCTGACTGCCTTGCAAAGCAATTGTTGACTCTTCACCATTGCGGCCCACACCACGACCGTCTCGTCATGCGCCGGCCTTGCGGTCGTGCTGCAGCCTGTGGATGCCTCGCGCGGACCGCTATACCTTCTGTGACTGTTAGGTCTGCCAGAGGCCACCCTGCCTGTTGCCTTACCGGGCTGAGCACTGCTGGGACCAAGTGTGAGTGTTATATCTGCCTGCTTTCTTCTCGTCTCGCATTCGTCCTCCACTTCACCAATAACACAACCCCATCACGCAAGACTATTACTATCATTCGTCGCCTACTATATTAGCTTGGGCCTCCATCGTCAGCACCCAACATACCTCCGCTCCACTCAAACACATTGGACTCGACCGAAACGGACAGCGCCACCATTTCACTGACCTCTACTACCAATCACCTCGCCGTTGGGTACACCCGGCTACCAAGACGGCAGAATACTTCACCGCCATGCCGTCTCAGAGCAGACCCCAGTACAGGACCGTCGAGGTCCGGCCCGAAGGCTCAATAAAGTCGTCCACTACTGCTCCGTCGTCGCCTGGCCCTGGATCGCCAGGCAAATCTGTCCATTGGGCCAAGGAGACTATTGTGAAGGCAGCACCACGACAACCAATACCCGTGGAACACTGGTCGTTCTATTACTTCGAGTGCCATGCGCGACAATGTCGAGCTTGCTGCAACCCATTGGAAATTCATCAAGATGGCCGACATCTATGCCGCACAGGCTATGACTTAGCACAAGATGTCGCCGAACATGTGTACCGACACGACGGCACCGTCTACAGTCGGATCAAAGAAGACTACAAACTTGTCCCAGTCGAGCTTCCACATGACTACAACCAGACGGCACAACTCCTGCGGTCGATGGAGCGGAAACTCAAGAAAACTGAGCAGAAAAGGCCAATCATCAATTACGATCTGACACCAGTTCGCGAGGACGTCGACGGCGGCCATACACGACAGGAAGCCATCATCGAGCCAGCTCGTACCCCAAGACGACGTACTTCGAAGCACGGGAAAGCCGTGGCAGAGGGTGTAGACGAAGAGCAGCGGCAATGTGCTCCTGCTGTCCAGCTGTCCAAGGAGCGGCGAGGGTCTCTGTACTATGAAGACCTCAACCGGCAGCGGAAGGAGGCTTACAGGGTTGAGGTACGGCAACCAGAGCGAGAAAGGCGGCGGCGACGCCACAGTACCTACGTGGGTGATTACTAGCGAATTGGGAATGGTTATACGTTCGCCGCTGGAGCCGCAATGGCTGCTGGCGTGAGGTTCGGATCGGGCTAGAGAGAGACACGACGATTGATCCAACTCGGTGCTATCCCATAAGACACAAGGAGGACGAAACGGGTTTTCCAAGGTTGATGCTTTAAGGTCGACAGTCTGCAATGCCAAAAATCTGCGCTTACAGTAGCGACGCGATGCTGATACAACTGTATCTTACCATACTGTTTGCCACAGTCATGGCTGTCTACCACTAAGTTTCATCTTGAACTAAGCAGCAGCCGCCTTCTCCAATAATGCATCAGCCTTGCCTTCCAGGTCTGCACCAGTAGCCCGTTCCAGGACCACGACGAAAGCTCTCCGCCTCTTTATCTCGTCGTCCTCGCCAGCCAGATGCTTCGTTTCCAGCTCGCTCCAGTGCTCTTGCACCGCTTTCCACAACTCCTCGCCATCTTCTGGCAAGCTCAACTTCCGCAGACCCTTCACGGTCCGATCATCCACGAATGGGAAGCCCGCAGTCCACAGCCATTGCACACGCCTGAAAAAGATATCCAGGCCTGTCTTACCCAGACCCTTGACGTTCTTCTGCATAAAATCCCGCTCCTTCTCTACATCTTTATTGCAGACTTCACGGACCTCGTTCAATTGAGTCCCTTCCTTGTCGTCGGGAGATGTGAATTTCTCCAACACCACGTCTGCGAACATGCCTATTTGCTCCGCCGTCTTGTCCTTGTGCTGCGTTCGCGCGTCCCATACAGCCTGCAAATGCCTCTCGTGACCGGCGTCCTTGACCGCCTTTGCGCTGTTGAAGTTGTAGGGAGCATTGAGAATCGTGCTTATTGTGCGCAAGCCCAGGCGATGCGAGATGGGTCGGGAGAGGATGATGGCGGAGAGGAGCTCTTCAAAAGGGTTGAGAGCGCTGCCGCTGTAGGTTCGGATATCGCGGGTGTCTTCGTGGCAGGTGATCTCGTCTTCTGGTCGGCAGAGGTCTTCGCAGGCTGTGGAAAGCATGAAGTTTAGGAGTTGCTGTTGCGATGGCTGAGCTGTTGGTGCGCCTCCCTCGGAAAGACGTGCTGTCTTCTGAGGCTCATCGCCGGTTGCGCTCTTCTTGCGCTTGTGTCCTGCTTGGCTTGTGCCATTGGTGTCTCCCTTAACATCTTTCTCGGCTTGCTGCTTTGGTCCCTTCTTCGGCGTCATCGTTGACTGGCGTGCAATGTGTCTACTGAATAAGACGAAGGCATGTACTAACCAACGGAAAAGACGAAGACCAATGGACAAATTTGTTTACCATTGACCCTACCTTTGCAGACATGCTTCAATCGTGATGTCAGCGGCCCAGCCCCTTCGCCTGCTCTAATGTTCTTTCATCGTAAGACCGCAGCGTCTTTGGATGCAGCATATCTCTGTTCATTGTGACAGTTCCCACCGACGTCCATCGCGAGCTCATGCGCGCGAAGACTCCATCAAGAGTGACAGGGCAAGTGGAAGAAGCATTCACCTGCAGTTGAGGTTAAAGCAAGCTCAGGACCTGCTTGCCAAGGATCCAGATGTGCTCTTGGTCCGCTTTACCTATCCGTGACTTCAACACTCTCACCGACAACATCGCACGAGGGTGATGGCCACTCCAAAGCCATGTCACAGAGCTGTCTCCAGCGTGCGCCCAGTCTGGCTATATTCAGGCTGCAGGCTGCAGCATATGGACGGGACGCTGAAGATCGACTTTGGCTCGAACCACCATGCATCCTGCCAGCGCCTCGCCTGTCGCACGAGCGAACTTTGAGAGCCAGATGTGATGGCACACGTGGATTTCGCATCCATGACCCTGTCCATCGAGCTACTTTCTCAGATTCGTTACACATCGAGCTTTCTTGGTGTGTCTACGGTTGACTACTGCCCAGCGATCGCATCATTGGATCAAGAGGCAATCGGGTTACAGGCAAAGTCAACATCGAAATGACTGAAGCCATATTTCAAACATCTACCAGCATCATGAGTCAAATCCATTGTGTCAGAAAGCAATCAGCCACGTCCAAAGCCGGCCGAATCCGTCAGTCAGTCAACGGATTGATAGAATCATGGAAACACTGTACTACCTAGAACTTGATATATTTCGCGTCTATTGAGTACGCAGAGGTACCGCTCGCTGATACGCTTGCCAGCGCCATCTCCAACGGCAGCTTAATGCCGCAAACTGCTTCCAAACTGAAACGCAGACGGCAAAAGGCGAACAACAGTGTGGATAGGAGCATGCTTAGCCACGATAGTGCTCGTGTGCAATGTCGGGATCTTGCCCTGGGCGTCACCTCTGCCCAAAAGGATGATGTAGCCACTGCTTTCGAGAGCGAGTAGGTATCTATCGGACCCGACGCTGGAAGAATCCATCAGTTGACAGATCCTGTTCAGGCTAATGTGCCGTGACGGCAAAGGCGACCACCGCTGGCGACTTGGCGATTGACATTTCGAGCGCATTGCTGCTCGGAGCCAGCAAAAATACTGCACAGCTTCTCTCAGCTCCTGTGCACGCGGATGTTGACAGAATCCACGCTCGACGCGGCCGGCTTCATGTCGGGGTCGCCAACGTACGGAGAAGCATTGTCTGGGCGCTTCTCGTGTCGGGTATTTCCCCATTGCATCTGCTGTACGCGGACAGCAACATAGAAGACGAATGCGCTGGACTTTGCGGGTAACAAAACAGGTACAACTCGGTGATCCTCTCTACTCGATCCGCACTTGACTACCAGGCAGCACTTCTAACAACAGAAGTCTTCCAGTCAGACAGCGGGCGGCATCGATCCTATGCTGAGATCAACTCAACACGTTCGCCGACATTGCTCAGCTCGAGCAGATAATGCCTGCGGGTCCTCGCCATTGGCTATCTTGCTCGTCATATGCGTAAGTGCTCTCATGACTCTGATGCTGCTGGTAATTGGTCGTCTTCGCTATCTAGATCCGCGAATGCCGCCTGCGTGATCGTGCTCTGTGGTCATTGCTGCGGCAGCTCATGCAGTGGAGATCGAGCCGGGTAACGTGGCATCATTGCCCTTACAGTACGGAATCTTGAGGGACTCAGATGCTGGCGTGGATCATGAGGAGGCTTTGGGCTTTTGTCTGTCTCGCTCTTAGGCATACAGGCGTGCTAAGAGACATGTTGTTTTCTCTGGCAGAGAGATTGAGCCTCTGGAAAGTGGCACGGTGTGTCAGTAGCAATGGCGGAAGACGCCCGAGGCGACGACTCGTCCACGTAGCGCTCTTTAAGAGCACACATATAGCGCTTGAAATCACTATGCTTTGATGCGATCGTGTTCTTTTTTTGACGTACGCTATTTCATTCCTGCCTTTCTTCTGCAAAACGAGTCATGCAACTTCCGCGGCACGACTTGTGACCTACAGCAACTTTTGACCTTCCGGGACTTGTGAAGATCGCGACTTCCTGAAGGCAAGGCGATCATCATCAGGGCGAGCAGCAGCCACTACGCTGTATCTATCTCATACACACGCCGGACGCACCATTGGACCCTCACAAATCATCAAGATCACCGACAGGATCACTCATCACTCGCCCGTGCTACAGCAAGCCTGCCCAAATCGTACCCTATAAACTTTCCCGCAGGCATGGCTGTATGTCCTTCGCGTTTGCGTGGCATGTTCAAGACACTGACGCACATGGCACAGCAAGCTCAACCACCGTCCCAGCCCCGTAGCTACTCGCAAGCCTTCATGCCCAACGGCGCACCACCGAATGTCAGCGGACCTGTTCCCGGTGCGAGACCGCTGGAGCCGAATCAAGGTCGCGTGCAGCAGATTGGCCATGCGCGAGTGCTCTGTATAGCAGACGTGAGAGGTAGGAATACAATATATGCATCTTGGGAAAGAACGAGAAGGCGCTGATAGCGAGATTAGGCAACCTTCGCCAGCTCAATGAGCTCGCGCGCAATGCGAAGGCAGACTACATTATCCACACTGGCGACTTCGGCTTCTACGACGAAAGCTCGCTCGACCGGATAGCAGAGAAGTGAGTGTTGCATGGCAGGAGCTTCACGTTGAGCCGATATTGATACGTCAAAGGACCCTCAAGCACGTTGCTCAGTACTCACCCCTCCTCGCCGAGCCCATCAAAGGAGACATCTCGCGATCCGGTCCCCAGCAGAATATCAAGGAACGTTTCCAGCGCGAGCGCCTACCCCTCTCTGAGCTGCCGCATTTCCTCAATAAAACCTACAAGCTCGATGTCCCGGTCTTCACAGTCTGGGGAGCTTGCGAGGATGTGGCTGTGCTGGAGAAGCTGCGATCCGGCGAATACAAGATTGACAATTTGCACGTCATTGATGAGTCGCACTCGAGGCTGCTCGATGTGGGCGGCGTGAAGCTGCGCTTGCTGGGATTGGGCGGCGCGGTGGTCATGCACAAGATGTTTGACAATGGTGAAGGTCGGACAACTATCGCTGGTGGCCAGGGCACTATGTGGACCACCATCCTCCAGATTGGTGAGCTCATCGACACTGCGAATCGCGTCTACGATCCCACGGAGACCCGGTTGCTGGTCACCCATGCCTCCCCTGCGAGAGAGGGCATGCTGCAGCAACTTTCCGTCACACTCAAGGCAGACTTCTCGATATCAGCTGGCCTGCACTTCCGATACGGCAGCTCCTACAACGAGTTCTCAGTCAACCCATCTTTAGACCATTATCGCGGCAAGCTGTCGGCATCGAAGGCGCAGTTCAACGATGTGTGGGAGACTGTCAAGCATGAGGTAGAGCCGGCTGTTGGCGAGAACGAGGCACAGAACAAGCTCCTACAACTTGCGCTTGAGCTTGTCAGCAAGATGCCAAGCACGGCTTCAGGTGGCAACCCGTTCGGTGGTGGACCACCCAACGGCCAGGTCGATGAATCTGCTTTCAAGAACATGTGGAACTTCAATTTGGCAGATGCAGCGTTCGGCTGGCTCGTACTTGACGTTGATCAAGGCCGGATCGGCACCGAGATGCGTGCGCAAGGCTTCAACTTCTCGCATCGCGGTGGCAAGGGTCAGCAGAGACCACAGGCTATCCCGGCTGCCCCATCTAACGCTAGCGTTCCGCCAACTGGTGGCAACCTGCCTACGCCCGGTCAGCAACCACTTCCAACCGCTCAGCAGCAGACCAGACTTCCTCCGCAAGGCCCATCCACCCAGCAGCCTCCTCAGCAGACCGGCCAACAGCCACTGGCTCAAAGGCAGCTGCAGGAGACCGCTCAGCCGAGAACCGGACAGCAACAGCAGCCAACGCCTGTCCAGCCTGGACAGAAGCCTGTCACCCCGTCTCAGCCAGGTGCGCCATTTACAGCTAATGGCACCACTGCCCCGACCGCCACGATCCCACACACGAACGGCACGTCCGAGACGCCGAAGCCGGTTGAGAAGCAGGGAAATGCCGCGTCGCCACAGCAGGAGCCGTCCAAGGGCATCTTCATCAACAATGTCCCATCGGAGATCGCCACTCCGGAGGCTGCCAAGACTGAGCTGTTCAGCGCGGATGACCAGGCCAAGATCGAGCGCGTTGAACGTTCTGGCAACGGTAGATTCGTTGCTCACTTCAAGGACAACGAGACAATGAAGGCCGTCTTGAGGACCGGTCTTACCAAGGAAGCCCGTGAGAAGTATGCACCCAAGCAAGGACAGAACCCAATCAGGATGATGGAGTACAGGTCTCGTGGTGGCTTCCAGGGCTTCAGCGGGGGCGCAGGTCAGTGGGGCGCCGGCAGGGGCGGTCCAGCAGGTCGTGGTGGCGCCGCTGAGCGAGGGGGGTATCAGTCTCAAGGCCAGACTACTGGCAGTGATTCTGAGTCTGGTCGTGGTCGTGGACGCGGCCGTGGCGGATTCAGGGGCGATCGGGGCCGTGGCAGAGGAGGTCGCGGTGGTGAGCGTGGTGGCAGGGCGGACGGTACGCCAAGTGCCACTCCTGCTCCGGCGACGGGAGGCGACTCTTAGCAAGAGACCAACCAGCACCGTCAGCATCAGGAAGGCGATGGAAGCTACCGTGGTCGAGGCGGCGGCCGCGGGCGTGGCAGACGCGGCGGTCACCAGCAGCCGGCGCACACTGGCGCAAATGGCACGAACGGCACGAACGGCAATGTGAGCGCTTATGCCACAAGCACTGACTGGCGCCAGAACCGCGTGGCTACGCCAAAGCAGCCAACGATTCTGGCGAAAGAGGTCGAGATCAACAAGCTTGTTGCTGCACCAAAGGAGAACGGCAACAGCAAGCCATTGTCGCCAAAGAAGCACGAGAACAAGGTGGAAGATAAGGTGTCAGCCTGATTCATGCTGTCGTTCAAGACGCCAAGATTTGGTGAAAGGGGTGGGCGCATGGAGTCGGGCACGGCTGATGCTTGCTTGAATGCAATATACCATGTGCGCTGTATTGAAAGTTCTGGTACCGATAGAAAAAGTGTTGAGCAGAGCAAGAAGATGGAGGCTTCGTATTCAACAGGCTTACATCAGTAAGTAGCTGTATTCGACTATGTAATATGAATTTGCGCAATTGTACTTCGACGCATTGTTGCCAGCGTTTGCGTCGATATCAGGTGTGGCTCAATTAATGCAAACTCCAGCCACTCACATGGCAGGAACAGGTCTAGGCGGGGTGCAAATGCATGATTAGGTCATCCGCTCATCATCCTCCAGGTTGGCGTTTGGGGCGTGACTGCCGTAGGCAAAACGATACTCCCGGATACACCAGACATTTGAGCACAGCATATACCCCGGAGCTTCTCGTCTCGAGCTGGACTTGAGTGTCAGGAGTCGATCGGAGAGAAGCTTGGCGGGTCTGCAGATCGGGTGTCCACGCGACATACCTTCCCACCAGGACTGCTCTTTCGAGTCTCTACTACAACGACAACAATGAGGTGGTCGCCGCTCCTGCCTTGGGCGGCGCTCCCCGTCCTGACATCCGCCACCGCGCCGAAGCCATCAGGCAGTCCAGATCTGACTGTCAAACATGAAGCTGGTCGATGTGCGATCCGAGGGCATTGCGGCAGTCAGTCCATCTTTGGATCCCAGTTGCCCTGTCCGGATAATGGGTTGGCAGAGGAACCGGAGAGCGATTTGCGGAAGACCATCGTGGATGTTTGCGGGGGTGAATGGGAAGACAAGAAGGTGTGTTGTAAAGAGGAGCAGGTCGCCACGTTGAAGAGCAACTTGGACAAGGCGAAGGGCATCATCAGCGCGTGTCCGGCGTGCAAGAAGAACTTCTACGATCTCTTCTGTACGTTCACGTGTTCGCCCGACCAGAGTCTGTTCGTAAACGTTACACAGACGGTGCCGAAGGGAAGCAAATTTCTGGTCACCGAGCTTGATCAGCTCGTCAGCGATGACTATGGAACCGGATTCTATGACAGCTGCAAAGATGTCAAATTTGGTGCAACGGGAGGAAAGGCCATCGACTTCATCGGCGGCGGAGCAAAGAATTATACCCAGCTTCTCAAATTCCTCGGGGACAAGAAGCCATTCTTGGGGAGTCCATTCCAAATCAACTTCCCACGGCCCAGCACGCGGGATTTTGAAGACATGAAGACAGTAGTCTCCGATCCAAAAGCCTGCAACAGCAGTGACGAGCAGTGGCGTTGCGCATGCGTGGATTGCGAAGCCACCTGTCCTGCGCTTCCAGAGGTTGAGGCGAAGGAAGAGTGTCATGTGGGACTGCTTCCCTGTCTGAGCTTCGGAATCATCATTGTGTACAGTGCTTTCATCACGCTGCTTGTTCTTGCCATCTCGGGTCATGTCGCAGCGGCCAAGCATAGGCGAGCGAAGAACGAACGATTGCAGCTTCTCAGAGACAGCACGGTCGATGATGAGGATGACGAAGGTGACATCTTGCACGCAGGCGCACCGGGCATGGCTGGGTGGGAAAAGCCCAGTAAAGGGTACTGGCTTAACACGTATTGCGACAAGGCTTTCCGCAGGCTGGCGAGGACTTGCGCAAGTTTCCCTGGCATCACCATTGGAAGTGCGGTTGTGGTCGTTGCTCTGCTGAGTCTGGGATGGATTCGCTTTGCAGTGGAGACCGATCCCGTGAAGCTCTGGGTGGCGCCTGACAGTGATGCGGCAAGGGAGAAGGAGTTCTTCGACACCAACTTCGGTCCGTTCTTCCGGGCTGAGCAGGCTTTCTTGGTCAACGACACGGGTCCAGTCCTCTCGTATGAGACGTTGAGATGGTGGTTCGATGTTGAGCTTCGAGTCTCTCGGCTCAAGTCTCAGGGCCACGGTCACACTCTGAACGATGTGTGTTATAAGCCTACTGGCGATGTCTGTGTGACACAGTCTTTGACGCAGTACTTCGGAGGGTCTTTTGGTCAGATCGATCCAGACGATTGGGCGAGCCAGATCCAGGATTGTGCAGACACGCCTACCAACTGTCTTCCGGACTTTGGCCAACCACTTCCCATCCAGCGATTGCTTGGTGGTTACAATTACTCTTCTGAGCCAGTGACGGATGCAAAGGCGTTAATCACGACGTGGGTCGTGAAGAACTACAATCCTGTAGACGAAAATCTAGAGAAGGCAGAGGAGTGGGAAGAGTCCGCGAAGCGTCTTCTCAAAGACATTCAGCATGAGGCCGAGGAGAAGGGTCTCAGGTTGAGCTTCAACACGGAGATATCCTTGGAGCAGGAACTGAACAAGAACACCAACACGGATGCCAAGATTGTGGTGGTGTCTTACATTGTGATGTTCTTCTACGCGTCTCTTGCACTTGGAGCAACCACAGTGACGACTACTATGGTCTTGCGGAACCCAACACAGGCGCTAGTCCAGAGCAAGTTCTTGTTGGGTATCGTGGGCATCGTCATCGTGCTGATGTCTGTCACGGCTTCAGTGGGATTGTTCGCAGCGGCTGGTGTCAAGGCTACATTGATAATCGCAGAAGTCATTCCATTCCTGGTTTTGGCGGTCGGTGTGGACAATATTTTTTTGATCGTGCACGAATTCGAGCGTGTCAACATCAGCCATGCGGACGAGAGTGTGGAGGACAGAGTGGCGAGAGCGCTTGGGAGGATGGGCCCGAGTATCTTGCTGTCCGCATCTACGGAAACTGTCGCGTTTGCACTTGGCGCTGCTGTGGGCATGCCGGCTGTCAGGAACTTTGCGGCCTACGCTGCCGGTGCTGTATTCATCAACGCGCTCCTACAGGTCACCATGTTCGTATCAGTGCTCTCCTTGAATCAGAAGAGGGTAGAAGCTGGTCGAGCAGACTGCGTGCCTTGCATACGAGTAAAGGGCAACGGCTATGGCGAGGCTCCTTTCTCTGGCGTAGAGGAAGAAGGCTGGCTGAGTCGATTTATTCGCAAGACGTATGCACCTGCTATACTGGGCAACAAGACAAGAGTCGTGATCATGACGGTATTCCTTGGGCTCTTCGCGGCTGGCATTGCATTGCTCCCCGAAGTGCAGCTCGGTCTCGACCAGAGGATCGCCATTCCGTCGGACAGCTATTTGATCGATTACTTCAACGACCTTTACGACTTTTTCGGAGCTGGACCGCCCGTATACTTCGTCACGCGCAACGTCAATGCCACAGATAGGACGAGGCAGCAAGAGCTGTGTGGCCGTTTCTCGACCTGCAAGTCATTCTCGCTGGCTAATGTGCTCGAGCAAGAACGCAAGAGGCCGCAGACATCATACATCGCGGACGCCACCGCGAGCTGGGTAGATGACTACCTACAATGGCTCAATCCGGCATTGGAGAATTGCTGTGTTGAGGAAGACGGGTCCGTCTGCTTTGATGACAGGCAACCACCGTGGAATGTGACACTCTACGGTATGCCTGAAGGTCAGGAGTTCCTTCACTACGCGGACAAGTGGCTTCGGAGTCCAACAAACGAAGACTGCAGTCTTGGAGGTCAAGCTCCATATGCTGACGCCGTGGTGCTGAATACTAACAAGACCACAGTCCTGGCCTCTCACTTCAGGACTGCGCATACCCCACTGAGAAGCCAGGAAGACTTCATCGCTGCTTATGCCTCTGCCCGACGGGTCGCGAACGAGATTAAGGACAACAACGAAGGCATCGACGTCTTCCCGTACAGCAAGTTCTACATTTTTTTCGACCAATATGCCTCCATCGTCCGGCTCGCGACCGCGCTCGTCGGCGCTGCGCTGGCATTCATTCTGGTCCTCACATGCCTGCTCCTCGGCTCACTAACGACGGGCATCGTAGTCACAATCACAGTCGCCATGATCGTAGTCGACATCTGCGGCACCATGGCCCTCGTCGGCGTCTCCCTCAACGCCGTCAGCCTTGTCAACATCATCATCTGCGTAGGTATCGGCGTGGAGTTCTGCGCGCACATTGCACGCGCTTTCACAATCCCAAGCGTTTCGATCTTGGAGCGTGCGCCGAGTCAATTCAGGCAGCAGGTCAGGAGGTTTGGAGCGGAAGGAAAGGAGGCAAGGGCTTGGGCGGCGCTGGTCAATGTTGGAGGCAGTGTGTTCAGTGGAATTACGATTACAAAGTTGTTGGGGGTGTTTGTGCTTGCATTTACGCGGTCGAAGATTTTTGAGATTTATTATTTCAGGGTTTGGTTGGCACTGGTACTTTGGGCGGCGGTCCATGCACTGGTGTTTTTGCCGGTTGCGTTGTCGCTTTTTGGGGGTCGAGGTGAGTTCACACACGTTCATCGTGATAGTGCTGGACGAGAGGACTGACGCTTGTTCTGTAGGCTACGTCGACCCTGAGAGCGATGGAGGGTTGGAGCAGGACTTGGCGAGCCGGAGGTATAGGGCGCTGTTGCCGGATGAAGAGTATGATAGTGATGAGTACTAAGTAGACACTTGAGAGCGCAGCTCGGGGTTGCATGGCGCGTAAGGAACATGGGTTGAATACAGATCCAGCAACAGCATGGCGGCGACCACAACGAGGCATGAGATTGCATTGTATCTTGTATTATTGCATACACTCGCGTCAACGACGACTGCCGCAACCTACTGCCATCTCGTATAGCCTTGGCTGTCCTCGCCGTCGCGGTCCGGGCCGACATCAACTCGCTCCGGTACCAAGCTCTGATCAGCCACCAATCGCCGCGCTTTGGAGACACCATGCTTCAAGTGCGTCTACCACTAATCGCAAGGCAACCGCATCGGCCCTACCGAGCATCGTGTGACTGATCAATGGCGCTCACGAGGAGGTGATGCACCTCTGTTCGCTGCGATTCAACATTGCGAGCGGCGTGATGTTGCCAATATCGTTGTGGTTATCTGGTGCGACTGCGTGCAAAGCCTGCTCGTCAGCAGTCACATGGCTCAGAATAGTCTCTAAATGACAGCATACAGGCGCAAGCGCGAACCCGACCAACTGTAATGAACGAATTGAGAAGCTTTGCAATGAACACACAACAAGACATACTCATCAGCGGGACTGCCGTTGCAACTGTCGCCGCATCATGCCGGACTGGCTCAATGTGGCACAGCCCAGGTCGCCACGTGCCGTCCACGTTAGCAGCTGGCCATGGTCGAGCTGTCCCAGGCCTTTGGTTGACTTTGCAAACGTGTGTTTCGAACAAACACCTCAAGCCCAAGACACTTGTCAAAGTCGAGCTCGACGTGTCGACACGATCGGGATTGTTCGCAAGGGCCGTAGATGACGGGCTCAAGCAGGCTTCCACTCTGCCACCCTGCCGAAGAGGCGAGTGCGCAACCGATCGGACCAGGTGCATTGGTTGTAGATGCAGCCACTGCACCTTTCGCTCCAACTTCGCCAATGCAAAGCATATTGCCATCAATCACTCATGCCGCTTGGGACTATCATTGACGGCCAGACTGGTTGCATGCCGAGTAAACACATCTACTGCACGAGGAAGTGGCCCCATCAAGATCTTCTGGTCCAACTCGACAAGGCAAAACATACTGCCATTCATCACAAGGGCGGTTTGGAACTATGATTGCATTGGCCGGACACTGGCAAAGACGCCGGTTGAGACGGTAGCAAGCGCCTCGGGTAACGTTCGTGTCGCCGCGTGCAGCAGAACCTGACCTCGAGGAGGCTGATATTGCTGACGTCTTTTACGGCAGAGCCAGAGATGCTTCTAATATCGAACTGCTGCTACTCACAACCAGACCGAGTGATTCCTGCAGCCAGGGTCGTGCGGGGTATGCTCTGCAGTTACATGAAGCTTGAGAGCAAGTCTCGGCGTCGGATCCGGTCTGAGATGTGTGGTCGAACGGCAGGCTCTGCCTGTATGCCGGACTGGAGCCTACATCGTTCATGTTGCAGTCGAGGACGATCTGTTGGCGGGAGTTGTGCAGTATGGCGATCAAGTGAGCCGGCTGCAGGCTTTGCAGACGAACGCAATACCCGCTGCTAATGCGTCTGTCCCGCAATTCAATTGCTCTTGTTTGCGCCTCTCAGGAACGTATTTGATGATGGCGTGATTGTTGTTTTGGTTCGCGCATGGACCAAAGTACTTGCGGTATGTTCCTGCATCCTCGTTTTGAATGGGAGCCATATCTGCGCGAGCTCAGCGAGTCACTGAGAAACGTTATTCACCAAAGGACCCGCTTGGTATGATTGACATGCCCACTATGCTCATGTTACGATCTTTACAACTGAGACTGCTGCCATGCCGCTGGACCGATCACGTGAGTGTTCACGGGGAGTCAAGAATTTGTCAAAGGTCTTCGTCATCTTCGCGTTGCGTTCAATCAGGCGGAGGGGCCCGAGCGGTCTAGTGATATGTCACGTCCTCGCAGAGCGGACGTCCTCGGAATCAAAGAGGCTGCTGCTACCAGACGCAGGTCGATGCGTTGACAGAATCCGGATCAGACATGACACCGTCTTGCGAGCGATGGCGCGTCCGAACTTAGACCGAGACTCGTACTGTAACAAAAGCAAAGAAGTAATTCTGAACGTGAGTCGTCAAAGTAGATTGGAGGATCGGCATTCGGAACGAACAGAAACCAACTCCCAGAGTCTTAGCATGCCTATTTCCTCTCCCGAAGCACCCGGTTGTGCTCCACGTCACTGGCCAATACTGTGTGCGTGACAGCACGGTGTGTTCACCTCCAAGTTCAAACAATGATTTGTGAGAGCTCGCATGCGTTGCGATGCATACCTGTTCCACAACATGCAGTCGCCAGACAAGGTCTCCCTTGCTTCCATCCGTCCTCCGGAGTCCGGTGCCGCGGCGTAAGGCCCACACGCACTCCACCTGCGTCCTGCAAGAATCCACCAACCTGGTTATGCTCCTATTCCCAGGACGCCGGACCCAGATCCGCGAGCCCTGCGATCTCCCCGTTTGTTACGGCTCGACATGCAGGTCGACCAAGGCGGGTTTGACGTATCGCCTATCAGCCTCATGGCCGCCTCTTGCAGCCTTGAAGACGTGATCCAGCCGCGCCATCGTTCTAATGCCTGGTCGTGGCTTCGGAGAGCATTTGCCAGACATGATCCGTGATAGCCGCAAGGCGGTATCAGTAGTGCTAGCTGATACCACCGGTAGGCGCGGTGACTTGCATTGCTGCGCAGAGCGATTCGTTGACACAGAGCCACAACAGTCATGCTGAGATCGTTTCATTTTCATGATCAATGCCGTCTCAAGCCAGCTCTCTGCAGCTGCTGGTGTGCTATGTACAGCTGTGGCAACAATTGCCTTCGTGGACCTCTCCGCTGTCCCTGACGCGCGCTTTTTTTCAGCAGTGCATTCCGCAAACCTACAATGACAAAACAATATAGAAATTGAAATCCTAGCCCCGGTCCCGTCGGGTGCCACCACGTTAGAGATGCCATCGACGATGCTGGATATCATCAAATAAAACGCTCAAATATCTCCAAATATACGACCCTAGAAGCCAATGATGCGAGTTCACCAGCTACCTCAACTGGGGGTCAGAAGTCGCCTTCTCTTGGTCCGCAAGGAGGTTATGCCACTGCAAGCCCGAGTGCCTCCACATTCATCCTGAATTGAGCCTTGTCCATGCTCAGGCGGGACTGGCGAGAGTCCAAGCTGTCGACTCGACTGGCGTGTCTTTCTGAGCGACTGCCGCTTATATTCGGCGTCATGAGTTCTGTTGTGTGCAAAGTCGCAAGTCTATTTATGAGACTCATTCGTTAGGCCACTGAGGTTCGTGAGGGTGTGTTTCGCCGTAAGGCCGCCAATTGGGCAATGGAGGTTCTTCGTACCTGGCATCGTTGATATGTGACTTTGTGCGGAGCAGATTCACGACACTCCTTCCGAATTTCCGAGCCTTGATGCTTGGAGTCGGATTTGCTTGATATTGTGACGCGACACTGCCACCTTCAGTTTCTCGACTCTTCACTTCCATGCCGGAACTTGCCGATGCTTGTGCTCGGAATTGTTCTTCCCAAGGTTTTCTTCGATATTCAGACGGGACGAAAGGTGGATTTTTTGGTTTGTCCGTTCCTGTGGGGTGTGATGAGGGTGCTGCTGTCTTCTCTGACCAGAGCGCGTCTGTCGATGTGCCAGTGCCCGTCGTGCTTGGCGGAGAGCTACCGCTAGACAACAACAGGCCATGCGAAATATTGAGAGGATTGTTTTTGCGTTTGGGACCTGGTGTAGCCGGTGGAGACAATGGCATTGATAAGCCTGGATGCGTCGACGCGTGCGCCGACTGCGAGGTTCGTTCCTGGTTGGCGCGTCCCGCATAGACCTCGTCCAAGAATCTAATGAAAGTCTGCACGTCGTTAGATGTGCTCATTGCACCGAGGCTCACCCGAACCACACCGGTTGGTTTGCCCAGCATTGTCTGAATGGGATGCGAGCAGCGGTGGCCGGCCGCAAATGCCGCTCTCATCTCTGCTGGCGACCAGTTCAAGTAAGTTGCGACGCCACCCGGGTTGCACAGAGACCCGCTGCGTACGTAGATGCCACGGTCGTCGGCTGCCTGCTCCACAACCTCGAAGCCCACATTTGTGCCGTCCGACTTTCGAACGTTGAAGGCAATCGTAGCTCCTTGCACCGATGGATCGCCGTAAACAGCATTGTCGTCTTTGTAGATCTGGCATACAGGTAGACCATTGTGATGCTTGAGCCCGGAGAGTCCGTCGTATAGCTGCTTGCCTAATTGAGCGGTATGTTGAGAAATGTACTTCATTGGGTGTTGCCCATACTGGCCGTACAATCGTTCGTGAACATTTATCGCATGATCCAATGCAAAGATTGAGTGAAATGGTAGAGTGCCGTCCTCTAGTCGATCGTGAAGGGAGGTTTCCTTCTTAGCATGCCACACATCGTGGATGGAGATGATCATTTCCACTGTGCCACCACCAAAATATCTCCGGTGCTCCAAGACGTGGGCAGATCCTTTACGTACTATGAGTGCCCCAATATTCGGAAACCCGAATATCTTGTAGAATGAGAGCGCGACAAAGTCTGGAGCTGTGGCAGGATCGGACAAGTCCAGGGGAGCTGTACTTGCGAGGGCAGCGGCGTCGAGGAGGGTGTATGTGGCCGCCTTATGCATCGACTTCCGAATCCTTCTTGGCCAGCTCAAGGGTAATCTTCTGCCAGTCATGTTAGACTGGCCCGGATATGCAAAGAGTCCCAGCTGTCGAGCACGAGGCCCGCCAAGGCCGCCGCTGTTGATCCAGATATCCACCTCCTCATCACTTGTGAAACATCTATGCATCTTCGTTACCTCTCGAACACCGACAAGCGATGTGTGTGCATCTCTATGGTAACCGTACCAGACCGGAGTATTGCTGGCGGCCGCGTGGTCTCTAAAGCAATCAATGACCAGCTTGATTGCTGCCGTCGCATTAGCGACGAATACTAGGTCAAACTCTGCTGGGTCGGCGCCGAAGAAGCGTAAGGCACGTTCTCTTATCGCGTCGACCCGATGACCCGCGAGCGCTGATGGGGATGAAGCCGAATGTGGGTTGCCATAGAGGTTGGAGATGAGGTCCGCAGAGAATTCTTCAACGAGACTCTTTGAATATAGCTGGGAATCGTCAATTTCAGTCCTTTGTGGAATACCACGAGATTGCACATACTGTCGTTCCGCCATGATCAAGGTAGATTTTGCCTTTCAATTGGGGGTACTCCCGATCTCTGAAATCCTCCACATCGTCGCTCTCCATGTCGTCCGGATGTGAGTCTGATGAGGGTGGTGTTGTATCGTCGGTCTGATATTCGAGCTCATGGCCAACGTCTGAGCCTGTCGAAGAGAGGTTTTCTGCTGAAGATTGTGCGCTGTTGACGAAGGGGATTCTTGCATTGTTTGGCGATCGCTTCGCCGAAGTGATGCTGGAGCCACGCCGCGGAAAGACTTCGAATGCTGATGGATGCGATGGTAGCGCGTCGAGGAACTGTCCTGGAGCATCCATTGCCATGCAAACAAGCTGACAGAGCTCGAGGTGAGGTTAGCAAAACATTCGTTTCATGGTATGGCAATCTAAGGAGCGTGTGTGTGATTATTAAAGCAACAAAGCCGTGTCGTCCTGTGAACTCCAACTTGTCAATGCGCGAACAAAGCGTCTGGCAAGGACATTGTCAAATTGGATAGAAACGAATGTCGTCTCCAACGAAAGAATCCGCAATGGGAAGTGTACGAAGCACTTGCAGGAACAGGCACCCCAGACGTAGGAGCTACAAACCTGGCGGAAGGGATGACACCCCGAGTTGATTGGCAGATCGGCTCATGCACTAGCCGAGGCTTCGTCTGCAGGTACCGCCCGGCTAATAATAAGAGTTTGCGAAGTAAACTAAGCAAGCTACGATCACGACGGCGCCGTTGTTGCGAACCCGGTTTGGGTCAAAGTTTGGCCGCTTGCCCCTGAGCGCGGTATCACGGTATCAGTGGTATTCGTGCGCTTCTCCTCTCATCGGGAGTCGTTGGATTGCCTTTTGTGGACTGTTTCTGCTGCACCCAGGCACACAGGTGACAGTAGTACTTCGTAGACAGGTCACCGGTGCTGTCTGGCTCCACCGTGCGCTGCGTCAAGTGGGGATCATCACTGTCATGGGACTTGCTTGGCGGTCGAACGGGCTGGGTATGCGGATATCGTGCCGCCTGTCCTGCGTTTGGGGCTGCATGTGCCCACAGAGCAGATCGTTGAGTGGCCTTGACTCCTGGACGGGCGTCTACCTGCCCTATCCCGCTTCCGCCTCAGACGCCTCCAGTGTCAGGTCCATGGCTGCGGTGCGGACACCGTCATCGCTTGTCTACAGCACATCATCGTTCGTGACACAGCAGACGGGTTGCGCTTCCGTCCACGACAATACGCAGTGTGCTCTGTCATCGACGACGATCTGCGCCTCTATGGACACACGTTCCCCAGCATCGAGCGTGCTTGGATCATGTCGAAAGTTGCACTAAGACGGCCACTTTAGCGATTGGGCTGTGACAATGACGATCCTCGACCAGCATTCTGATAAATCTGCCACTAGCTACCTACCAAGCATTGCCCGCACAAGTCCGCAGGTCCTCGCCTGAGCTCAAGGATGATACTACACGTTATTTCCCCCGGTCGAAAGGGCCGCTTACGGTTCACCGAAAAGAACAGGGAGAGCACGAAGTTCTATCACGGAGAGTACAAAACTCTTATTCTCCCTACTCTTACCCATGGTTCACCAGCACGACTCACGTGGGCACATCGACACGAGTGCAGGGCTGGGACTTGCCCGCCATCACACATCAGCACATGAATGACATGGTGCTGAATGGGGTTTCCTGATTTGTGTTCTCGATTCTTCCTGCGAGCAAGACTACTACTGAGCCTGGACCGAGATTGCAAAGGGTGGACTAATCCATGCACCGCACGGCCCCTCAGACACAGTCGTGTGGAGGTAAACAAATTTTGCCATCTCGGTTTTCCAGGTCGCCGTCAAATGCTTCGCTCATACTTTAACAGCTCCAGTATTGGCCAGCCACTCGCGAGAAACACGCTAATGCTGGTAATAATGCAGACAGTCCCGCGTGCGATTGTCATCTAACTCGGCATAGCACGCACGTTGTGAAATTGGGATGGAAAGTCGAATGCGCAGTGTCGCGAACTTGGAAACTCTCTTTCCTGATTTCTGAGTCGATATACTCTCGAATATGAGACGTCGATATGGCGAAGGACCAATACTGGATGATTCAGATTGCCGGCTGCACTGTTGCAACAGCTCGTCTGTGATCTGAGCCCTCTAGTGATTGACTATTGGTACAGACTTAATGCCACTCAATGCAACAGGTGAAGAGCTTGCCAGCTCAGAAAGACTCATGTCCGTAGCAAATGGATAGAACGGCAGACTCGGCAGATGGCGCGCATGAGATCTCCGACCTCCCCGATTTCACATGTGTATGCCTGCATTCGCGTCTAGCCTCGCCAACGATTGACATGGGCAAAAAGCATTACAAAGAGACGAATAATTGAGCGATGCAACTCCTGAACACCTGCAGCGGAGATCTGTTTTAGATCAAAGCAACGGCGAGCCCACGACCAGGTACAAGCTGGTCGATCTCTGCCAGCCTGTGCTAGATCGGCGTTTTTCTCGCCTGTAGGGCCCTGACTGGCGGCGACTTAGCGCGTCCCAGACGACAGGGCTCAGGGGTGCATATTCATGAAACGGGCAAGGTTTATTGCTCTGGTGTACCAGACGCTCGATGGCTGCGGTCATTGTCGAACGCAGCTCTTGTCCGGACCGGGTCAATCTGTCGGGTGACCATTGTCAAAAGTCCCGACCAAATGTTGCCCAATTGATCCTCCTCCCGCAGCCAGAAGTGCGCCTTCGGGCTACCTGCATCTCACCCGTTGAAGTTTTTCGCTGTCTGATATACCGCCCTCTCTTCTTCACTCCACAAGCGCCCGTTTTCTAACATCGACGCCCCCGGCGTTTACTACTCCTTTTGCTTCCTTCCGCATCGAGAGTATACCTTCATTCATCACAGTCCATCCAAAGCACCATTCACTGACTTTGTTCCCTTCATTCGTTGACCTTGTCCACCTCAACTTGGCTCCAATCCCCATCCCCAGTCGGTCCTGCTCGCCGAACAAAGGCATTCGCAATTTCAACCTTCAATCTGGCTGGTCACTCCAACCAAGCGATCTCCCACGATCGCAAAGGATTCGACAAGATGTCAGACATCGAGAAGATGATCGGAGGCGATTATGCCCAACTCACGAATACAAACATCCGTAGCTTTGGCTGGAAAGGTGTCACGGTCTCGGTCAAGGACCGACAGTCACAACAGCCCAAAACCATCCTGTCGGATATCAATGGCATTGTCAAGGCAGGAGAACTCTTGGCGTTGATGGGACCTTCGTATGATCGATGACTCGTCGTCTGGTGTGACAATGCTGACCGGTCTGTAGTGGTTCCGGTAAATCCACACTTCTGAACGTGCTTGCACATCGTACATCTCAGCTCAATGCCAGCGTCAAGGCAGCAATATACATTAACGGCTCTGCTGCCAACCCGAAGACCTTTCGTCGCATTTCTGCATACGTTGAGCAGGAAGATGCCCTGGTCGGCTCGCTCACCGTCCGCGAGACTCTCAACTTTGCAGCCCGGTTGTCGTTACCCAAGAACGTCAGCAAGCTCGAACGGATTCAACGCATCGAAGCTCTCCTCACAGCATTCGGTCTTAGCGGGCAAGCAAATAACCTTATCGGCACACCTATCAGGAAGGGTATCTCTGGTGGTCAAAAGCGTCGTGTCAGCGTGGCAGCGCAACTAATCACCAGCCCGAAGCTCCTCTTCTTGGACGAGCCCACCTCTGGTCTGGACTCTGCTGCATCCTTCGAGGTCATCTCTTTCGTCAAAGACATCGCCAAAAAGCACAACTTGATTGTTATTGCATCTATCCATCAGCCCTCCACCTCGACTTTCGCAATGTTCGACCGGCTACTCCTACTTTCACAGGGTGGCACTGCGTACAGCGGACCAGTGTCTGAAGTCCAGCCATACTTCGATGCTTGTGGTTTCCCAATCCCTCTCTACATGAACCCTGCTGAGTTCATCATCGACTTCGTGAACACCGACTTTGCTCGCGATCGAAGCGAAGTCGACCAGCAGCTGAACATGGTCCACTCATCTTGGCACAAGTCCCGACTCGCCACCGCGACCGTCACCGAGTTGACAGACGAAATGGCACGGAATTCCATGGACACTGAGCTCAACACCGAACAGCGTGACGACACGGCATCGACTATGGCCATCCATTTCGCGTTGATCCACCGATCATTCATCAAGTCGTACCGTGATATCATCGCCTACGGAATCCGCATCGCGATGTACATGGGTCTGGCCATCATGATGGGAACTGTCTGGCTCCGTCTGACACCCGACCAAGGCAATATCCAGTCTTTCGTCAACGCCATTTTCTTCGGTGGTGCCTTCATGTCTTTCATGGCCGTCGCCTACATCCCAGCTTACCTCGAGGATCGCGCGCTCTTCATGAAGGAGCGTGCCAACGGTCTCTACGGCCCGTCTTCTTTCCTCATCGCTAATTTCGTTACTGGCTTGCCATACCTCTTCCTGATCACGATCCTGTTTTCCATCGTCGCATACTGGCTGTCCAACTTCAGGCCGACTGCTGAAGCATTCTTCACCTGGGTCATGTGGCTTTTCCTGGACCTGATTGCTGCCGAGTCTCTTGTCGTGCTTGTCAGCTCTCTCATCCCGATCTTCGTTGTCGCCCTTGCCGGCACGG
The DNA here is from genome assembly GCA_021401465.1 of Teratosphaeria epicoccoides. Classification (NCBI taxonomy): domain Eukaryota; kingdom Fungi; phylum Ascomycota; class Dothideomycetes; order Mycosphaerellales; family Teratosphaeriaceae; genus Teratosphaeria; species Teratosphaeria epicoccoides. Next base: position 118,165 of record JADDMT010000065.1, on the reverse strand, counting down.
CGTTCGCCAACGGCCTCTGGATGTGTACTGGTGGTTTCTTAGTGCCAACGCACACTTTGAATCCATTTTGGAGATACGTTTTCCACTACATCGACTACCAAGCCTACGTCTTCCAGGGCATGATGGTGAACGAGTTTGGCCACCGTGACTACGCATGCCAACATAACGCCGACGGCTCATGCTCTTGCTTATACGCAAGTGCCCTCCAGGACCAATGCCTGATCTCTGGCGACGTCGTCCTGCAGAATTACGGTTACAAGACTGGGGAGACCGGCAAGTGGGTCGGCATCATGATCGCCATTATTGTTGGCTACAGAGCGCTGGGATGGCTAGTCCTATACTTGAGGAGGAACTAAGGTTTCACAGCCCGCGTGTTATGTATACATTATCTCTCACACCAACGCGAATGTGCAACGTACGCTTTGCTTACGAATGCGATGTTAGGAGTTGTATTGGAAGTTGGCTACTTCGCTCGTTCAGCGTGCTACGACAGGCGTTTCATCTGGGATGATTTGAGGGGCGCGTGGCGGCCAATGTCTATGTAGACGCCCGTCTCTTTTCAATAACATGCAGTACAGCCAAAAGTGCCTTGTGTATACATGCACTGCCACCTCTTCCGTGACCGCCCAACGTTCGGTCAAAGCACGGTTGTACGTGGTACTTGTGACGACTTGGCCGGGGCGCTGATGCAAGCATTGACGTGGCACTCTTGCTGCTGACTTGAACACGCCGCATGCGCAGTGTGACCTACACTGCACTTCTGCCAGGAGGCGGAACGACGCCAGCCAGTCCATCTATAAGATATGCGACGGCTCAGTAGTGCCCCCTAGGTACGCCGACTTTCGAATGCCACGGCAGTATGGACGACTGCATCCCGCGGGTGTGCACAATTGAAAGAAAGTGGACAGGGGCAGATGCGCATCATCGGCATGGTTCCTTTACGGGGTGCATTAGACAACGTGGCGCCAGCCATCGATTTGCCTATATCAACGGGCGGCCGTTCAACATCTTGGCTTCTTCCATGTGCCTGTATGCCGTGGATTCAATGAAGTTCCATGTCGAGATTCGCAAAATGCAGAAGAGCGAGCTGACGAGCCGTCAAGGATGCACAGGTACTTCGCATCATGCTTGCAAGCAGTCTCGATGTTACCAAATCCTTTTGGCAGCCATCGCATATCGCTCCACACCCTCCAGTCCATCTCCTTTCCCTTTCTCAACTCTCTCTCGCTCGCCCTTCCGACCTCGCTCTTCCTTCTCCTTCAGCTCGCGTATTCCGTTCGGGTCGTCTTCGTATATCCAGCGCCTCTTCTCCTCGTCAACTTCTACCGCGCCCCAGCCGCCTACACGCTTGCTGCCCTCTGCTGTGTAGTTTTGCCACTCGCGTTCCTTCATTCCACGGTAGCGACGTCGGGAATAGGAGAGTAACAGCATGCCCAATAGCAACTTCAAAGCCAAAAGTATGAGGTATAACGCGAGGAATACAAGGATCATGGTGGTAAAGGCAATGAGATCATCAATGCTCCACCAACTAAAGCTCGATTCGGCAGCATCAGAGCCCGTGCCTACGCCAAAAGAAGATCGGCCAAGAGCTCGCCTGAAAACCTGGTCAAGATGCTGCAATGCCGCAGTCGTAGCGGGTAGCGCTGTCGCAAGCGTATCTTGGTCGTCAACACTGATACCAGTAGCCGTTGAGGGCATTGGTAGTGGCATATGCGTCGCCAGGAACATGTGGTAAGTCTGCAAGCACGCTCGAATAAACAGACAACTCAGCGGGATTACGGGCAGACCAACTCGCTTGGTGAAGTCCTGGTCAGCGAAAGCGTGCGAGTAGTAGTCCTTGCTGAGGACGTCAAGAAAGCGGCCATAGATGGCGGGTTTGACGTTGTTGAATTTGCCGATATATGCGTGCTTGCACCAGTCGACCAAAGCTTCGGAGCCAAGGACGATGAGGAATGGGCCGAGGACCTCGCCACTCCACTTTGGCAGCAGAGTGAAAGCCTTGGGGATCACAAAGCCTGAAACAAGAGGGATGCTTGGACCATTCATTGCGGCAATCTCCGTTGGTGCAGAGGAAGCCGAAGTAAGGCTCATGGAAAGACCACCGACCTCCACGATATTTCGAAGCGCAATGATGAGTAGCATAAGCCACAATTGAAATCTTTCAACGACATCCGCACACGTGAGCTGAAACAGATTCTGCTTTTCGAACTTCTTGAAGACGGTGCCCTTGATCTCCACAAACTGGTTGCTCATCAATAGCGTCAACAGCGCGTTGCTGTAGGAATTGACAGCGACGTTGAGGGTGACAACTTGGTAGAATAGTGCCGTGGCGTGAATTACGTTGTAGCACAGTGCGAGCAAAAACATCCAGAACGGGCGAGTGAGCTTACTGCGTCCATGCTCATCGCGTTCGAGCGTCTCTTTGCTGAAAAGACACTCCAGTATGTCCTGGCCGATGGCGGCAAGAAGCCGATCGAAGACTTCGAGCACATTGTAAATCACGTAGAGCTTGATTGCTGACTGACCGCGAATGCTATGGTACATCCGGGAAGCATCGAAAGACATCAAGACTGTGCAGCTGGCAAGAATGAGGAGGCCTTGGAGAATATCTGCCTTGTGGTCTGGCAGCAGTAATGAAGGCTTTGACCGCGATCGCTGGTGTCGGAAGCGTCGGCGAATCCTTGTGTTGCGATCGAACAGCTCCGCTATCGAACGATCGTTCAATCGCGGCCGTGATTCCGCAAGCACGTCCAAGGCAGATGGCTTGCGAGATGTGGGACTTCTTATGACAGATGGCCGCTTTGCAGTGTCGGCTTCTCTGTTTCGTCGCCATACGCGTCCGAGACCATTGTAAACATAACTCCATATATCAAATACCTCCCGAAGAGCATTCTGAGCCCACCATTGCATCAGAATGGCCAAGGCTTTGACGAATCGCAGAGGCAGAATGGTGAATGTGTACAACCAGGCATCGAGGCAAGCAATGGCGCCAAACCACAGAATCTGCTCCAGATGCGGCGGCAACAACAGAAAGTTCAGCAGCCGCTCAAATTTCACCCTCGACGACTCGTATGTGAAATCTGCAGCTGCCGAGCGGTGAATGTAGAGTTGTGATGGTCTTTCCGAAGCCAACTCGAGCTGTAGATAGGTCGGCAAAGATAGAGGCGGCATCGGTATGACAGCGGGTACAGGCGAGGGGTGGCCTTCAGTCCTCGGTGAGGGCTTGACGCCTGCACGAACTGCGGGCGGCTCATCCTTGCCGGTCTTTAGAGGTGCTATGTCTGGTTTGGCTCTGCCAGACTTGCCCGAAGAGTGCTTCCTGCGCATCAAAGGCGAAGATGTCGAGCGTAAAGTCCTTACGGGTCGCTCAAGTCCACTTGCGCCAGGTGTTGCATTGATGCTCGGCAAGAGCGGTGCATTGTGGTTCGACGGACTGCTTCCAAGAGGTGCAACAGACGTCCCGTTCAATTGAGTTGTGGTGCGGCGGACCTCGTCGCTGCAGGATGGCGGCTCGTCCACCACAGCACTTTCGATTCCCAGCCCTTCCAACAGCGGAATATCCTCAGTGGCAGGCGAAGCTGGTCGGATTGGCAATGAGTCTGGCGATGTCACCAAGTCATGTATCTGCCTCGGTGATAGCTTCAAGATCTTCGAGCCGTCTGCGTTGGGTACCCTGGGTGTATCCGGCTCTGTCGAGCTGTTCGGTCGCTGTGGACTACGTGGACTGGCGGCTTTCGCGACATGGCTGCTCTCACCATAGCGACCATTTGTCCTTTTGTCCCGTTCACGAGCACTTTGCAACTGACTCAGTGCCGTGAAAGGCCGCACCGAAGCCTCGCCATCCTCGTCAATTGGCGACAAGGTGGGCGTGGCAAGTTGTCCATTGGCTGCGGTATGATCTTCCGGCTTGGCTTCACCAGGGGGCCCGTCTGTCTTGCTCATCGCGCGTGCTGCAATTCTGGCACATGTCTGCTGCGATGATAGATGCTGAGATGATGCAGCAAGTGAGTTGGCTGCTGCGACGCGGAATCCAACATGTGAAAACGCCTGGATCTTTGCTTCCTTGCATGTAACCTTGCATCGCACTACACTAAACTTCTATTCGCAACAATGTCTGGTTACGAGGGTATGCACGACATCATTCAATCTGGGCAGCCCATACTGACAATGATCAGTCGAGCACAACATCCCAAAGCCAACCGCCCAAGAGCCTCCGCGCCGCCGTCCCGACCTATCGACCTTCTTCTCTACACTTGATCTCGTGGATACTTCTGGCTCGCGTCAACCGCAGAATGCGCATTCTCTCCCTCTGCCGCGGGATATCAGTGCCGCCTTCCGCAACCTAGCTAATGCCTACGAGATGATGCGAGGCGCATCTGGAAATGGACAAGCTGCGAGTCACGATGAATTGATGGAGCAACTGGTGCAGAGTCTGATGGCGAGTGCCGAGCAGCCTCCTACAGAGCTCAAAGGCGTTAGCGATGAATTCATCGAGCAGCTTGAGAGAATACCAAAGAAAAGCTTGAGTGAGGACTTGAGTTGTCCGATCTGCTCAAACCCATTCCTCGAAGGTGAGTTGGCTTTGATCTATACCAATGTTCCCTACATGATGAGAGCGTTTGGTTCTACCCAGCTCACTCAGATGCCTAAATGGCAAGTGCTGCGAAGACGATTGACCTTTCCTGATCCCTCCACGCACCGTCACAGCCCTGTGATGGAAACCACCTCGCTCAGAGTCTTCGGCTGATCATCGCAGACTCTCATCCGTTGGTTGTCCGCCTGCCATGCCATAAGGATCATCTTTTCGACCTCGAATGTATACAGCCGTGGCTCAAACTCAACCCAACATGCCCACTCGACCGCCAAAAGCTAGTCAAGGAGAAGCCACCGCCACCTCCTGTTGATGAGGATGATGGAGAGTACGATGACATGTTTGCATGAAGGCGAGGCAGACGACATTGATAACTATGATACCCGCAAGATGTGATGGCGACTTGCACGGCGTGGCGTCAAGTCGATAGCTAGGACTGGCTGCTCCCACCGTAGAAGTCGAGCCCGCTTGCCAACGTATAGCGACAGAATCGAAGCAGGTCTGATGACGAGCGGTGAAGGGCTCGCATGTGATGCGCTTGCCGCCTACTCTCGCCGCCAGGTTCATGTGCCTTCCTCGCTCATCCTGAGAAATGTCAGCATGATCGAATACAGCCTGGAAGCATACCAAATTGGTCTGTGCATACCTCAGCGTGTTCAAAACTCGCGTGCTAAAGCTTCTGCCTCGTGTACCACTCCCTTCCACTCATCCGTCGATTCGAAGGTACACGTCCATCAGACGTTTGCGGAACCATTACCGTGAGCCTCAAGACAACATGCAGCTCTTCACTATCCTCTCGATCGTCGCATTCGCTGGCATCACCATCGCTTCTCCCCTCAGCCTCGAGAAGCGCGCGTCCGACCCTGACGCCGGCGGACAATCCTGTACAGCCAAAGACAACGATGGCGCTGATGCGAGCTACGAGACGAACATTGGCATGACTTGGTAAGTCCATGAGCAATTCACAAGTTGTCGGATTTGCCGCGTAAGCCAATTAGGGTCGCTAACATGTCCTCCACGTAGGGACGACGATGTCACCGAGGAGTGCAGTATCCTCAACGACGCCATCGATGACATCTGCAGCAGCGCCTTTGAGTACTCATTCGACTGCAGTAAGGTTCCTCAGACCCTCTTGACAGTACCCGGACTCTTGCTAATGCCGCAACGCAGTCGGCGACACTGGCGACGGTTACGCGCAAATCAAGTACAAGTGCCCGAAGAATAACGGCGGTACCCTCAACGCCATGTTCGACGAGCTCTTCCCGAACGGCGACCTGCTCCAGACGGGCTTCAACTGCCCAGATTATTAGGACAGGCTGCGTGATATCAAGGTTCGTGGGCACAGAGGAAGCTGGCGGACTCCGGTGGAGATCGCTGGCGGCAGTGACGATGATGCATGCATGGTACGGCATTAGGCCGAGATACACATAGACAGCTTGGTAAACGGATGCCGTGCTGAATAAGGCTTCACGATGCTCCTATTTCCACATGCTTCGGCGGTCGTCTCGACGATGGTACTGCTGGCTTGTACTATGCCACTGCTCATGTGCACATGTTAATGAAGCTCGAGACCGAACAGAGACCAATATGCTGCACCCGGCCTTGTTTCTCACGATGGTGCAGCCGACGTCTCTACTCCACCTCGCAATCTGTAGCATTGCGTTTCAGTCAAACGTGATCTTCTTGCCCTGAAACGGTACCGGCGCCTCCTTCCTCTCTTTCGCCTTCTTCGCGGCCTCCCAACTAGGATGGATAGGACCACTATCATCCCTGTGCTTAGGCTCCAGCTTTCGCGTTGACTGCTCAAAACCACCTCTACCACCATCGCGCCGTCTCTCTCTGTCGCCTTTGCCCACAATTCTAGGTCCAGCCTTCCCATGCCTGTCACCTGTCCCACCTTCCGTAGCACCTCTCTTGGGATCCCAGCCCTGATCCCTCTTCTGATCCTGCTTCTGCAGATGCTTAGCCTTCGCTCCGTACTTCTTCTCTGCAATCGCTCTGCGCGCTTGCTGACCTCTTCGGTTCTTCCTGGGTGCAATGTCCAAGTCATCATCGATGTCTGAGCCTGAGCCAGAGATGTAGCCACCCAGAGTTAGGGATGGGATGAAGGCGGACTTCTTGGGAGCCGGTGCCTTCCGTGGCTCTGGTGATGGAGCGCTGTCTACGTCGTCACCTGACCCGGACAGCGCAAGGACGGCTGCGTGGTCATATTTTTTGGCCTGCGAAGGTTTGAGCTTGGTTCGAGATCGCTGCACACCTTCTGCGGTAAGCTGCTTCTCCAGGACGTCAACGTCTATGTCACTGCCGTCCTCACTGAGGTCATCACCGGCGCCATCGTCTTCGCCGGCTTCAGCTCCGGAGAATGCCAAACGGTCATCGAATCGTGCAAAGGCTTCCTCAGAGTCGTCTGAACCTGCGCCGTTGGCGCCGCCGTTCTGTTGCCCATCGTCCTCTCTGGACTCGGAGTCGTCGGCAGCTTGCAGATATCTCTTCTGTACAATCGCCTTCTCCCTCACCGCAGCATCCTCGTGATCCTTTGCTCGAAGTCGCTTCTTCTTCGAACCGTTATTCTTGCTCACATCCACCCCTAACGACTTGCCGACATCTTTGAGTACAGGCTGCAGGGCATCCTTCACCGGGTTCGAGTTGCACAGACGAGCATGGACATTTAGTAACGAAGCATTCGCAGAAAGTGCGTTATGCTCCGTGACTTCCTTTGGGAGCTTCGGCGACGCGGCCACGACTTTGATCTTGGACAAAGTCTTGTACAGAAAATGTTGAGCAGAGGCAGACGTATTGAGTGTCTGTCTTACATGCCGCTTGTCAGCCTACCATAACGTCCTCATGCGGTGTATCGCTCATGCCGCACCTTGATCGCACTGATTTCCGCACTTATGCGCTGCTCATCAAGCTCTTTCTTCTCGCTTTGCGCGGTCTTCAGCCTCCTCGACAGCTTCTGCCTCTCGAAGCCCTTTGCGATCTTGAACGCATGGCCCAGCTTGACTACGCCCACTTTGAGCTTGTGCTGTACCCGCTGCTGCGCTGCTCCCCGGTGTGCGGCTTCCGCGGATCCATCATCTCCTGCCTCTCTCTTCCGCTTGAGCATTGCGACACTGCCTTGCCAGCCTGCGCACTCACACGACGCCGGAAGGGTGGTGCGAAGAGACGGAACGTGCTTAGCGCCAAGCGTACGTGGCAGGTGCCTGCAACCTAACGGCATTCAAGTTCCATCGTGGGTTCCTAGCTCTCGCCCAGAACATTCGGTAGAGTCAGCCCCGGGAGCTCATCTGCTTCTCTATGTAGTCATGGAAATGTCTGCAATCTGTCCACCATTTTCTGCGAGACCAATTGCCCCATATCGTCCTCCCACTTGTTCTGCCGTCCGACCCCGCAGCCAGAATCATGGCCGGTCGACTCGAGGCATCGACAAAGCACCTGCACTCATTCCGTTGGGCCATTGTGATTTCTCTAGTCTTCGCAAGATTCAGATATGGGAACACAACGTCCGCACTCAGTACCTCCACGAGCGATCAAATAGTCGTCTGGTCATTTCACGCCGCAAGTCACCATGTTGTAAGCTCGAAGCCCTCGCCTGTGCCGTGAATCTTACCTTGCCTTGCCAAGTGCCACATGTCTGCCAGCGCTCACGACATGCGAATCAAGCAGGCAGGCCACTTCGCTGACGACAAGATCCCAGCGTCCTCCCACCGCCCCCAAGGTCAGCCCTCCCAACCTCTCTTGGCCCCAATCTGCGCCGCACCCTGCTTTGCGCAGTCACTGATGTAAATACTCCGGGTTTGCAGATTGCCCAATGGCAACCTCTACAACGGAATGCCGGGCGGCGGTCAGCTGCTCGAGACCAACAACACTTTGGAGCATCCCACTGGACCAGAGTACCAGCTGGTGGTAGGGGAAGGCACATATGTCCTGACCGACGATCTGCACCTCGCAACTCCACCACCGCATCCGAGTGATGCGCCACAGCCGAATAACAATCCGCTGTCGACAAATTTGGGTCCGCCGACGGCAGGTACGAGGTTGTCGGTAGCGAACATTGCGCCGCAGAAGCCACCGACACAAAGCCTGTTTCGCACCATCACGGGGGCAAGCACAAAATCGCACCTGCCACAGAGCATTCAGGAAGAGGCGCAAAGTCCCAGAAGTGATGCAGGATCGACAGCGAATGGTTTTGGTTCCGTGGGATACTACAGTCATGGAGCGACATTTGGAGATGGAAATCCAGCATTGCAAGTACCGCCAGTCAAGACAAAAAAGGGTGAGAGGATGAAGCCGAAAAATAATATCGTCAAGTCGAATTCGTCATATGTGTCGAGGGTCATACCGCATGAGGCGCTCTCCAAGCGGCTCAGTGAGAGGTCGGCGGATGGTAACATGATATTCGCGAATATCAACCGCGCATTTTTGTGGCTCGATCTTGCGTCTGAGTATAAGCAGGAGAATCTGACCAAGGTGCTCTTCACGAAAGCGCATGTCTTGTGCCACGACGTCAATCCATGCACACTTTCAACGACTCACATCGATGTGGCTCTAGGCTCCAACACGAGCGATATCATCTGGTATGAACCATTGTCGCAGAAGTATGCACGATTGAACAAGCACGGCATTATCAACCCTTCCGCCATCACGACGATTCTCTGGGTACCGAACAAGGAGAACCTTTTCGTCGCCGCGCATATGGACGGCAAGCTTGTCGTATACGACAAAGAGAAAGAAGACGCCGAGTTCAATGCCGAAGAAGAAGCCGCATCTGAGAGCAACGGCGCCAATGGCAACAGCCATCTTGGCTCCCACAAGTTCGCAGGCAAGCTGCAAATCTTGAAGTCAGTCCAATCGAGAAATCAGAAAGCGAACCCGGTCGCGGTCTGGAAAGTCTCGAACATGAAGGTCAACAGCCTTGCCTTTTCGCCGGACGGACAAACGCTAGCCATCGTCTGCCAAGACGGCACATTGACCATCTTTGACTATATCAACGAACGCGTTCTGGGCGTGTACCGTTCGTACTACGGAGCCATGATCTGCGTAACCTGGTCACCCGACGGACGATACGTCTTGACCGGTGGACAAGACGATCTGGTCAGCATCTGGAGTATCCACGAGCAAGCGCTTGTCGCCAGGTGTGTAGGTCACCACAGCTGGGTCACAGACGTGAAGTTTGACGCCTGGAGATGCGACGAGCGGAACTACCGATTCGGAAGCGTAGGAGACGACTGCAGATTACTGCTCTGGGACTTCAGCGTCGGTATGCTCGGCCGTCCGAAAGCGATGAGCACTGTGGCCAGAAACCGTGGACTTAGCGTCAGCACGAATCATCGCAAGGAAAGCACGCAACCTTCTGCTACAAGGCTGAGGAGCAACTCGAGCCGGTCGCAGCAACCGGATGGTGAGATCGCTAGTACGGCTGATGGCGAGAGCGAAGGGCTCGAAGCGATGGCGGAGACGGTTCATCCTGTAGATAGTATGAGGTCGACGGCGTTGTTGCCTCCGGTCATGAACAAGGTTGTGGATGAGCATCCGCTGAGTTGGGTGGGGTTTGAGGAGCATTACATTGTCACAAGTTGCCGAGATGGTGAGTTTGCCTTTATTTCATTCTGCGTGAGTGTTGCAAATGACAGTCGATGCCCATGGCGAGCAACGTCCAGGACACTCGTTGTGAGACCGCCGACCGAACGAGCATGAGACTCTTGTGGAAGGCCCGACTGCGACGAGGATTGCTTGCGCAGTCACTCTGAGTTACACGAAGTGCGTGTAGCGATTGACGCATAACATCACGATGTGGTTTTTCTGTTGGGAATTTGTGGCAGCACTAGTGGCAAAGGCTTGTTCGTGGTCCTCGACCCATCAGAGCTTTGCGAAGCTGATGAAATGAGATGTGGAGAGAACTGAACCATGCTGCTGGGACCGAAATGGATTTTGTCTCAATCTGACGTGTAACGTTCTTTAATAGGTCACATTCGCGAATGGCAAAGGCCAAAGGAAGGTGCTGATGGTGCCGCTGGACCTGGACTCGAGGCTTCGGTCAGTAGTTTGGGTGGTGGTTCTTGACTGTCGCTGAGCAGGGTGTCAATATTGGGGACTGAGCGCTTGCTCGTAGAGGGATGTACATATAGAAGTGAAGAGCTGATGAATTGCGGCATCTCTCGATTCGGGTGCCAGTCCAATGAGTGTCAACCTAGAATTTTCGGGAAGGATTCGACATGTGCTTCCACGCGTCCTTCGCATGTCTTTCGTATTTGCATGTCGTCAGATGTCCGATTTTTGGCGGGGACCAAGATCATTGCCTTCCATGCTGCTGGGCAGTACGGGGTGGTGTGCCCCGATTACTTCACACATTCTGGATCTTCGTCGATTAAGTGCAGCCTGCGCATATTATTCAGCGCCGAAGAGCGGCGGCCGGCTAGCCGCTAGCCCGTAGATCGTCCTGTAGCGTGCCGACGGGACAAGGGCGTGCTTACCCTCAGCCGATCACTGCTTGCCTCCCAGGTGTCTTTGTGCATGCCGCTCTGCCACTATTGACTGTAGTGGAGCAGGAAGTTGTCACAACTTGGCCAGACCTGCGATACAGTCGCGTGAGGTCTCATACACCTGAGCAAATCTGATATAGAGCGTGATTGTGGGGCAGCGACGGTCCTACTGCGGCGCCTCTGCAGCCCTCTGGGGATTCAACGATAACAATCACATTTCCCAACATATCACGCGGGTGACGGGGTGGAATTGTGTCTGGATTGTCGCGGGACCCATATATCTGCATGACGGTCCACGCAGCAGGTGCACGCCTTTCCGAACGCTTTTCGCAAGGGCCGATGTCCTGACGCACGCGTGTAGTAGGACGAGACAAGTTGGAAAAGTCCCTTTGCGTGCACGTCACGGGGGCGTAAATTGTGCATTTAGCTGCAGAGGTGTGCTTCTGAAGAGAGCATCTGGTAGACTTGATGCTGGTGACTTGGGTTGTCTGCAGCCTTTTGCTACATTTTGGCTGCATCTGGTCTTTTGGATCCTGCCTGGCGCATGGTCGTCTCTTGATTGCTTTGCAGCGAATGTTGCGGTCGTGATCGTGGGCAACAGCCACGCAAGCACAAAGACGGATTGCAACCAGCGAAGTGACGACGTCAGCAGGGAACTACTTCACAGGACATCGGACAAACTGGCGCAAACTATTCTGCACTGGCCAGGGGCTGGCGTCAACACTGCTCCGCGCACTCCGGCAATGATTCCTACGCCGCGTGGCGCACACCATGGCCTGGGCAGCTCTACCAAGACCAAGCCAACCCTCGAGATCATTCCAGACACGAGATTCATAGTTTTCCACGGAGGCGAGCATGAGGCGCAGACGGTCAAGCTCACCGGGCGAGTGCGCTTCAACGCGCCAGAAGCCATGAGCATTCTGAAACCTAAGGTGCGCCTGGAGGGTAAGCGGAAGATCAGTTGGTGGTTCATGGGCGGCATATCTGCGGGCGAGGTAGTGGACAAGAGGGTCTTCTGGAATCAGGCGCAGAAGCTGGGGATTGAGAGCTCGCACAAAGTCAAGGCGGGGCCCATAGAATGGCCGTTCGAGTTTGAGCTGGATCCGTCTATGCCGGAAAGTGTGGAGGGTTTGAGGGAGACATACATTGTGTATCATTTACATGCGAGCGTTTCGCGGCCGGGTTGGAACGCGAAGGATGTGTTGGCACAAGAGCATATACGGATTGTCAGGACATTAGGCCAGGATAGTATGGAGATGACCCGGAGTCGCGTGAATGCGGATATTTGGGCCAACAAGATCGCGTATTCTATCAGCATACCGACGGATGCCATTGTGTTTGGAACATCAATTACAGCAGACGTCGAGCTTTCACCGATCAAAAAAGGCATTCGATTAGGCAAAATTGAGCTGCGGCTGATGGAGACGGTGGTCAAACGGATACAGGCGAGCGAGGTCCCCGATGTTAGGGCGGACAGAACGAAGACAGAGGAGAGTGAGGTGGCAAAGGCGGACATGGAATTTCCGGAGCACTCAAAGGTCATGTTCGATGGCGAGACGGCGGAGAACCCGACCCTAGCGGACGAGATGTACAAGTTCAAAGCGACGTTGCCACTTCCGAAAAGCCTCAATGTCTGTCGGCAGGACGTGGATTCGCATCAGATCAACGTGACACACCGCTTCAAGTTGATGGTCAATATCCACAACCCAGAAGGTCATGTGTCACAGCTGGTATGTCGGTTACCAGTCAAGCTCTTCATCTCGCCAAACTTGCCCGTGGACGAGCGGAATGAGGTTACCGGCACGATCAACGGTCAGACGGACGAGCAGCTCAATAGCACTGAGACGAGTGTTGTTGCGCCGCCGGAATATGGGAGGCATGTGTTGGATCAGATCTTCAGCGATATCGACCCGGCAGGCTACATGAGTAGGGCTGGAAGTGGTGTGAACACGCCTGCTGGATTCTTCGCGCAGAGTCGTAGAGGATCGCAAGAGAATTTGCCGGCGGTGGGATCGCTCAACGGTGTTGCAAATGGTGATGCGTCAGCGTCTGCAGCAGTGCGATCGCTCAATGGTGTTGCCAATGGTGATGCGTCAGCGTTCGGCGATGGTGGTGGGCAAACGCCGCATCACCATGGTAGTGCCACACCTTCAATTTTGCACTCACGGTTGGCAGACCTTCAGCAACGAGGCCGCGACACCCTGAACACCACGCAAATAGTCCGGTTCGCTGGACACAGTTGCAGTGCATCTGGCGGCACCTCACCTGGTGCGGGAGGTCACACAGGCGACTCAGGCACTCCAGCCAATGAGTCGTACTTCCCCTCCGCTTCCGCAGGCCACTCACCACACGGCTCCGCGCCCCTCTCACGACGGACGTCCGAGTCAGACGGCCGTAATAATGGCATCCATGGCCAAGAATACGACATGAGCACTCTCTCCCGCGTACCTTCCTACGGCGCCGCATTACGGACACCAGGCACCATGACACCTTTCACCGAAGGCCCGCCCAGCTACATCGACGCGACGTCGCGACCACCTTCGCCGAGTTTGTTACCGCAGAGACCTGGTGCGGCGCATACACGATCGCATACCTCTGGTGGCCTGCGGCAAAGCGGGACGAGCAGTCCAATTAGTAGTAATAGTCGGGATACTCTGACTACCCCATTCGCCAACATAAGCATGACGCAGACGCAGCGTCCTGAGAGGTCGCATTCGGATAATCAGTCGCAAGGGGATGAGACAGCAAGGATGAGGATGCTGCAGGCCAGGCACTAGGTCCGTTTGTCAAGCAGTGTCCTCAGGCGGAGGTCGGGCAATCAGGGTGCCGAGGACGAGCCGGTTGGGACAAGAAAGCCAAGCTAAGGTAGCAGCGGCGCTGTGGGAGGTGGAGGCGCGGAAGACGTCTTGAGCCGCGTTATTTGGAGTTTGGCTTTCTCTCGTACTGGAGCGAGGATATGTTCCGTCGTTGTTGAGCGATCATTGGTTGGCGCGCACAGCTGCGTAGAGTGCTGCGGCACTTTCCCTTAGAGATAGATGGGCGAGCGTTTGTGTGGCGAAAGCATTGCGGATGGCGTTTTGGTGGATGAATGATGTAGCGTTCTACCTAATATGCAGTGAAATGGATACCCAGCTTCATCCAGAGATTTTGGTATGCTGCATGCGCCCATTTGAGGCATGAATGGTCTCTGTTACTTGCCATGCTATGCCGAGACTGCTGGCTTTATCCGCCCGTGTCAGTTAAAGAGTCACAACTTTTGTGCAACGCTTGGCGATTTGGTGATGTCGTCTCATCCGTGACCAACTCACTTGACCTCACCGGAGTCACCGCCAACTTGCGGCTGCAATAAATCTCTGCCCATGACAAAGTTCTCCTTGGCAGATGGAACGAACCCAATAGCATGTTTCACGTCATAGCTTACACGGGCTGAAACCACACGATCGATATCGTCAGTGGCATTGCCTGTGCGGTCTCGACTGATCGAAATGCCCGGGTCCATGGTTATTGCTTGCTTGGGCTGCATGTCACGCAGACTCAATGCCGCTGCGGAAAAGCGATTCCACCTACCACGAAGCTTCGAGGGAAGCTTCATTGGCTGACCGCCACAAGATTGTTCCCTAGCAGATTGATTGTGAGTCTTCGAACACCTATGTAAGCTTCGCCGTGCGTTGCAGGCGGTACGAGCTGGGGCAGCCGAGACCGACACCCAGGTAACTTGATCCGATAGACGGTCGACCTCGGCATAAAGTTTGCATAGGTGCAGGACACTACTTTTCCGGACAAAGCATCTGCTGGAATTCGCGCAATGAATTCTGGACCCTGCAAGCAGCAGTAGGCTTGAGTCGCAGAGCATTTTCCGGGCAATAGAACAGTTTGCTATGGAAATACGAAGCCTTTTTGCCGGTGCTGCTACATAAGTGCTTATCGACTGATGAGGGGGATGTTCTGGGGAGACTGCTGCCGCTCCATGAGTAAGCGACAATCGCGCTGCCTCCCCATCTGTACCAGGGTATAACAATAATAATATATGCGGAGAGAAGTACGCGCAACGGCGCAGAAAGGAACCGGACCAGGGCTTTAGCCGGTGAGCTTGTTTTATGCCCCCCTTCCTTATGCAGATGACCTTTATTATTAGGGTGACTAAGGACAATGCATCGCACGCCTGTGTCACCTAGTCATTCAAGATCTTTCAAGGATCAGTTCGTTAGCCGCGCGATCAGGAGCTTCGCCACAGGCAACGCGTTCACTCGAGGTGCCGGGCGCGCAAACGCAGGAGGACAGGCAACAGCTGAGAAAGACCATGACATGCACACAGGCGCGGACGCCCAGTACATGTGGCCAGATGCCCTCCCCCGTGTCAAACACTACCTCCTACCTTGCCCAAGACGGAGCATTGAGAGGCTGATGGCTGAGTCAAAGCATTGCCGCTGCGCTTCCGAAAGTCTGTCTTGCAGCCGCGTCGATCGCACAAAGCTTGTCGACTCTTCGAACTCCCCACCTCACATGATGAAACGGCTATCTCCCTCGGGCCAACACGCAGAGTTCAAGGCACAGCGGGAGCGACCACGAGCGCGGGACTGCGTCGTCGTTAATTTCACTGCGCATTGCCATCTCGACCACAGGAAACCACGCCAGATTCTGATACTTTTGAACGCACAGCCCCAGAGATTGTAGGCTCCAGAATAGGGAACCGGAAACAGGGCGGCCCGACATCAATTCATAGAGAGGTTATTCATCCGGAAACCGCCCTAGGCATACAGCATCAACACAGCACCATCCAGTGTGCTAGCAGACAAAGGTAGAAAACTGGCGCTGTACACGTCTCGTTCACCAGAACTTCATGTTCAGCACAGCAGCCCTCCTAACGGGCAGCAGCCGCCGAGCGCTAGAAGGGCGAGAAGCATGACCCAGCTTGGCTCCAAAAAGTCGCGAAAAGGCTGCATCAGGTGTAAAGGCCGGAGAGTGAAGTGCAATGAGGAGGCACCATGTAGCAACTGTGTCCGGCGTGGCGAGCAATGCAGTTTGGTGGCGGTGGCATCGCCGAGCAGTGCAAGTGTAGGGCTCTTTGCTCCAGAATCGCGGTAGGGAGAGCTCACTAACTTTGGAAAAGGAAACATACGGCCGCGCCGAGCGAGATGACACGTTACCATCAAGTCAGCGCGAGTGGCTCCAGGAGATGGAGCTTATGCACCATTACAGCCGCCATGTCTCCAAGGTCGCACTTGGCACGAACGAGCAAATTCAGTCTCTCTGGCGAGATGTCATACCCGAGGAAGCTCTACGACATCCCTTCCTGCTCCATGGACTGTTGGCTTTATCCGCGCTCAGCCTGGCACAGCTTCGGCCTGCAGAATCTGCACGATATCTGTCCTTGTGTGACAGGCACCAATCGATTGCGCTCGCACAATTCCGTGCCGCGCTCGCTGGAGAAATCACAATGGACGTCGCGGCTGCACTTTTTGCGCTCTCATCGACTATCTCAATCTCATCCATGGCGCGGGCGTGCGCACGGGTCGCGGCGCAGCCACCTCCAAAAGCCGTGAGCCTGGACGAGATCGTGGAGATGTTCGTTCTGACGAGAGGAGTCCGCGACGTTATTGGCATTGCTCATGACCTCATCATTCAAGGACCTTTGGCGCGTAAGTAGTGTCCTCGCAATTTTGTAGATTGTGGTCACAGCTGCTAATTGTGGCCTCTCAGCTATGTTTGCAGGACACGAGATGCCAGAGGCTCAGAAATCACGAATTGTGCTTCCGCCAGCTGCTCAAACACGCCTAGACGAGCTGCAGAATATGCTGCATCAACATTGCGCAAATGAGCTTCCAAATCTCACGTCTTGCTCCGAAGCTTTGCGCGAGCTTAAGGATATATATCGAAATTGTCAGTACTTCCACACCACACCCACGGGCGTACAGTCGGGGCATGTCGTGCGCTACACCACTTGCGTGAGCCCAGATTTCGTGAACCTGATGCAAAACCGATACCCTCCTGCACTGATCATCTTGGCCCACTGGGCGGCCGCGACAATGGTCGTCCGAGCGGCATGGTACACGACAAACTGGGGCGTGTATGCTGTGGAGGGCATCAATTTGGTTATAGAGCCCAGTCTGCGAGGGTGGTTAGACTGGCCGAGACAGCAAATGCAGAATGGCTTCCCTGCTGTGCTGCAGACGTCAAATG
Organism: Teratosphaeria epicoccoides; assembly: GCA_021401465.1. Lineage (NCBI taxonomy): Eukaryota > Fungi > Ascomycota > Dothideomycetes > Mycosphaerellales > Teratosphaeriaceae > Teratosphaeria > Teratosphaeria epicoccoides. The sequence continues at coordinate 100,912 of JADDMT010000065.1, read as the reverse complement.
GGACGTCTTCGGTGGTACCAACGCATTGAGATACCCATGGTAGGACGGAAGCTGGGCAAAGTGCAGCCTGCCAGGCTTACGTCATGAACTTCGACGACGGTAACGTTCGAGTACGTAGATACGATTCGACACCACGTGGTGTACGGCCTCAATGGGATCAGGCCTTGCTGGCCAACACTGACAGATACGTGGGGCTAGAACAGGAATGAATCTTAACTACAGTACAGGGTCTCTCCCCGAACCAATCCCAGAATCTTTGGAAGAGTCCGGAACAGGACGCTTGGTTGCAGCATTTGCTTCCATTTGCAATCCAACCTCCGAATTTGAAGCAACCCGATCCGGTGCATTGAAACGTTCCCCACGCTGCAGCTTTCTCTGCGCTGTGGCCTTCCCAATCCTCAACATCGCCCTCACTGACCCACTATTTCTTCCCATGAGGATGCTGGCTCTCGCTCTGCCCAGCTGTCTGCTTCTGCAGGTCATCCATGTGCTCATTATGATCACGGACCTGCTCTCTATCTGCTGCAATATGAGACTCCGACGAGGACGCCAGCTCCTCGTGCCAATGGCCCCGGCCTTCCTTCTGCTTCTGCACCTGCTCGTGCTTGATGCGATCTAATTCCTCTGGACTGCGTTCCTTGTCTTCCTTGATCTGCCATGGCGGTGCTGCGGTGAATGGCCTTGCAGCAGCTCTTGGCGCGAAGGCTGGGCGGGCGAGGGGCACAGCTCTCGGGCGGAAGGCTGGGCGCATGATCAAGGCTAAGGTTGGGATGTGAGGGACTAGTGTGTGTTAGGCACGCGATAAGGAAATCTGATTCAGGATGACCTTACCAGAGAGCCAATGCAGAAGGTAGGACCTTGTAAGATGGGGTTGTTGGTAGCAGGATGCTCAGATGATTTTGCGTTTCTTTCACTCCTGCAAAAGGCCTGGCCCTCACTTGACTACTGCTCACCAGGATAATGGCATCATTGGTCTGGGAACGAAGGAACATGAGCAGGGATCAATCGCGTGGCGCTGCTGTGGTATGCCGTTTGGGGCAGTCACCCGTCGATGTGTGGACTGACTTCTTGTTTGAGTATAGCGCATGCTTCACAAGTTCGAGACGACTTCGCAGATTTGGTCGGCTAATTTCAGGAGCTCTACGGCATAACTCTATCTGTACATCTGGAGCATCTTCTCTGACGTGCTACTGATATTTGCCAACATTGCAGTCATACCTCTATCCGACATGCGGTGCAGATGAAAAGCAATCACGTCGACTTCGAATCGTACCACTTTTCGATTTACTCTGCTCACGCATCACCCAATGACCCAGCATGGCACGCAGTAGCTCGAATCATTCCAGTTGCAAGGCACTTGTGAGAGCCAACGACCGAGAATCCCAGGAAAGTGGTTTCGGGTGTGCCGAAGACCTTGCCCGACTGAAGGCGGTTCCTTACTTTGGCGAATTTCTGTGAGCATTTCCGGGCATGCTCTGTCTTTCCAATCCGGTGCATGAGCCTGCAAAGAAGAATTTTTGGTGGGTTAGCAGCAGCCGATGAATGTATCGCCGCGGATCTCCAGGTGAGTTACTGGTGGGCGATGGATCCGTGGACGTGGAGGTGTATCGCTATGCCACTGAATCGCAGGTGTCTTTTCCAGTGCCGAACCCCAATATGAATCTGTCCTTCTGCAAGACATCGCAACACCAGAGGAAAATGCCTACACCTACAGCGACGAGATTGAAGAAGACGAGACAAGGTCAAGTCATACTTCACGGTCTGCACTATCCTCAGACCAGTACTTGTGGCGGCGAACGTTCGTGGCTCAATAATGCAGCACCCTCCTGATGGCGTCGTAGATCCTAGTGACATCTGGAATGTTGAACTTCTCATATGCCAAGCCTGCATGCGTCGTCCAGCCACCTACTCTTTGCACCGGGGCTTCAAGATGCAAGAAACATCGCTCCTGAATAGTTGCGGCAACCTCCGCTCCGATGCCCGCGTTGACCATGCTCTCGTGAACAACGATACAGCGGCCGGTCTTGTGAACAGAATCCATGATTGTCTTTCGATCCCATGGAAAAACTGTCCGCAGATCAATGAGCTCTATAGAGCATTTAAAGTCCTTCTCTGCAGCCTCGAGAGCTCCTTGACAGGTGTACAGTGGTGTGCCGTAAGATATAATGGTGACGTCTTTGCCTTGCTTCAGTATCTCTGCCTTGCCGAGTGGGAGTGTGTACGCCTCCGCCGGGACATGTTCGACCGCAGCCCTGTAGAGTATCTTTGGCTCCATGAAGATGACTGGATCGTCGCTGGCTATTGACGCGAGGAGGAGACCTTTGGCTTGAGTTGGCGATCTGGGAATGACGACACGCATCCCAGGCACATGTGTGAATAATGACTCTGGAGACTGGGTGTGGTAGAGACCACCGTGGCCTACCCCGCCTGTTGGCATGCGGATTACCATTCCACCGCAGCTCATGGTCTCGCCGGTATGCCCGGCCCGATACCGACACTTAGCGGCTTCATTGACGATCTGATCAAACGCCGGAAAGACGTAGTCTGCGAATTGGACCTCAGCGATCGGTCGCATGCCTTCCATCGCGGCCCCGATGGCAAAGCCTACCAGACCTTGCTCGCTCAGCGGCGTGTTGAAGACCCTGGAGTCGCCAAACTCGGTCGCTAATCCGACAGAGCATCTGAAGACTCCGCCGAAAGCCACGTCTTCACCAAATAGCAAAACCCGTTGGTCAGCGCGCAGTGCATGCGAGAGAGCGGCGTTGACGGCCTGGAAAAGATTGATCCTGTTCGTGGTGCCATTGCGAGCCTCCTCTGGCAGCTCTGTGTTGGCCAGAGCGGACTTTGCGCTGTGATACAAGAGCGGCGTCGATGAGTAGTCAGCTGGAAGGTTTAGACGCGCCCGTGGAGGATGAGAAGCGTAGGTCCTGCGGAGGCGTGGTAATGGCGACTGGCTGCTGGTGCGACGAGGCGCGAGGCGTAGCATGGTGACAATGAGTCTTGTCACATCGTTTGAGAGATCACATTGTGGCGTCCATGTCGCGTTGCACCTCGTAGGTGCATGTGTATGCTCGCTGGATTGCGGTTAGCAGCGGCTCACGCCCATACCTCGGTTGAGCTTTCTGTCGGAGGCATGGAGGGAGTACCCGCAGCCGCACTCCTCCTGCCAAGTCATATCTCAAGACACGGTTGGCAGTTGGAAGTTCAAGGCCCTCGCGAGTTGTGCGAAGCGTCAATTTCAATTTCGACATTATTGACGGTTGAGCCGCAGCTGCTTGGCTTCAATATTATTCGGCAGGATGCGGAGTACAAATCATTTGTGTGCCAAGACTCGACATCGGGGTACGAAATGAGGGTTCCTTGTCAACCAGTGGAGTGAAATGGACAGGTTGGACATTGACGGAGCCGCAGCTGCTCGGCTCAGGCGGGGGGATCGTACTTCATTGAAGCTTTCGCGAAATCGTATTTGTTGCGGGATATCGCGTGCCAATAACGCCCTCCCTTCTGCAAGCACATATGCAGCTGCGAGCAAGAAGCCACGGACGGGTCTTCGGAGAATTCATCCGCCTCAGCATCTTCGACTTTAAGACAACATGGTGCACCTTGTCGCCAAGACGCATTAGAGTTGTGGTATAGAGGAGCAAATTGACCATGCGGTCCATACCTGTACTCGCCAGTGTGACATTATTGCAGCTACAGTGTGTTCGGCGGACATGTTGCTGCACCCCCCCGGTGTCTGGGTCGCTGGGCCGGCAAACAAGGTACGTTTCTTGAGCTTGCAGCAGACCTGCCATTGCCTATTGGTGTGAGACCCTTTCTGAACGGAACAGACTGTATGGTTCATATACATGGGACTCCACGAGCAGTCGAGATGTGACACGGAAAAGCGTAATTCGACTTTGCAGGGCCAGGGTGAAGCAGCGAGCATCGCAACACCGTTCTGCTATACCGTTGTACCAAGACCGCATCGTTGCTCCCCTCTTGGTGGAAGGGCTAAGCTGGGATCCATCTGCCGGGGCCGTCTCTCCGCGCCTCGCGTGGGATGATGGTGAAACCCACGGCATGGTTCAGCAAACAAGCAAATTCGCGTATTGCAAGGCCCAGGCGTCCTTGTGGTGGGCCAACCACCCAGAACGCGCCTGTGAAGACCGCTCGACTACCAGCAATCCGGATGACAGGCCCCTGTATTCAAGGGCATGCTACTCGGGCGCGTGGAAATGCACAATCTACAGGGTGTCGCGAGACAGGGAGATCCAGTGGCATATGCGGCTGCTGCCGACATGTTTAAACATCAAGTTCTGATAGCTCACATTTCGCCCGACGCAATGGCGTTGCCACACTCTCTCACGTCTTTGCGCAGAGAAGTGCGTATCGATTGGCTGCGCGCACATTGACCGTGTGAATGCTACCTGATTCGCCAGCATTGAACAACGGTGCCGACATGCAGGTCCTCAGGCTCCTTCTCACCAGCCTCTTCGTGCTGTTCTGCGCGGTGGCCGCACAGAATACGACTCTGGACGAGGCCCTTAATCTAATACAGACGATGCCGAGCTGTGGAGTATGGATTCCGAGCAGAATACCGGGCTTTTGAATCCCGTCTGACCAGGTCTTTTAGTCTTCCTGCTTGGTCTCGGGCATAGCCAACTCGACATGCGACGCACGCGACATACCTTGCACTTGCAACAATAAGGGGTTAACGGACATGGTAACAGCATGTGTACTCAAAGCATGTACAGTGAAGCAACAGTTGAGTATGAAATGCTTCTTCATTGGACCGGCGTAGACGCTCAGGCTGATCATCTTTCAGCGACCAAGAATGTCACAGAGACCATTTGTCAGCGGCCTATCCGCAACGGGCAGAAATCAGGGCTGCCCCCCGTCATTGTCGGCAGCGGGTTCTCTGTGGTAGCGTTCGTAATGCGTATCTTGTCCAAAGTCCACTTACCATGCGGTGGCGATAGGGTCGGCTGGTCTCATGACCTATGGTGGGATGACGCCGTGATGGGGTTTGCAATGGTGATTGTACTGCTGCTGACCTATTCTGCGTTCCCATGTACGTGGCTGCCCTCTTTTCTTGTTGCATATCTTAGCTGACCCGAACTAGTGAATCACAATGGTCTCGCAACAGGTAAACTCTTCGAATCGGCTTCTGCTTCACGGAGTCTTGCTTACTCTGAACAATCTGACAGATGTCTGGACTGTACCGTTTGCCAACCTGACTCGCATGCTGAAGGTCAGACCTGGCCCTTGCGTTCATGTGGCCCGACTGACGCAGATGACAGATCTTTTACTTTATCGAGGACGGATATCTGGTTGCGCTGCCTTCGGTGAGGATATCCCTGATACTCACGTATCTCCGCCTGTTCCCCAGGCAACTCTTCAGACACGCGTGCTTCGCGGTCATTGCTCTCAACTTGTCATACATGGTAACCTTCGTCCTGATATCTGTGTTTCAATGCCGACCAATCAATCTTGCGTGGGAGAATTGGCACAAGGAGATACCAGGCCATTGCAACAATATCAATGCGCAGATATGGGCATCCGCTGCTGGCAACATAGCCCTGGACCTCTTGACACTTGGGCTACCGATGCCCTTGCTCTGGAAACTCAAGGTATGACAGTCATCTCGTGAAACCGACCCGCGACCTCGGGCTAAAATTGTCGCAGCTGAACAATCGCAAGAAGTTCTGGTTGACGCTGATGTTCGGAGTTGGTTTCTTTGTGGTGAGTACCTGCTACCCATTCTGATCGCCCTCATTCCACCCACTGACACAAGGATCCACAGACCATCGTCAGCATCATCCGATTACGAGTCTTAGTGGTTTTCGGCGACTCGCACAACACGACGTGGGACTACACGGCAGTCGGCTACTGGTCGTCAGTTGAGATGCACACCTCAGTCGTCTGCGCGTGCATGCCTTCGATCAGAAATCTGCTGCGCAAATTCATGCCATATTTGATGGGCGTCTCTACCGGAAGAACCGGATATATGTCCAACCCATCAGGCCAATCCGACCGCACGTCAGCATTTGATTCCTCAGGCGACACGGGTCTCAAGTTCCCGGGTAGAGCCGTTAGGGTCAGATCCATCGAGAGCGACGAGGAGAACATCATTCCACTCGATAATCTGCAGTGGAGCGCGCACAACCAGACAGCGCCGTTGCCACCAGAAAGTCCTCCGAGCGACTGAACGCGCTCGCTGTGGGCGGAAACCCCAGTGTTTTGATGAGCACAGAAGCAGCGCCAAGCGACAAATATCAAGCTTATTGCACCGTTTCATGCTGGTCCTGGTATTGTGTAAATCCTCCGAAATTTGTTGGTCTTGATGGGAATAGGTATCTTGGAAGACACTGCAGGACCACGGACGATTGCAAAGCAGGCCACGGCATCAAGCTCTTTACGCCTTCCTAGTATCTTGACGAGGACTTACTACGTGCGAAGACTGAAGTTCGTGAGGAGCATATGTAACAACCACGTGCACATGATGCGGCCGCGACGCCGATCGTCTGCAAAGCGGACCGCCAGGCTCCTCCATCTGCTCCACTACCACTTCAACACCGACGTTGATGATACTCAGGCTCCCCCCACGAGACAAATGCGAGATTGCAGACGGCCCAGAGCCGGCGCTGCTGCTTCTGAAGTGCTCGAGGATTTTGCCCAACGGCCGGAGGCTGCCTAATGTCCGTCGAATGACGGCCTTGCGGATCAAACTTCCTCTTTGTGGGATGCAGGCGATTGTGACGCCCAGAGAAATCTCGATGGTGGACACTAGTCAGGCACGATCAGGTTGCTGGACTGGCAAGAGCGGATCAGTCCCGACGTACAGGTCTCGACCGTGCGTGATGTTGGTGGAGCAGATGTACGGAGTAACTCTGTGATCGCGCACGATGGCTGCGACTGTGACGACAAGGCCAAGACCGAGCACGGCGCAGCAGACGGTCTCATTTCTCGTTTGACATTCTTGTCTTCAGTCTGCGAAACAGAGTCTTGAGCACCTGACACGCCAGTTGGCAAGAGTACCCTGGATGCGGAAGGCACGTGCCGGGAACCAACCTTGTGCGAGCTCGAGGTCGCGCCAATGAGACGGCGGGGTCTCCACGACGGAGGGGATGGTTCTGGGAGGTGAAGAGCAGCTGATGATTTGTAGAAGCAATTGTCATTTTCATGGGCTTGCTGGATCGTCGGATCTGCCATGTCGGGCAATGGAGCTCGAGAGATCTGAGGGTCCTGATTGCCGTGTGGGCGAGCGCAGCTCTGTTGAACGGGCGGTGTGCTAATCATACACGGAGACACGGCATCAGCCTTGACGCGGGTGCGATCATTTCATTCAAGCTCTCTCTGATCAGGATCGGGACAGACCGTGGACTCGACAAGCCGTGCTGGCATACGACGGTCGGTTTTTGTTGGTCATTTTTCTACGCGGTATGCATCGAGATCCGATCGAAGGTCCAGGCCGTCTGTGGGATTGAAGCCAACATATTGATGCCATGTAATGATACATACATACAATGGCCAACAGGACTGATATGAAGCTCTATTTGATCTTCTTAGCTTTGAGCTTGATTGTCTCGTCGTTGACGAATATGCCTTTGCCCTTGTACGGCTCAGGCACTCTCCACTCCCTGATCTTGGCGGCGAATTGCATGACGACCTCTTTGTCGGCGCCCTCCAAGAGTATCCGCGTTGGCTGTGGTGTGCTTGCTGTTACGCCTTGTGGTATGCCCAGCTCGATGGGATGTGAGTACCCAACCTTGAGTGACACGAACTTCTGTCCTTGATATTCTGGCTGCTTCGTGACTGCCTTGCTCTCGATCGTTGCACGGTAGCCCACGCCCACTAGTCGAAGTATGGCGTTGTGCCCTTCGCTGACACCGAGTATGTGATTGTGCAGGCAGGCTCTTATTGTTCCTGTATTGGCGTCAGCTGATATCACATGCCCTGCTCTCTCCAGCCAGATGGCAATGTCATGCGAACGCACCCCACATTGTCCGCTGCACCCTCACACCTTTGTCCAAGATCCTCACTGTCTGCGTGCGCCCCTCGTCGCTGCCCTCAATCGTCATGTACGCCGGCATCTCCACGCTCAGTCTCCCACGCGGTCCTTCGATGTGCACTGTGGATGCCTGTTCGGCGCTGCTGATGGCGCGGCTTTGCTGCGCTTTGGGCAGGACGGTGAGCTTCACATCAGGCGGCAGCGAGAGAGGCGCGCGGCCGATCTTGCTTTGACATGTGCGCGTGGTGGAGAAGGTGAGGGATTGCTGCTGGGCGTAGGCCGGGACGAGGAAGGCTGGTATTGAGCCATTGGAAATCGCTCTCGAGCTGGTGAAGACGGCTTGTATGGCGTTCGATGGCCGACGACAGCGACAACGTGAGGCGGCCATGGTGAATGAGATGACCCATGTCATGCCTGATGGATGCGCAGAGGAGGCTCGAAACATGGGCACGGTTCAAGGTCACGCGGTTTCGCGGCATGTCCGAGAATTCCCCCGCCATCGCCCGTCTGTTGATCCACGCGCGTCGCGTCCGCGGCTTCCCGACCATCTTCCATCCACTTCCACCCCGTTTCTCCATCTGAAAGCGCCGGCTTCTTCACATGCCGCTCTCGCTGTCCAAACCTGGTCTCCGTCAAGTCCGGCTATATACAAGGCAACACGACTCAACATTCGTGCGGCCGCTTGAACTTGTCTCTCGACATCCACTGCCATTGCGCCTCTGAGCACCACCTCTCCAAGCGTCAAAGAGGATCTGGAGTTCCAACAACTCTGGTCCTTGTGCGGTATCCAATCTTCACCAGCATAGCGTTGCTGCACCGACAACATGTTGTCTACGCGCGCTTTCTCGTTCATCTGTCTTTTGTTCTCTGCTTCTTGCCTGACATCGGTCGAATCTTTCCGCGGCTCAACTCGCCGTAAGATGGCATCTCCACCAAATCTACGGCAATACATCTGACTTCATCGATAGATACGCCCATTAATCGTCTCCGCCACGATGACATGATCCACGCCAACGTCGACATCCACAATGGCATCTCGCAATCTCTCCAAAACAGCGTTCAGATACTGCGAGACTTGGAGACCCTCCCGTCATGCCAGAAGATGGCTACTGCTGCACTGATCCATTCCTGCTCGACTCTGGAGGGTAGCCTCTCTGGTAGCAGCACGTCATCAGGTCCGGACGCCATGCTGATCGAAGAGATGAACCTCTATGCTAGCCGCCTTGCTGTGTGCGAGATCAGTAGCGCAAAAGCGCCCATCCCAACAGCATGCCAGGCCTTTGTACCTACTGTCAAAACTGCGAGGAAGACCTCTTTTGTTGGCTACATCACTGGTGAGAAGCCGTCCGCACCCGATCAGCTGTACCCCGAATACGAGGAGGCTACGCAGGTGAGTCTGGATCAGTGCCTGACCGCTCTTTACTCCGAACCACAGACTTGGACAAGCTTCACGAATAGCAAGCAGAACGCAGCGATGATGTGTCACTCTATGCGCGGCGAGGTGGAGAAGGACCAGCAGATTGCGATTCACAAGATCCTGAATGCCCACGCTCAGGAGGTGTCGGATGCGCTGATGCAGTCCAAGAAAGATTGGGAGGAGTTCAAGGCTGGACACAGTGAGCTGTCCACCATGATGCGCAAGGCTCACATGGATCTCAGCGAGGGCTACGAGGGCATGCTGAAAAGCGCACAGCAGTTCTGGGCTGCTTGGGACACCAGCATTCGTGCAGGCATCGAGGATATCTCAGCCGACATCCTCAAGGTCAAGGCCAACATTGACGATCTCTTCTCGGAGCTGAGGTCTGGACAGTCGGGTGTCATGGACACCTTGACGCAAGTTGACGTTCAATTCAAGGACCTCGCTGTACAGCATCGGGCACAAGCCGACCGAGCTGCGCAGGACGCAGTCGCCATCAACGACCTGGTTTCATACACCACCGAAGTCCTTCTCCAGAACCTCGGTCAGCAAGTCTACTCCATCACCGGTAGCATCGATGCGATGAACGCGGCTATGGCTGATCAGCAGCAGCGCATGAGTAATCTTGCGCTGGACCTGACGAGCACGAATGCTCAGATCGGAAACGTCAGCGCTGGACTCAGTGTTGTGCAGGAGCAGATGGAGAAGATGGAGGAGGCCGCTGCCAGCGTGGAGAAACTCAAGCAGTCAATCGACTTCATTTCCAACATGATCAATCAAGCCTGGCCCTCCCTGTGTACTTTCATCTACCACGGCATCACCGCGGTCCTTGCTGGCTGCTTACTTGGCGGCCTAGCCCTTCTCTGCTGGGTCCTGAGCCATTGCGGTCTGCCTATTAAGATTCTTAGCGGCATTTCCTCCATCTTGACTTCGCCAATTCGCACGTATGGTCGTCGTGTTGAGCGCGACAGTCCCAGCTTACCAGCTTACGAGGAAGAGCAGGGCATACCTCGTCAAGTTTGGCCGCATGCACCGACTCCTGGCCCTCGAGGGGCGCTCGCTCCGACAGGGAGCTTCAGACTGCCCTACAACGACCCGAAGAGTGGCAAGTACTTAAACAGGAAGTGGGCGGCGATCTGACGTCTCTTTTGCATGGCCGACGACGACGACGACGACGACCGTGACAATGTTTGACTATGACAACAGCACTGTGATGACGGGAGCACCGCAGACCCGACGGCATATATATTGAAATTTTGATTCTCGGAATCGGTCTGGGCGGTGGATCAAAATTCGGGGTTTGACGATGGCTCTATTTGTGTTATTCCTACCTGGTATCTTGCGTTTACAGCGAGCGAGGCGTTGAAGGTTGCTGTCGCTAAGAATTACAGAAGCAATTTTGAAATGTTGATTGTCAACACAATGCAGCAGCATGTGTTTACTCCCCCCCATCCATACGGCTGACGTTAAAATTACCTCTTCCGTACTATGATCGCTTATCGCAGATCGTGTACGCATCAAGAAGAATCGGAGTAACGTGCGCGCCAACAGCATCGTTGCATTGACAAGGGGGTATTACAGCTCAAATCAAAACGCTATTGGCAAAACCAAACCCTTCTTTCGTTTCCATTCCAGGCTGCTGCCGTATCACATCATTCTCCCTCTCCATCCCATACAACTCCCCGCCTACACTGCCTTACCAGATCCATACCCCGCCGCCTCCTTCTCCGCCGGAGACATGACGCCAGCATCCCCCGCCCCACCAGGAGCACCCGCCGAAATGCCCGTGGTCTGCTGCGCGGGAACTGCACCCGTCGACGCCACCCGGGTCCCCTCGCCACCGACCTGCGGACTCGTCGGCGCACTCGTGCTCGAAAAGTCCGAGCCCCCGGCCACAGAAGCAATGACGTCGTGCCACTTCCTCGCGTCCTCGGGCGTGTGCGCCTTGAATGCGAATTCATGGCTCAGACTCATCTTGCTCGCCAGAGCGCCCTTGCTCGCATCCTTGCCCTTCACGTTGAAATTCGTGCCATCGACGGCGCCGATGAGGCAGTCGGGCAGGTACAGCGAGTTCTCCGGCGTCGGGTCCTTGGCGAAATCATCGTCGGTTTTGAACTCGTGCATGTATTTCGACGGCGTGATGACGTAGTACCCGGTGTCGTACTTCTTGAACAACTTGCCCTTCTTCTCCAGACTGCCCGCGATGAGCGGCTGCGTGCTGCGGTGATCTTGGTTCGGGAACGCGATGTTCTCGACGCTGCGCTTACTGCCTGAAGGGTCGATGAGGAGGTTGTTGTTGCGCTTCACGAAGCCATTCCATTCATAATCTGGGCTGATGCGTTGGGTGGTGGCGAGCATGTCGCCGTACATGGTGCGGGTCTGCTCAGCTTGGTGCGAGACGACTTGGTTGAATTGGGCGAGGCCGTTTTGGAAAGTTTGGACGACGTGCGCCTCGAACTGCGCGAAGTGGTTTTGCACGCTGAGCATGTCATCGCGGTTGTTATTTTCTTCGGCCACTTGCTTGCTGAGGCGGTGGTAGACCTGTCGTTGGAGGAGGTAGGGGTCCTCGGAGGCCTTGACGTTGCCGCCGGATGAGTCGAATGAGGCGGTGTGCTGGCCGAGCAATTCGATATGCTTCTGGCTGGCGTTGCGTGCTTTGTCTACAGCCTTGGCGCCTTTGCCTGCGCCCTTGGTGAGCTCCTTCTGCTTGTTCTTGATCTCGGCATGCAGGCGCTCGAAGAGGGGCAGCACACTCCCCTTCAGCGTCTTGGCAGTCTCAGCGTGCGAGTTACTGATACCCTGGGTGTTACTGCGGATATTATCGAACATGCCAGCAATGCCGCCCAAGTTCTGGTCAAAGTGGTGGCCCTCCTTGAGCGGGTGCGAGACGGTCTTGAGGACCTTCTCATATTCTTTGCTGTGGGATTCCTGCACCTTCTCGGTAGCCTTGACATAGTCTTCTAGATATCCACAAGCGTGCTTCCAAGCTTGCAGACGCTCCTGGAAAAGCTTTGTCGTCTCTGAAGTGTCTTCGTCGGGGACCGCCTCGTCGCCCTCGGTCGAATTGGTGATTGACCGAGTAGGAAGATTGGCGGATTGCGGTGATGTCGGCGAGGCCATAACGAGTTGCAGTGTGTGTGTTGCAAGGGCCTTGTGTTGAGCTCAAATCCTTCTACATTATATCTCGTCGCTTGACAAAGACCCCATGACATCACCCTTCGGCTCTCACCCTGGTCGGGCAGTGACATTGTGGCTGGAGCGGTCTGGCCAACGAGCTTAACCGCGGAGCTGGAATTGAGATCGACGCCATGTGGGTGTCGTTGCGACCGATCGCGTGACCTGCCACTGGCCAGACGCGCTTCATGCACACCAAAACAGGGAAGCAGACCCAGACCCGCAACGCTTCAGATCGACAGCCAAAAGTGCCATCGTGGTATGTCCACTGTACAATGCGACTGCCAGGGCAAGTGTCCTATAGTACGACCAAAGTACAACACCTGCAAAGCCACCCACCCACCCGTTCATCTCGCTTTCCCGATCCTGAGCCCCGGCTTCAAGTGCCATGCTGCCGAAAACTCTATCTCAGACAGCTCAGCCTCTCGATCTGCCTCCAGCCCACCAGAGTCACGCGCACTCAGTCCACCCCGACAAGTCGTGAAACTCCTCTCCGACTGTCACCACAAACCCCTGTCCGCAGCCCTCTCATCCTCCCACAGCGAGTCCTGTCCAAACGGCTGCTGGTCCTTCGGGTACCCTAAATAGTCATGCGTGCTGGCTACACTGTATCCCGAAGTCCCGTTCCCACTGTACCCCCCGCTGTTGCGATTCGGACGGTCGACAGGCGCGCCCATGATACCATTCACCCTTGCCGGATCCGATTGACTTGAGTACTGGCTATCATAGTTCTCATAGCTCTCTCGGTCGTAGCCCGAATGCCCGTCATCTTCGTAGCTATGTTGACCATCGTCCCACCCTTGGCTGCCAGCTTCCTGAGCGCCGGCTTGTACCATGTCAAAACTCGTGCGACGCTCTCGAGCAGAGTCTTGTTGCTGCTCCTGTCGTTCTTGCTGCTTTGGCTAGTGTCAATTCTGCTGATCGTCTCAAATTGGAGAGGTGCTCACCTGTTGCCATCGCTGGTACTGGCTGTACTCTGCCGGCTGTTGCTCCTGCTGTTTCTGTTGAGCCTTTTGCTGAGCGCTCGTGATTTGCTGCTGCATCGGGTGCATCATCTGTACTTTGGCCAAGTACGAATACATAAAATTGCTGAGCAGCACCTGACTGTGCAATGCTCGTCGCGGGTTGGCCAACTTGATGTGGGCCATTCGGTAAATCGCTCGTTCTTCCAGTATGCTGAAGCGCGTCCAATTGTAGTCGATATCCGGTTTCAGGATTCGAGGAGGTGGATCCGGCGAAAGATGCCGATCCGCTTTTCGTTTCTTCTCCTTCAGATCGCCATCGGAAGTCTTCTTCTTGCCTCCGAATATCGCAGACAGCAGACCACTGTCCTTCTCTTTCTTCGGCTCAGACGCTTTCTTGCTCTCTTTCTTGCGCTCGTCTTCGAGCTGCACATCTGCACGATTCAGGACCAAGCTCTCTCGGCCTCTAGCCGGCGTGACACCCTCAATGGAGTTCTGGAGCACATCCAAACGCGCTTTATCTTGATTTTTGGCCAACTTCGAGCTCTTCGACTTGGAAAGTCCGGCGTCCAGCGATTTCTCTTCCTTTGCTGCCTTCTTCTCCTTGTCGTCATCATCACTTCCAAGGATCCATTTCCAGCTACTTTTGCGAGAGCTGTCTTTCTTCTCCACCTTCTTATCATCGAACGTCGGCACCATCGTGAGCGCATCAGTCCTGGTGCTGCCGCTCCCGGGCAGTGGTGAAGGATTTGAAGATATGTCGTCCAGAGTAGAGGAGGGAGCTGCCTGCTGTCGACCAGGTGCCGGGCGCAGGTGTGCTCCACCGCGTTGAACGGGCCGCGGTAGCTCGTGCGAGGATTTCCGCTCAGGGTAAGACTGCGCCTGTTGCGCGAGCGGGCCGACGGGTACCTTGGTCCCATCTGGCAGCGTCTCAATAATATGCGGCAGTGGATTTGTATTGTTGTAGCCAGGCAGCTGCGCCGTCGTCCGCCCGCCACTTGCCAGCCTAGACTGGAATTGCCTGGGCTGAGAGTAAGAAGGTCGTCGTTGATGCTCCTCGTTTGGCTGTTCTGGAGATGGCGATGAAGCTTTGCTCTCCACTGCAGGAGCTTGCGATTGCTGGCCACGCGCCAGATCATCTGTCGACTGACTGACAGCGAAGCCCGCTTTCCGCCGCGAGCTCATCCGCCGCCCATAGATGCGACTACCCCGTCCTTCTCCAGGTAGAGGCTCGGTCTGCACCCTGGTCAGACCAAGTATAGGTTCTCGCTCGTCAGCAGGGCCATGCGTGGTCGGTGATGCGGCGGGAGATTCGTCGGTCTCTGAATCGGCGTGCTGCCGTTGCTGAGCTCGTTTAGAGAAAGGCACGCGCTCCCCCTTCTTCAGACTCCCCCTCCTGTAGTTCGTTCTTGTCGACCTTTTCAGTGACTGCCCGACAGGTGGCAATATAGGCATGTCCTCGCCAGGCGGCCCTTCAACCACTGTATCCTGAGATCGCCGCGCAGTGTCGAGACTCATGCGGCGGATCAGCTGCGCTGGATCATTGACCAGAGATTCCAACTCAGACAGGTTTGCGACAGTCGTCTGAGCCTCCACATGCACGCCCCTTGACCGTTTCCGCTCGAGTCGTTCTGCGCCATCCTCATAGATGCCGGGTTTAGTGGTATCAATCTGGTGCGACAGCATGCTTTTCTTCCGCCTTAGGCTTGAGCTCCCTGAGCCTGAGCGTTCCAGCCCATCCACCGACAAGGTATCGCTGTCGCCCGACCTCCTCCGTATCTTGTCCACTCGATCTTCGATGAACGTCTTGAACTCCTTGGGCGCCAGCTCCGGGTGCAGCCGTGCAGGAACCCAAAATAGTCTCGAAGGATCTTCCTCGTCTTCCGAAGCGGTCGGTGCAGCTGTGGGCAGGCCACCACCAAAGGAGGGCAAGTCCGGGTCGGCCGCATCCACGTTCATCGACATGCGCCGGATGGCTTGCAGATTGCTCAGCTCCTGGGCCACCGCTGCAGGACTGGACTCGTAATCGATGTCATTGAGCGGGAACTGGTGCATGGCAGCCTCGGTCGAGTTGTGCCTCGACAAGGCTGGAGGTGATGCCTGCGCCTGGCTCGTCCCAGGTCTGCCCTCAGCATCCATTGACCCGATCCTCTTCATCGACTTCGGCGACAGACTCCCTTCCTCCGCTGCCTCTGCTGGACTGCCCGGAGACCGCGCACCACCACCACCACCGCCGCCCGACGCCGACTCGTGCGACCTGCTACTCTCCAGCGGACTCCGCGACTGTGAGCTGACGGCACTGTGGTTCCCCACCTCTGCTGACCCAGCCCCAAAGTAGCCCCCGCCCCTCTTGCTGCCTCTCGTCGTGTCGTAAACCTCGGAAGGCGCATTCATGTAGCTCAAGGGCCGCGGGTCGCGCATGACACTGGCCATGGTGGCGGCAGCAGCATTCGAGGGAGGCAGTGACGTGTGCTGTTCGTCGCCGTAGTAGCTCCCAATGGCCTCGGTCACGTGGTGCGTATCGTCGCTGATGGAGATCTTGGGCACATGGCCACGCGAGCATTTGCGGGCCTCGTAGATCCGTTCCAGCTCGAGTTGGCGGGCGGAAGGCTATGGGGATCGGTCGCCGAATTAGCTGCTATTCTCTCTCTCTCTCTCTCTCTCTTATTGCACTCTCTCTTTCTCTCTCTGTGTGTTTCTCTCTCTCTCACACAAACACACACACATACTCTCGCTGTCTCTCTCTCGCACACACTCACACACACTCACACACACTCACACACACACGTTGTGCTTTCTTGCGCTGCAGAAACGATCGTGGATTGCCGCCAATGCAGACAGATACTCGATGCCTCGCCAGACACACATGCACGCACGCACGCACGCAAGCAAGCAAGCAAAAGACAAGCTTACCTCCATACCTGCCACCCCGGTGCCGCCGTCCCCGACTCACTGCAGCCAGCGACCCCCTGCAGTCCTGCTGATTCTCTCCCTTACACACTCGCGGCAGGCCAGCTGCTCCAAGACGCCGATTCCTGTTCATGAAACACTCATGTCCTTGTTGCTGATGACGCTTCGCCCACCCAGTCGTCCCTCATTAATGCATCGTGGTAATAAATAACATGGCACGGTCCACGACAAGCGAGCTGGCAGGTCACGGTCACGGTCATCAAATTGATGAATGCACCTCACCCACGACGGGACGGCCTGTGCGCGCGTGCGACCATACCTGAACCTAAGCGGCGGCAGAACTAAGAGCCGACCGAGTTACGCCACAGCAGGCCTGAACTTTGTTTGAGCCTTGCGGGCAAGACCCGGCCTCGTGATTCCAGATGTCGTCTGGTGCCTTGTGCGTGCCCCTTCTTCATATCTGATGCCGAGTCGCATCTTATCTCACCAATTCTACAGCAATGAAGTTGGGTATCTCTGTGCTCCACATCGCTAGCAAACCATCGTCAAAACCCAACGCCAGGTCAAATGGTTACACATGAGGCCTGTGGAGCCGTCTCCCTCGTGTCCAATCCCTGCCGCCGGGTCACTGCATCAGCAAACCCAACCATTGAACAGCAATCAACTCCCCATCATGCAATTCCTCCTCCAAACCCACGCAAATGCACCACCCGCCCATACCGCCGCACCCAACGCAATATACAGCGCAGTCCGATCAACAGCATCCTCGGCATCACTCTTCGGAAACGCCTGGGCAGGAAATGTCGCCGATTCTGCCAAATGCACAAAGAACTCGCTGATGCTGTCCCAATTCACCGACACGTGCAGTGGCTTTCCCATCTTCAGCTCCTCGCAATAACCGTCTGGCTGCACCTCTGTCCTCTGCACTGCACGATCCTGGTCTGCTTTGAGGGCGGTATAGACGGACGGCAATGCGTGGAGTGTCGGATGCTTTCGCCGCAGCTCGAGGATGTGTGCGAAGGAGTCTGGGTCGGAGGAGTCGTATGTATAGCAGAGGAGATCGCATGCGTTCAATTTTGCTTGATTTTCGAGAATCGCGGGCTCCAGCTCGCCCAATTCTTCGAGAATCAAATAACACTGCTTGCCACCCTGCAGTTCGACGCTGTTGACCGCCGTCTGTGGCTTTATCGTGGGATGGTAAGTGCTCGAGAAAGGCCGATTGAGAAAGGCGTTGAGCAAAGCGGATTTGCCGCTGTGAGGCGCTCCCAATACATAGCAGAGGAAGACATTTCGCTCAACTCTGCCAGGCCTGTTGCGGCGTTTCCGCGCTTTCGTGAGCTTGAGCGCAGAAGTGATGCCTCTCCCATCGCCAGACTCGAAGCCCAGGTGGGCTAGATATTCCAGCGTCGTCTTTGGATCTTCCAAGGTTGTCATGCTCCATTGTGCCAACCAACCTTGCAGTGTGATGTAGCCAGCGTCATTGCGTACCGTGCAGCTCGGAAAGTCTGAGTCTACCCACGACTTTGGAATACCTGGCGTGGGGGCGAAGAGATTCCTCAGTTCAGTATCGTTGAGCCCCCCATCGTTGTCCTTGTCGTGCAGCAGAAAGAGATCGACGAAGAAACGGTAGCCAGATGGGCTCAGCTCAGCGGAAGCAAATGCCGGAACATCGAATTTGGGATGCAAAAATGAGTCTTTCAATGATAGTGAGTCCGAATATTGAAACTTTCTCAAGATGATCCAAATCGTCTCGTGTCGGCCTTTCTCTGCGAACATTTTGTTGAGTAGAAGAAACCCATCGATGTCAATGCCTTCTTCGACATCTTCCACACCCATCGAGTTGTTGCGTTTGATGGCGCGCTTGATGCTCGCCAGATCCGCGTCGGAGAGTTGCTTATCAAAGCATTTGAGCTGGAACTCGTGCACCTCCTTGTCATTCAATAGACCGTCCTGGTCTTTATCACAAAGATAGAACACTCGTCTCAGCGCTTCCACAGCTGCCGGTTTCAAGGCGCTCTCTTTGGAGTCGTAGATGGGCGCAATGGGATGCGTCACCGCCTTTTGACACAAGAAAAACACCTCATTGATGTTATGATGTTCTCGTGCCGACGTTCGTATACAGCTGTCTATCTCTTTAAACTCGGCCATGACGGGCAGCATTTCTTCCTCCACAATCTGTGCCGTGCTTGTCCCTGCCGGACTGAGATCGCTCTTGTTCGCACATAGCACAACGGGGACGTTGACGCCAAGCGAACGGAAGTATGGCATCCAGAAGAGTGCGACGCGTTCGTAGCTGTAGTGGTCGCTGTAGACGAGCAGGATGACATTGGATTTTCGGACCTCTTTTCGCAGATTGTTGCGTTCTTGTGGCAGCGCTGAGGTATCGACGATGGTCGTCGTGACATTTTCAGGAGTGCCCAGTGTCGGAGGTAGGGTTATGGGAGGGAGGACAGGCTGGATTGGACCGGTTACAAAGGTATCTTTCACGAGGGAGGTGAGCAGCGAACTCTTGCCAACGCTTTCGTCGCCGCATATCGCTATTCGCACTGCTGCCTGTCAGCTGCGTGACGGGGAAATGAGAAGAGTGTGTATATACCGGTAGCCATGATGAGACGGGGAGCATGGCAGAAGTGGAAGCGTGTCAGGTGAATTTGCAAGCTAGGCCTGCTTGGAGCAGGTGGAATCCATGCTGCTGGTATTGCACGTACGGCCTGGGCTGTGGGGACGGGCTGGCGTTGATGGAAGATCCCCGACGCCGCACGGCATTCATGTTATTTGCGATACCACATGCTTCCTGCCTCGCCCATGCCGATCTGGCCACATGACCATGTATACACTACATGCAGCGGTAGCAGCTGAGCGCGCGAGAGTATAAAGAGCGAGGCAGGCGTCAACGTGTAGCACCTTCCACCATCCCTGTATGCACCACTTGCACCTGCATTTTGTGGGCTCGCGCCAGGAAGGAAGCATGACTCGGTGAGAGGGAAGGAGCGAGCAAGCGAGAAAGCAAGGGAAGGAAGGAAGGAAGGAAGGAGCAATGCGATGGCAGACCACGAGGAGAAGGAGCATACGGAAACGGCGGCATCGACACCCACGTCGTCGTCGCATCATGACAACCGACCAGATGGAGGCACCAAAGCGCCCAAGGACCGTAGCTGTCCCTTCTGCGGACAAGCCTTCACCTCATCCTCCCTGGGTCGACATTTGGATCTATATATCAAGCCCAAGAATCCCAAGCCGCCCGACGGTGTGCACGATGTAGAGGAGATCATGAAGATGCGCGGCAGCATCACGCGGAGGCAGCCCAAGTCCGGCGCCAAGCCACGCGCGGTGAGTATCAACAACGCGACCGCATGGCATGGCACGAGGAGCAGTAAGGACAGCACTGCGCACGACAAGTCGGCCCACGTGTCCGCGCCGCCGAGAGTGGCCGAGTCGGCGACGACGGGTGGAAGTCCGGAAGACTTGCCACCGCCGTCCAAAGACCACAATCTGCTAAGTGCCACGAACTCGAGTCATTGGATGAACACCGGCATCATCCCGAACCTACCGCCACGTGCGCCCTCGCGAAGCACCTCCGACAGCCGTGCCACCACCACCGGCCAGGCCCAGCGCATGCGAGAAATGCGACAGGACAGCGCCGGTCACAAGACGCCACGACCAGAGCCCGATGCCGATACCGCGGAGAATATCTGGAAGCTGCACGAGGACGCCGAGGTCGGTCGCGCTGCCGAGTTGGCTCTCCGCGAGATCCTCAGCAGCATACAGGCGGCGAGGGAGAGGGACGAGCCGAGAGAGCTGTTTGCCCATGTCGACTTCATGTCGCTGTCGTTTCCGGGACTCTGTCTGGCCATCCTGCCCGCGCCTGGCACTTTGTTTACGCCCACGCCATTCCCGGGTGGCGAGTCGTGGAGTTTGATACCGCCGGGACAAAAGCAGTTCGACACTCTGAATCGTCTGCTCCATGCGCGCGTCAAGGAGATCCAGAACGGCGACATGAGCAGGTTCCCAGAATCCTTGCACTTTAAACACACCATGCATTTACAAGACGCGTTCGAGCACTGGCAAACCATGTCAGAGGCAGAGCAGGCTTCCATATGGACTCTCGAGACCTTGCGCGCCTTTGCTCACGCCCAACATGTCCGTCTACAAGCGACGCAGGAGCTCGAAGCAGCCAACAACCGCATCCGCCACCTCGAGCAAGAATTTGACCGCCTCTCGCGCTGTCAACTACCTCGAGAATACCTCCTCCACCCGCCTCACACCATGCCAGCAACCCCATCTATCGTCAAAGACCTCAACAACATTGCCTTTAACTCCAGGGCCTCCGAAGTTGACTTCGACGCCGACGCCCTCCTCGACCGCTGGCGCAACACCGTTCGAGCCACCAAACCCAAACGCCGACCTCCCATCGACCCAACTTCCCGCGCCCCGGCCCAAACTTACCACGTCGACGCTGGACGCCCCGCGCCACTTGGCAGCGAATACGTGATGAGCGGATCTGTCCACGGCATTGGGGGTCCATTCCCGCGAGCCGGGTGTGACAATGAGCCGTCTCCGAGGCAGGTGACGTCGAACGTGGACTATACGACGCCGCCGAATCCGGGCGCCGTGCTGAGTGTGGATGATGAGGATGTGGAAGGGGGCAAGGGGGATGGTGTGGCGCAGGATGCGGCGTTGATTCGGAGTGGAGAGTCTGTGGTAGGTGAAGGTGCTGGGCTGGGAGAGCCATATGGGCGGTTGAATCAGAATGGAAAGAGGGCTTTGTCGTCGTTGGGGCCGAATGGGCGATCGGCGGGGAATAAGATGTACGGGGACTTTGTGGATGGCGGATAGAGGGGGTGTGGGAAATGAGGTACCTGGCTCGTACCACTGTAATCGGGTCACATGTGAGCCGCTCTGCCCTCCTACTGTTGCTCGGAGGATATTGTGCCCTTCGTGAAGACAAAAGCGCTGAATAGTACGGCGTCTATTATGACGGGTACGCCGACTCTGTGGGACACTATGGATTGGAAGTCGGCTAGTATGAAGTTGTGGAAGTGTTGCAGTCCGGGCATGCGAGTCATTTATGTGTCCGTGCACCCATTGTCCTAGACCATACTCTCTCTACTCGACCCAATGGCGACGGCAGTGGACTTCAAACGCGAGCTTAGCGATGCCATTGAGCAATACGCACAGCAAGCACCATGTGAGATGCGCAAGTCTAGCGAACACCACGCCTTCGTTTACAAAAAAGAACTTTGACAAGATCCCCCCCTTCACCCCGCCGAGAGCTATAACGCCTTCACGAATCTCTCGAAAGAAGAACCACGCATGTCGTATCCGCGTATCTTCCTGGAACTTTCTGATAATGCCGTTGTAGCTGACCCAAGTGACGCAGCATCTACTGAGAGAGACCGAAAGGGGACGATGGCAAGAGCGATTCACGCGAGTGAACGAGGCCCTCGACCAGGCTCATGCGGCTGTAAGCCGCTCGCTACATGACTATTCTCCCACTCGAGCCTACTACACCAAGTCTTCTCCCACCGAGCGATGCCGACTTAGGCAGCAACACGGGCCGATGGGACTTCTGGGATCGCCTGATGACGGTACTTAGACTCGAGTGGCAGCGAAGAGGTGATCGACCTGTGCGTAGATGAACATTTGTCATGACGCCATTCGGCTGGCGTTTCTGACCTTGCCATCCGCAGACCAGGCCGAAGATGGTGTGTCTGGCAGTGGCGACGCCTTTGTCTGCACAGCCGTCGATGGTGTCGCGGATGGAGGTTGAGCTGATGGCACAAAATGCCGCGTTGTATGTGACGTACCTGCCAACTGGTGGATCAAAGGTCGATTAACGTCTCCGGTGCTTTTGTGTCTGTCAGATCACGCAAGCCGTTGGAGGTGTACGACGGAAGGCATTGTCGAGTGCGAGGGCACCGACGGCTGTGTTCACGAGACAGATCACATGCCTCCTGATGAAGTTGCTGGGGTTTATCTTTACATTGGACTGAGTTGTCTTATGGCGAAGGGAAGTCACCTTGTTCTTTTACTTTCAACTCGAAGTAGGTGCATGTCGTATACTGTCGCTGACGGTTGTTGATCAGCGCGCACCTGCCGAAGCCTCGTGGCCAGAGTTCCTCAAACAAGGAGGATCTTGGAGCATGTGCTGCGAAGGCAGAACCATGAGCAACGTGTCCAGTAGCCTTTGAAGACGAATACCGTGCGGCCGCGTGGATACCGACAGATCACATATGCAACGGCGAAGTTGCTGCGGATGCCTTTGAAGTTGGGCATGATGGCGGGTCTTGGAGCTGATTGAATTCGCTTTTGAACGTACCGATCGAGAGACTGTGGTCTGGATTTTAAGTGTTGAGCGTGCATTGCTGTGTCGGCAGACAAGGTGATAGGCATGAGAAGGTGCGATGAGTCGGCGAGTATCACTTCCTTGACCACCTCCTTCCTGATGATCCCTGAATGTATCAAAGAAACCTTCAATGCAGACACAGCACCCCCACACACAGAGGCAGAGCAAAGGGAACCAGCCAATCGATCCTCCAATGAAATAAGCGCTTTGAGATTCCTGTGGTTGTCCTCGGCGACAGTCGATAAGCGAGAATCCAATGCTACCAGCGGACCATTATTATACCAAATTCAGTGGAACACACACATGGTCATCCGTCCAGCCACCACCGAAGCCCTCATCCTTCCGAAAGATGCGCGGATGACAGCGAGTCGCAGGCAATTATCTCCCCTTTCCCACCAAATCGGATACCATGACACGATGCCTCCTCTCCTCTGCTTCCTCCAGTCAAAGGCCGTCCTGGTGAAGCTTATCGACTTCCGAGTCCGACGACAATATCAGACTGCGCATGGCACATTCTTCGAGGTCGTGCAGGACGCATAATTGATGTCGCCACGGCAGGCACAGTCATTGTGGCCAGGGCTGCATACTTGCTCACTTGACACCTGCCCACCTTGGCCGCAGAGAAACTAAATCAGAGCATCGTTCATCAGCACCGTATCTTTCTTTCCTCTCTTCTGTGTCGGTCGGAGGTACTTACGACCTTTTTGAGAGAAGTGCTGCAATGCTTTTCGTCCATCATTCGTCAGCGGAGTCCCTCTTTGCGGCGGAGAAGAAAGCTTGCGCGGACTTACGTAGCCTGGCTGCTGCCCCGTACACTCAGTATTGGCCGCAAGAACGACGCCCGATGCTGCCATCAGAGCGAAATAGGCGGTAGCGAGGAAGTTCATTTTGGGATCGTTGGCCTGGATAGTATCCGAGTGCGGTTCTTGGACGAGTGGTCGGCTTGATGATTGCTGCTCGATTCAGGAGTTGTGTGGCGGTAGCTTGTGTTCGTCTGTCATGATGGGCGGCGCATGGCAAGATATTATATATATTAGAGGAATATTAACACCTAATTGTCGCGTGTATTAAATCTCAACACTGCCTCAGTCAACTCACATCGCCAATGTCCAGGCCGGTGTTTGCGCCTGTGTCTGCGCCTCTGCGGTATAACCCGAGATTATTGATTCGCACATCCGGCTCATGCCGCTGGTCCTCGCAGCTACGATCGTTGCTCAGCCAGCACGATAAGTCTCAGATCTCGATGTCGTTCATTCTTCGAACAATGAACCTAATCTCATCTTGGCGACAAAGCAAGCCATCCTCATCTGCCCAAGACGCAGTATCTACCCGGTAGAGGTGCCATCGACCGCTCTGTGAACCACGATTGATTCCATCCACCACTGTAAACCACATGGATATGGCTCGATCACAAAGGTCTAATGGATCCAATTCTGATCATTGCAGGAAGCCCACAAGAGAGCCCACAATTCGTGGGACCTTGCCAAGAGGCAGTATATTTGTCTCCTCGATCAAATCCGATCACAATCCATCGCTACGCTGGCGCATCCGTGCCGTGCCGCTCGTCCATTCGGGGCCCGATGGTCGCTCGGTCTGCGTGGATGCTTGCGGTCTTTCAGCTCGCAAGCCTTCGTGCACTGCCCGAAGGCTCTATCCTTCTGCATTCTTTGCAAGCCACATCGCCAAGTCTTGCTGTTAAATTTGTCTGCGTCACGAAGACAGCGTCCTCCGTCCTTGCCCGTTGCGAAAGCACGGCGGGATCGGCGCAATGTGAGCTATAATAGCAGCTGCGCGGCCAAGCCCAACCACTCCTGAGCATCCGCCGACAGCGATTGCCTCAATCGACCAACGGTTGACTGACTGACCTGGCTGATTGCTGTTTGACGGGTGTGACTGCTGTTAGACGGATCTGACGGCTGTTTGACATGGCTGACTGCTGTATGACGGGTCTGACTGCCAGCTCACAATTTGACTACTTGTTGGTCCGTTGACTCGACTAACGATGCTGTTGATTGCTTGCAGTACCCAAGCTCGACCATCGTTTGACGCTTGCTATCAATAGGTTGACTGGTTGGTACAGATGGAATTACTCTCCGCCAAGGTCGTGTCGCCATAGCACCAGCTTGTTTCGCCTGAGATCGCGAGGATCGGAAGATTGCTGAAGCTAGGAGGGCGGAAATATGTAGCTCGTTGTCCATCCTTAGGCGAAACGATCGTTTGCTATAGACATGATAGCAGGCGTAGAGGAAAGATTAAAGGCACGAATTATCATGCTTTGAAGGAGGGACAGTTCCTCAAGCAATCAATATCATGAAGGACTTGGCCGCTGTAAGGATATCTACGCATCGACTCCGAGAGATAGTTTCCTTGTGCCACTCTCATTTCCACGGCAGGAGCCGCGGCATGTGTGCTCATGGGAGCTCCGTGGCAATGCTTTGTTGGCGAGACCACCAGTGCATTGTGCCTAATGAGCAGGGCGAATGGTGCTCCCGAACAGCCCACTCAGCAGGCATTCGCACTTTTAGCAACGCGCTAGAGTGGTCTTGCTATACATAGGGATTTCCAAGTGATATCATTTAGAACAGGTGGATACATCTGGACAAACGTCTGCGAGGTCCCACGTGACGTCATGACTCAGACCGCCAAGCCGACTCCTCTAGCCACTTACATAACCAGAGCTGGTGAATACACCACATTCGTGCTTCTCCGCTTCATCATTGTCATCCTCGCTTTCCACCATGGCTCTTTCGCTAAGCACACCTCCTCTGACGTTGCCCCAGATACCAATTGTCTGGCTGCCGCCGCTCCCGAAGCTGCCCGCACTCTCTGGGCTGCTGTCTTCCTCGTCCCCTCTCTGGCTTCATCCTTCTTTCTCTGCTGCAGCCGTCTATATGTCATACTCATGCCCATACTCGTCGAACTCAATGCGGTGGTCTTGGACCCCAAAACGACAAAGGTCCCGTGCGGCCTGGCAGACGCGCTTACCAGGTTTCAAATGACCAGCAAAACGTGATTTGAAATTGGCCTTGTACAGCTGGGACTTGATAACGCCCTCCATACCGGCTGTGTGCTTCCAGTGCATGCAGCCAAATAGATAGCGACAAGTGGCGTACCTAGGCTTGGGCGAGGTTGTCCGGAACTAGCTGGTACGCTAGCATGATGGGCAAGGTGATGTCCTGAATCGTCGTTGCTTTAGCGGGATAAAGAAAGGCTATTATGTCCAATAGGCTGAAGTCCAGTGTAGGGGTATCGTTGCCCATAGCCGTCCGTATCCGTCCGTTGTGCATGTACGACGTCCCCGCCAGGAATAGGGACAGGTCCCCCAAAAGCGGGCCATGTTTCGTGAGACTTGGGCTGCAGACAATGTAAAAGCCGTGCGGGACGCAAGTGGAGATCACCGACACAGTGACTGATATGGACCTCGCTACTCGGTTCCCCCGGCAGCTGCGATCATAATCAGATATTCCCGCTTTCGCAGGTCATCAGGGCCTTGATACGGGTACTATCGGGCTGCATTTCGATACGCTCGTCATGAGGCCGTTCTCGAGATTCAACAGAAGGAGCTTGCAGCCTACGGCAGTTGTCC
Organism: Teratosphaeria epicoccoides; assembly: GCA_021401465.1. Classification (NCBI taxonomy): domain Eukaryota; kingdom Fungi; phylum Ascomycota; class Dothideomycetes; order Mycosphaerellales; family Teratosphaeriaceae; genus Teratosphaeria; species Teratosphaeria epicoccoides. The sequence goes on along the minus strand of JADDMT010000065.1, from coordinate 74,524 downwards.
GCGATCTACCTGCAGCCGCGCAGGTGATCATGCCGGTAATCACTGAATCAATCTGTGCATGCCGACAACAAACGCTGCTGCACCAACAAAACAGCAAAATAAAACGTACAGCAGTAGGGATTCCCACGTCGTCACCGACCGTAGTACTAATCTACCGGTTCACAGCTTAAGTGCAGGAGAGCGGACGGGATCCTCTGTTTCCTGATGACCTCTGGCCGTACGTGAAATAATGTAACTCAGAAAGATTATATATAGCTGCAATTTGGTGCAGGTGGCAGACATTTGGGGCCACCATCAGCCTGCTGTTCATATTTTGATGGTGAGGCTGATGTTGAGGATGATGGTGAGGTTGAGGATTAGCTTTGGGTGATGTTGATGGTGAGGGCGACGATAAGGATGAGGGCGAGGGTGAGGGTGAGGTTTGACAGTGAGATGTGATGTGGTCTGACAGTTGCAGTGAGACTTGGCCGTGGGTCCTTATTTTTCGACCTGTCGAGATTTGATGCTGATATCAGACGTGGGTCTGACTACGAGACATGACATCTAGCTTTGACACCGAGGGTATACGCTGAGCTTGACAACAGGATTGACGCTGGGGCTGTCAATACTGTCCATGCACAGTCGACCAGGCCTTCGTTGGCTTTCATCGCGGCAACAGTATGAACGTCAGTGGAGAAGCAGTGGTATCAGCTCCGGAGAGTGTCTGCGTTGATGTGATCTAGCCACAACTCTGTCTTCAGGTCGGAGATGGTTCTTCGACCTTGCCCTCGAATACGCCGGCAAAAAGCCACGTCGTTCTGGCGATCAGCGATATATTTCCCAACAGTACCTCCGCTCGTGGACGATGGGCGCACGGAGAGGCGGATACAGCAGCCAGCAGCATGAGCACACCTCAGTCCTGCTATGCATCGAAGCTCAATTGGCTGGTTCGTCATTGTATCGATGGCAACCAAGTTGTGAAGAGCTGCACGGTGAGTAGACGACAAATATAGTGGTCAGCAATCCAAGGCGGCGTTGACGATGGTGGCAGTACCTAACAGCAGAAGCTGTTGCGACGGCAGGAAGGCTTCAGACGCCTGTGCCGACTCATCAACAGGCAAAACGAAGATCTCAGTCACATACGTACTGATGGCAAGACGATTAGCGTGGTCGTCCACCAGGTTCGAGTAGCATCAAGGTGGACAACATTGTCACTTTGTCATTACGGGCTAGACAGCAACAGCAAGAACAAATACCACGGCACTTCGGCACGTGGTTGTTTTGCTCATGACATCATTTGGCACCGCGAACCTGGAAACGCGTGGGCGGTCCTGAGGTGCGAAGATCCGACGCGCATGCAAGATCTCCTGCACCCATGACTTTCGTAGATCCGTGCACGATCTTTCGTTCTTCCTTGCTGGTACTATGACTGTGACATCGCCGAGGCAGAATGGGCATCCGCCGATGGCTGTTTCTTCCATTCCTTGGGGGCACGGAGGGCGACCGCCACCCTGCCCATCAAGGAGCTGGACGAGCCGAGCGGCGATTTCGTGGAGATGAGGGGTTGAGCAAGCATATGAGCAAAGTCGACTTTGCAGGTAAAGGCGAAGAAGATATCGTCCAGGACTACAATGCGCCGACGAGATGGTGGATGATAACTACATTGTTTCCTCTTGTTGCGGGCACCTTTGGACCAATGGCGAGCGCATTCAACATCATGGCCATTGCAATCGACTGGCGACTGATCGTGGACTCATCCAGCTCAGAGTCTGAAGGAACGAAGATCACGGATCCTAGGTGGCTTGTAGCCATAAACGCTGTCTCCTTGGCCATTGCAATCGTCACGAACGCCATTCTCCTGGCTCACATGACCAATCGTCTCCCCTTCAATATAGCCATGCCGCTCAATATCGCCGGCTGGTTCGCGTCAGGAATCATCGATGTGGCCCTGGTGATCGCCGCGCCATTGGCTGCTCCATTACCGGACAACCCTCAAGCAACCTGGTCCCAAGCCTTCTACTATTGCGCATTCTCTGGTGCGCTATATGTGCTGCTGTCGATTATGCTGAGCGTCACGGCCACTTCCATCTGGGCTTTCAAGATCGACTCGAAGTTTAAACTCACTCTTGCCCAGCGAAGCTTGATGTTGCAAACGATTTTATTGCTGAGCTATATGCTGCTCGGTGGACTTGTGTACTCAAAGATCGAAAACTGGATATACCTCGACGCTGTGTACTTTACGATTGTGACGATCTTTACCATCGGGTTCGGCGATTTTACGCCTGTGACCCATCTAGGGCGATCGCTCTTCTTCCCATTCGCCGTAGGGGGCATTGTCTTCGTCGGTCTGATCGTAGCCAACATCCGGTCCCTTGTACTAGAAAGCGTTTCTGTCAAAGTCTCGACCAGAATGCTTGAGAAGGCCAGGTACAAGGCTATCAGCAGTGGCAGTCCCAGCGAGGGAGTGTACAAGCTGCGTGGCATCAGACGACGAAGTACCGGTGGTCAGACGGAGCTGGAGAGGCGTCGTAAAGAATTCGAGGTCATGCGAGATATACAGACTACCGCAGCTCACAACAACCGTATCTGGGCTTTGTCAATGGCAACTCTAGCCTTCATGATCCTTTGGTGAGACTCGGTTGGCAGGAGGCTACTCTATATCTGTGCGTCCTCTGACTTCCTCTCCAGGTTCATCGGCGGCGTGATTTTCTGGCAAGCAGAGATGGCTACGGGCGGTCAGAACTGGAGCTACTTTGAAGCCATATATTTTGTGTATGTTGCACAACTAACCATCGGGTTTGGAGATTATGAGCCCAATACGAACTCTGGCAAGCCCGCGTTCGTCTTTTGGGCGTTGATCGCGCTGCCCACCTTGACGGTATTGATTGGAGCTGTGGGCGATGCTGTGACTGATGGGGTCAACTGGTCCATGGTGCAATTCGGGAAGCATCTCCCGACATTTATCAGCTTCTCCAAACTCTTCAAGAGGAGTGAGAATAAGGAGAAAACCATCAAGGCTGCTGTCGAGAAGGCTGCGGCCGAGCAAGGCATCAATGAAAGTTTCAATGAACTTGCGAAGGTCGAAGATGGCAGAGCCGTACCCAAGAAACCAGAAGACGTACCGGAAAATGTCTTTGTAGACCTCAGCAAAGAAGCTGTCAGAGAGGCATACCGCCCCTACTACCTCGCCAAGGCTGCTCAGGTGGTGTTGGGACATCTCGACGATGACACGCCTCGCAAATATACATATCAAGAGTGGCAGTTCCTGCTCAAAATCCTGGGAGAGGATGAAGAGAACGAGGATGCCCACAGGAGAGTTGGTACGCCGTTAGACCACGGCGTGGAGGTCGCAACCCCTCTACGAGCAGATGGCAAGAAGCAAGTCTGGTCTTGGATGGGCCAGGAGAGTCCCTTGCTCTCCCTTGAGGACAACAGCGAGCCGAAGTGGGTATTGAAAAGACTGCTCGAAGTGTTGGAAAAGGGCCTTAGACATCGAGGTGACCGCAAAATCGCCGAGAAGTCTGGTCGTGCTGTGGAGCCTATTCAGAAATGATGATGAAGGTGTTTCACAAAACCTCCGTGTCACAAAGCACCTGTACCACATCCATTTGACAATGTTGCGCTAATGGGTCCAGACTGTCGAAGCTGCATGTGGTTAAATGGCGTAAGGCCATGTACGGTACTGTGGAGCCCAATAATAGGACTTCGCCCATGGGCACAGAGATCTATGCGATCGCATGCTGATTCCAATCATAATTGCAATCTGCACGCAGGTGGTGGTGGTCCGGAAGTTGACAATCCGCTGTGGATAAAGTTTGGGCTGTGGTGCTCGGTTGAAACAAGCCAAGGGCCTCTCTGTGGCTGATGTGTCATCCGCACCCTATCTCCTATTACTAATGTATTACATTATTGAAACTTTCGATAGTTGCACCTGGAACCGACCCGGCGGTAATGGCATCATATTGCTCGGGACACGGTGCGAAGTCGTGATTCATCAGCGAATGATCAGTCGCCCTGGTCCACCTAGCACTCTACGGGCACCATCAATCACATATCAGCTCGTCCATCGCTGTGCCGCCATTGGACGACCTCCCAGGAACACCATATCCTGGCATGCCACATGCCAGCCTGGCCCAGCCATACGCTGCATCTTCCGCGTGCGGCGTGCGGCGTGCCACGCTTCGTTCCTGATTGAACGATCCTTGTAAGTTGTCGGCCAGGATGCGCAGTGCGTTGAAGGTAAAGTATCAATATGCAACCGAGGGACTAGTGAAGTACTATCGCGCGTTATATACCTGAGCCGGACTCAGCCGCAACTTATTGCAGCCGAGTTCCAGGGCTATGCACACGTTTGCAAGCCACATGATGATTCTTAGCGACGAATAGTCCGCTTCACGCGTGGTCTCTGCCGGTAGATCTGCAGTGTGACATATGTATGTAACCCTGCTGGCCAGCCTACCTCCTGAAGCCAGTACCTGCAGTCTGCAGGCTTCTTTGGCTTTCATTATTGACCAACTGATCTTTTCGCCTCTGGCCGTCGACTGTTGCCGCGACTCAGCTGCCAGTAGTGCAGCTGTTCAGACGCCGAAGGTCGCAGCGAGGCGAACGAGGCAATACACTGCTGAGGAATCCGGACAGCCAGGAGGTGTGTCGCTCCAATGCCGCCATCAATTTAGAGTGCTTGGCCTTTGATATCGACCACGAACTTTGGGACTTCAAAATGGCAGCAAATGCATTCGCCACTCTGCTGGCCCAGAAGGACAAACCAAACACAACGTGTGGACCGGAGATACTCGCAGTGACCTGGACGCTGCTATCGGTCTCGACCGTCGTTCTGGCAGGCCGTCTGTACTGCAAAGGCGTGAAAACGAACCGACTGTACTGGGATGATGGCCTCATGTGCTTGGCCCTGTTGTTGGGGTATCTGCACGCATCCTTCATCACAGTATCCGAAGCGCACGGGTTGGGACGACATATCGTCTACTTGACGGCTGAGCAACGCGGCCCTACATTACGATGGGGGATGGCATCGATTGCGCCAGCTTTTCTGAGTCCGATGTGTGGTAGAATCGGCTTCTGCATCACGATGCTGTTCTTGACAGGCACTGATCCACGCGTCAAGTAGGTTGAAGGTGCTCAGGCTTGAGTTAATCAGCTTCAATGCTGACAATAGCAACAACAGGAAGTGGCCCATTCTGGTCTTTATCGTCTTCCGTGCGTATCATGAATGAAAGTGTGGATGAGCTGAGATGTTTACTGACAAGTCGCAGAGTTCCTGGTCAATGTAGCTGGAGTGATTCTGTTCTTTTCTCAATGCGGAACCAATCTGGATGTTATCTGGAATCCTAACAAGGTACCATAGCCATGTCCGGACGGCATAGTGAATTCCTACTGACCTCTGATCGAAATGTTTCAGGAATATCTATACTTCAGCGTCTGCATGAATGCCAAGATCCAGACATATTATCAATACGCCAATGGTGCCTTCAACACTCTGACAGATAGTTTTTTGACCCTGCTGCCAGCAGTCCTCATCGAGCATACTCGCCTGTCTCTGAAAAACAAAATTGCTCTGGCATGCTTGCTATGCTTGAGCGTTCTCGCCATGATCGCATCCATTGTCAAGACCTACGAAGCACGAGTCTTGAGCGAGATTTTGGATTATACTGTAGGATATCAGTCTTCAAAACCGCTGCGCATCACACACAGAAGCTAATGGACTCTTTAGCATGACCTCACTCCCTACATCGTCTGGATAGTGGTCGAACTCAACGTGGTAAGCGACATTACATTGCACATCATCCAAATAAGGCTGACCTTACAGGTCATTATCGTCTCGTCAATTCCGCTTCTCCGGCCACTATTCCGGCAGCGACGCCGGCGACCTGAGATGCACGTCATGCGGAAGTACGAATCGTCGACCGTGAACTCGATATTCAACAAAAGAGCTATCAAGGAGACGCTATCACGAGTCGACAGTGAGGAGAACCTCACAGAGCGGCCTAGGGGCGCTGCCCTTGATGAGGGAACTGCAATCCACGTCACCCAGGAGGTCGAAGTGACTTACGAACCCAGCAACTTTTCGTTTGTACACGCTGCACTCATCGGCCTAGTACAAGGGGAGATTGCGAACCCCAAATTGGTGAAGCGATGAAAGCTCTAAATTCCATCGAACGAATTCATGAGTGACCACGGATCTTGACCGCATATACCGAAAGGCGTTGGGGGCTTGCAGCCGTGCGAATTCCACTGCGCAAGTCGCTAACCAAATGACTACAGCTGCAACGTTTCGGAATCCATCTCCGTATGGCCTAACGACCGCACGAGGGTATACCCAACCTAGTCCGCCACGTCCTGGCGTATGTGGAACGGAGTCCTCTTGCAAGTCTTCGGAATCTCTGCTAAGCTGACACGCGGACATGACCGGCCTGCTCTTGTCAGTAGAGGACCATTTTAGACGCCCGCGAACCTGCGTCAAACAGGGCGCACACTCTCTGCCGAGCATAGACACCCAGGATGAAGCGTCGGCATGACGTGCGATCTTGTGTGTGGCAGTCAGCTGGCGTTGAGGAGATGGAAAGCCATTGGGCACGCCTAGGCTCCTTTATGTTGCCCACCGAGAAACAAAATTAAGGCTGCCTGGAATCGACATTGAAGTGGGTGCGATACGATTTACAGCTCAGCGTGTCATGGAGACTCCTATATCTGAGCGCTTGAAGTGGTCCATGCTCTCGAGAAGGCTCTGTCGCCACCAACACTCGGACCATGAGAGCCCGGCCAAGCGTTCATTTGAGCCCATCAACAAGTGCTGGCATGATAGCGTGGAAGCATCGGTTTGCATCGTCTGTCCACCACTTAACGTGATCCCGAGTCATTCTTCAACGTTCAGGCGAGCAAATATCGGAGCCTTCCTTGGGCTTTGCGATCGCTTTGTGATGCCTTTGAAGGATCTTCGCTAAACTCCTGATGCGTCTTGTGACAAGGCCACTGGCAAGGTTCTGCAAAGCCGAAATTTTTTTCGAAACTGCTCAAGCCCAGCAAATCAAAATGAGCTGGGCACATGTCGCTGCATACGAACGAATGCCCTATGCATCCGGGTTGCTTGGGACTGTTATGGACATGCTCGACTCCAAAACCACCCAGCGGTTTGGGAAGTCACTGCGCATGGGAACACCCATTTTGTTATTACGGAAACTCCTGCCTCAATGAGTCCGAGCGACATTCGTGCATTTGCCTTCCAAATTCGGAGGAGGAAGGGCAACGTCTCACATAATTCTTCCTGCTTTGACTCTCGGCTGTGACTGTCCAACTGAACCTGCAGTCGCCCTATATAGTCAGACGTGGAAGTTCCATGCTACTACTACTGCACGAAACTATAGCGCCCGCGTCCACAGCTCCAACTTGGCCGGCAGCAGGCGGCGGGTAACGACTCGACAATGGTCACCTGCATTGCATTGGATGTGCTAGGCTCTATTCTACGCGGCTCTGGGCTTTGCAACAACTGCATCAAGCAACAACTGCGTTAAGGGACTTGCCAGTCCATGTGCCGTGGAATCAGTCCAGCGCAGCCACAGCCTTTCCATTCTGCGAATGCGAAAGTGAGACTACCAACAATCTTCGCGGCGCTGATCATGGCAGCGGCCGCAGAAAGGCATTTCCAACTTCGGACTGGCATCGAACAGCATTCGGCAATGACTTGGTGTTGCGTGTAGAAGCGGCCTTGGATCCGCCTGTTGCCCGCGACGTTATCACCGGCCTGGAATACAGTGGACTTCGCTAGGATGATCGGATTGAAAAGTTTTTTGGCATCCACTATGGCCAGAGTACAGGAGGACCCAATCGCTTCAAGTCACCACGAGTCTTCACTCCTAAGAAGGGCACGACCATAGATGCGACGCATCGTGAGCCGGCGTATCCTCAGGAACTTGGCACAGCCGGTTGGCCGCTGTACCTTGGAACTATCACTTCATACTCAAAAGACTGCCTGCTGCTGAACGTCTATCGACCCATAGGCGCCCAAGGAGGAGATAGACTGCCGGTGCTCGTGCATATACATGGTGGCTTGTTCATCATTGGATCGAAATACGAGTCAATAATTTAGTCTGGTATTCTGATTCTTGAGTCGATTGCGAATGGCTACCCTGTGATGCAAGTGAGTATACATCACTGCCGACTGTACCGCAACCTTATGTGTCGACGGGCGCAATCGGGAAGGTCAACATCAATTATCGTCTTGGTATCTTCGGCTTCGCGAACTCCGATAGTCTTACTGCAGAAGGCTCAGCGAATGCAGGTCTGAAAGACCAGCGCTTGGATCTTGATTGGGTATGTATTCTCTAATGCGCGTAGAGGGAGTAGAGTGGCATTGGCTCACTGCTTGCAGGTGAGAGATCATATTGAAACCTTCGGAGGAGATCCAAAGCAGATCACCGTCTTTGGCCAGTCGTCAGGGGGTTTTGCTGTTGGCATGCAGATTATGGCGTACGGAAACTCAAAGCCAGCGTCTTTTCAACACAGCATTTCTGAAAATCAGACTCTGGAAGGTGGAATTACTGGCAACTTTATAGATATCGCGATGTGCAAGCTCGTCAACGAGATCGGCTGCAACGACACTTTGATCCAATCGAAACAGACCATCGCCTGCCTGCGAAACCTGACAATCCCGCAGCGAACCTTTCGTCGGAGTTCTATCGTTCTGCGTAAGTCCGTGTGCTGAAGCGCGCAGGCCAGCCTATTGACGATCTATTGTAGCCGCAACTACCGAGATATCTTGATGGCCTGCCAGCCGTACTACTTCGGCTCAGCTATGACGGAGAAGAAAGACCGTGACGTCTATTTGTACGATCAAAACCAGACTATTCTGGAGCCCACCTTGGCGTACTTTGGTGAGCCTGTGGAGGAAACCCCGTCGTCTGGCGAAGCAAATGAGAGGGATCTCTTCGTCACCTTTGCGGATGCTGGGCGCAAATCAACCCCAGCGGTGGAAGCGCAAAGGCGCAAGGAACGTTGTGGTTTTATCAATTCGATCGTGAAGCAGTGGGGATGTTGTATTAGTTAAGACGCTGCAAGCCTTGGATTGCCTTGCTTTGCTCAATCTTGGTGTGCGACAGGACATAGCTCTCATGTGCATGAGCAGTTTCAAGCCATAACACATCTTGTTCGTGACTGCTTTTGTCGTTGATGAAGGTTGAATAGGGCACACGGCGCTGCAGATGATGAGAGTCGCTCCCTCGTCGAATCAGAGCGTAATGCGACAGTCTTGAAACGCAGCAACACTGAGTCATTGTCCTCTGAGAAGAGTATTGTCGAAGATGTGCTTTGATGGTAAAGGAGGGTTTCTTCGACTTATTGAAATTGCACCACCACAAGTGATCTGACTCCACACATCCCAATCAATTGTCGTCGGGGGGAACTGCAAGGCTGAGGGATCTGCGAGCCCAAGGCGAGGCTGAGCCAGCCGATCCTCTTGATAAACCATCTCACACTTCCTCCATCTCTCTGTAAGGACATCTCAAATCGCTCATTGCCCGTCTTATCACCCGTCAACGCTGCGAGGAGCCTCTGTCAGTGCATGGCTGCCGAGGACGATTGTGTGCGCAAGCAACTTCGATCAAAATGCGTGCTGCCCTCAACTTGTTTGACCGGCGAGCGAAGACAGCGCCGTCGAGCTACCCTCGCGTGCCATTCCATGTCTTGCGGTCATTCCAGCTCGTTGCCTCCCTCATCGTGGGAGCCATCATGTGCTACTTCATCTGGCATCTCACGCACGACCACTGGAGCACACCGTGGACGTTCATATGGCTGAGTGCTGCGTCGCTGTTCTCGATCGCAGCACTATGCTTTACCATTATCCTGCACTGCTTGATCGGACTGAACCCGCGGGTGAACCTGGCAATCAACGGCTTCTTGACGCTTCTGTGGGGTCTGAGCTGGATAGTCCTGACAATATACATGAGCGGGACGTTGGCGAACGTGTGCGACTACCAGCATTGGAATGAAGATGTGGGCATCATGGTCTGCCGGATATACAAGGCACTATTCACCTTCGCACTGGTGGGAATGTAAGTTCACACCGGATACGCTCACATCCATCTCGCCGACTGATGCGGTCCAGGGTTTCCTCAACCGCCGCCCTCGCCCTTGACATCTACGTTTACCGCCTCCAGAACTGCCGCGGCGTGTATCGGCTTCATGACCTTGACGCGAAACCACGGACCGGCGCCGCGCGGCGGAAATTCACTGACGAGGCTCCGTTTGAACTTCACCAAGGGTATGGGCAGAGTGGACATGCACACGCCCGGCACAGCGAGGCCTGGGAAGAGTCCAGATTGTCTATGGGACCACACAGCGGACGTGCAGACCGAACACAGAGCAAAGGAGGATATTCCGTGCCCGAGAATCAGTTCCACTACGATACTGGCTACCTCGGCGGACATGATGCGCGATAGTATGGGGTGCACAGCAAGAACGCTCGCGCATCTGCGCCAGGTGACGGGCTCAAACCAGGAGACCATTTTCCTTGGGCTGGGAAAGGCCTCGAGGAGCACAGAACGGCATGAGGGTGCCGTGGCGTGTCGGGTTCGAACAGTCAGACATACACCCACGGCATAGCCAAGTGGTGAATCACGTCAGCGTAGTGGCGTTTTCACGGTCAATCCCCTTCTGTCCGTAAGCCATGATGCACGAGGTGCGGACCGCCTCAAACGGAACCTGCGTAGTCGGTAAGGAGCAGGCGGTCGCCCGATGCACCAGCATGCTTGCTCCTGTGGGACTCGAAGAACCGCTTCTCTGCGTGCGGTGGTGCGAGCTGCCCAAGGACGGGCAGGCTGTCACGCACGATTTGCAGACTGACAGGTCAAGAGTCGTGGAGGAACTGCTGAATCTCAATTGTGCACGAAGCAGGCTCTCTTCCGATCGGGAGACCTCTTTGCGACGTGGTTGTCGAGTCATGTTCCGCGTTTCTCAACCATCGACACTGAGGTGGAAAGGCTGGGTCTGCTCCCCCTCCGCGTTCGACCCGCAGCACCCGCAGCACCCGCAGCACCCGCAGCACCCGCAGCACCCGAGCACCCGAGCAGCGTCACATGGCTGTAACGTGGCGTGGTTGGTGCTGCACGACAGGGCTCACGCGAGGATTCGGCCTCCTGTCCCAACCAGGTACAGACTGTACAGTGCTTGAAACGTGGGGGCCATCGATCTCAATAGCTTGTTTCCCATTGGTTTCGTGTTTGAACGCTGTTGCACCTCTATCTCGTGATTCGTCCCCCCGCCCTGTCCTGTGAGGGGGACTAAACACGGAATCATGCATCGGCCCGTTTGTGCGCACAAGCCAGCCATGTGGGAGTGGCACATTCGGCGTGTTTCTACGTTTTTCCAGGGACACTGTGGTGATCCCGAGATGAAGCCCAAGTAACCTCGACGACTCAGCAGAGTTGGATCCCGACGTGCACACCCCATGTGTACCCCGTTCCGAGTCTCTTGTTTGGCTTAAGCTTCTGGCGACTACATCCGGGCAGAGCTTGACCTCACCTCGGGTGACATGCACATGGACAGGAAAGCAGCTCGACACTTTTGACCACCTCACACTGCATGCTGAGCGTGCATTGGACCGAAGCTGACAGCACTGACGCCAGAGATATGCTATCCACAACAGGTCTTGCGCTGCACGCCAGTACCTGCATCCCAGAATTCGCGGATCATGATGCATTGTACCCGAGCCTCCCGACGGTACAAGCGCCAGCATCTGCAGGAACCCGACGACCTGTGCGCCACCCGTGTCGAGCTTCTCCCACCTCAAATTTCTATCGTAGCATCAGTAGCGATGTTGGAACGCCAGAAAGGCGAGGTGAAGCGGGCCAAGACTTCGTATGCTGATGCGCGATGACCACACTGAGCTTGTGATGCTGACCTGCGACTGCAGCCATCTCCCAGCGAGCATGATTCTTCACCCGCCACCCTTGTTCATATTCGGTCGACATGCGTTTCGACGTGCCACTCGTTTGTTCCCTGTTTGGGTCCGTTCTTCACGCAGCCGTTGTGCCCCGGGTTGATCAGCGACCCGACAGCTCCCCCGGGAGCGAGATTGACAATATCGAGGGAGAGATCGGAGAGCTGGCGCAGGAGCTGGAACTAGCACTGGCACAGCTCGACTCGTTTGCCAGCCCTGAGCCCATCCGCGGTTCTGCACTGTCCACCCCTGCTGCACCAACAAGCTTTGCAGTAGCCGCAAGCTCCCTTGCGAACGCGGTCAGCTTGGCAGCACAGTGTACTTCATCGCCAGCCTCCGACTCTTCTGCGCTTGCCCCGTTGTCGCGCGTTCTTGCTTCCTTCTCCATAACGTGTCGTAGTACAAGTAGTACTAGTGAGGCGACTACTTTTTCATCATCACTCATTATTGCGACTTCTCCTAGCACTTCCGGCATTACTTCTAATTGGGCGTCTGGATATACTGTCTCTACCAACCCAACCTCTGCTCGCGTCATGGCTCCGACATCTACTGCTGTGTCGAACAGCACTCCAAACAGCACCTTGGCCTCTGGAATTACATCTGATACAACCTGTACATCGCTGTGCAGCTCGCTCACCTTCTCTTCCGACTTGGAAGTCACTCCATATACCTGCGAGTCATACCCGGCAGACACCAACATCACAGTCACCGGCGGGCAGGCCGATGTCTCCTGTGGGTCCACTGTCCTTCTCGGAAGCGGCGTCTGTCGAGTGACGTACTCTATAACTACAAGTTCTGCTTCTTCCACGTACGGAGAGGTCTGGCTTCCAAATGATAACAGCACAGCATGGAATGGCCGAACGATCAGCACCGACAATGGTGGTCTCGATGGCTGCGTTGCATACGATGAGATGCAATACCTCACGGGTCTTGGCTTCGCAGCTTTTGGCGACAATGGTGGCCACAATTCTTCGGCCTACGACGGGACAGCTTTTTACGACAACAACGAGGTTGTGCTAGACTGGGCGTATCGTGCACGACACGAGTCCGTCCAGGCGGGCAAGGACATTGTCAGGCAATTCTACGGAAAGGCGCAGGACTATGCGTACTACATCGGCTGCTCGACTGGTGGCCAGCAAGGTCTGCACTCTGCTCAGTACTTCCCGGACGACTTCGATGGCATCATCGCTGGCTCGGCCGCCGCCGACATGAATCACCTGGAGGACTGGAGTGCTCGTTTCATTCAACTCACTGGCGTCGAGGGCGACGACACCTTCCTGACTGAGGACGAGTGGATCCTGGTTCAGAGCTATATCTTCTCGCAGTGTGACGCAGCGCTCGACGGTGTCGACGATGGCATTCTCGAGGATCCGACGCAGTGTCGATTCAACACCTCTGTCATTCCTGTCTGCGGTAGCACTACCAATGACAGCTGCTTGACCAGCACTCAGATCAACACTGTCTATCAGGTCTTCACCGCGCTCTATAACACGGACGGCGATCTCCTATACCCAGCGCTCCTTTACGGGTCCCAGGTCGATGCTTACCGCCTCGGTCAGCTGTCGGGCTCCGTTCAGGGCATTGCGCACGACTGGTTCGCATACGCTGTCTTCAACAACTCAAATTTTGATGTCACCACGCTGGACCAGGACGACTACGCCTACGCTGACTCTGTAGACGAGTTGCATGGCAACGTCTCCTCCTTCAACGGCGACCTGAGCGCCTTCAGAGCTGCGGGCAAGAAGCTTCTCGTGTACCACGGCATGGCGGACCCTCTCGTCTCTGGTGCGAACAGCCAGCGCTACTACCAGAAGGTTGCCAAGACTCTCGCTATCACCGACCACACCGAGATGGACCCCTTCATGCGCCTCTTCCGCATCTCAGGTATGGCTCACTGTGGTGTCGGTGGCATCTCTGGCGCCGGTGCTTGGATGTTCGGCCAGACAGGTGCTGCATGGTTCCCCGGCGTCGCAGACAACATCGTGCAGAACCTTGTCGACTGGGTAGAGCACGACGACGCACCGGACACGCTTACTGGCACCAAGTTCTGGTACGACGAGCCATCTCTTGGCCTTGAATTCACCCGCCCTCACTGCCGCTTCCCCTTCCGCACGACTTATACAGGCTCCGGCGAATGGGAAGACGCCGCGAACTGGAATTGTACCTATATTGAGAACTGGCAAGATTGCGGTGTCGGTGCTCACCCGCGCACTTGTAATGCAGACGGCAGCTTCACCTAGAGGCCAAATCAATAGATGTACATAATACATACAGCCTTACGACCAAAAATCGCCGAGGGTGGCAGATTACAGCATGCTTATCTGAACGAACAGCTTCAGGTCACGAAACTTCTATACAGAGCATGGCATATGGACATAAAACAACTTATTGGTGGTAATGTATAGAGATGCTATCCGGACATAAAACAACTTATTGGTGGTAATGTATAGAGATGCTATCCGCTGCTATGTGCTTTGGTTCCAGCGCCTTCACGGCTTAAAAAGATGTATTGGCGACACATCGCAACGCAGCAAATTGAGCAATCGACGGGGCGTTCGCACTCCGCCTAGCTAGCAAACGCAAAGATGGCACCTCTACCCTTTGGAAGTCTATATTTTAGGATTCCCGACAATGCTAGGTTGAGTAAGTGCCATGACAGACAGCAATTCATTGCTTCACGGAATATTCGGCTCAACGATTCAGTAGATGCACTCACTCCGGGCAAAAGGTCTAGTCTACCGTGACGGGAGTACCCGTCGGCTTGCCTCTGCCTGCAAAACCCCAGCGGATCTGGTTCGGCATTTGCACCTGCTGGTCCAGCTCGTCGGCCCACTGAAAAACTAGTCCGGGATTCTTCTGGAAAGCTCTGCCAACAGTGACCATGTCTAGGCCGTCCTTCTCGAGCAGATCGTTTGCCAAATGGGCGTTCTCGATTGCCCCGACACTACCGACATGAAGCCTGTCGCCCACTGCCTTCTTAGCCTGGATTGCGAATGGTGCCTGATAGGCCGGTTTTACGTGCGGATGTTGTTTCGGGTGGTTACCGCCTGATGACACATCCAAAAAGTCAACACCATGCTGGGCGAGTATGGGTGCTAACTTGGCCGTGTCGTCGCCCGTCCAAGACTCTGGAAACTCATCGCTCTGCTCCTCGAGCCAGTCGGTCGCGCTGATTCTCAGGAACAGAGGCATGTCCGGAGGAATTATACTGCGAACGACGTCGACCTGCCGCGTGCATCAGCTGTTGGACCCAGTTCAATCTCGTGGCTGAACTCACAATCTCGAGCGTCAGACGCGTCCGATTTTCAAAGCTACCACCGTACTTGTCGGTCCTCTTGTTGGAGACGGGTGAAATGAACGAGTGCAGCAAGTAGCCGTGGGCGTTGTGGATCTCGATTGCATCGAACCCACACGCCAGCGCCCGCTTCGTAGCGTCAGCCCAGGCCTGCTTGAGATCCTCTATGTCCTTCAAAGACAACTCTTTCACAGGCGCGTGGTTCTCGTTCCAGGAGATCGGAGACGGGCCCCAAACGTCGTCAGGCCAGCCGTTGAGCTCGGGACCAGCAACTGCTCCGCCACTCAACCAGGGAGCCACGGTTGATGCCTTTCTGCCTGCATGCGCAAGTTGGATCATGATTTTTTGACCCTGGCTGTGTGCAAATTCGACAACCTCTGCGATCGGTTGGATCTGCGAGTCCTTCCACAACCCGACATCCTCGGGAGTAATGCGGCCTTGCGGAGTCACGCCAGTCGCTTCGATGCAAGTAAGTCCAGGACCACGCTGGACTATCCCTCCAATATGCGTCTTGTGCCACATCGTGTAATGCCCATCCTCTGCCGAATACTGGCACAGCGGAGACAGCATGATACGATTCTGCAGAGTCATGCCCCGAAGCTTGAGAGGTTGAAACAGCTTCGGAACGCTGTTTTGGCCCTCGACAACGAGTGCGGTACCTGCCCGAGGGATTTGAGCGGGAGTGAAGTACGAGATCCCGGGAGCAGCCCGATTCTCGTTATGAGGCTCCTCCTCCTAGATGCAAAACGTCGAAAGTCGTTAGGAGCCCACGTCGTGCATGGGAGTCTGTCTGGCGGGTTGCTTACAGGCTGGTGTGTGAGATTGTGATGGGAAGTCATCGTTGCTACACGTTCGTCGACTCTCCCCTTTGGACAGCCAAATGAATGCCTGGTAGCAAGGAACGAAGACAGGCTGTTTCAAGGCGAGATAGCAGAAGGCTAGAAATTTGCCCGTGACGTTGATTCTTAATAATGCAATTGTATCGTCAGGGTGTTTCTCGGATTCATGATGTCATATCGAGTGGCAGGGCTTCTTATTATGTGTGTTGATTGGTGGTGTCTCTATCTAAGTCGGAGCTATGAGAAGGAACACCTATCTAGCCAAGACCCTTCGGTCAAAAGTACCCCCGTCACCGCATTCTCATGCACGCTTACAGGATCATGGCTGCAACTGTCCCTTCATACCGCTGCTGTGGTGTGGATATTCTCGGGGACACCAACGTGATCCGGAAGTTTTTACGGTGGTCGTAGTTGAGAGGAGGCCGAGGAAGAATCCGGAAAAGACACTGTTGCAGTGGAAGTTTGGCCGTGGTCCATGGCGTGAGGTGACTTGTGATATATTTCACGCCGCAAGCTAGATTACCGACTTATTGGACGCAACGCACCAGACGCAACCCACACCTGATCCGCATGGCGCCCTCACTTGCGACCTACTCAATATCAGAAGAACGAATAATTCGGATCGCTGATTCAGAACGCCCTCACCGAACGCTTGGAAGGACGCTAGCATCCGCTGGGCCAAACTCATACTACAGCTCCATTATTCTTCTGATATCCGCAGCCGTCGCAGCCGTTGCAGCCGTAGCTTGTAGCAGAATGCTCATGTGCATAGCCCTACGCAGGCCAAGGCGGGAAAACAGCAGCCAGTGTGGCCGCTCGCAGAACGCCATGCCAGAACGCTCAAAACACGTTACTAATAGCCAATGTATTTGCAAGTCGATTGATGTGAAAAAGCATCCAGGTGGCGTGCGAGTCTCCACAATGTGGCGGCCAGAGGTGCAGCGCACAAGCGCCTGCCGCTGCTCATCGTTTCCTTCAGCATGCCGGCCGTGGGTCGATACAATCTATCCGTGCGTGAAACAGTGGGGCGTCTTTGGCTTCGAAGTGACGGCGACATCGACGACGGGCCAGCTACGCCTGGGCAAGTACTCGCTCGAGCAGGTTGTCATCACGACGGCTCCTTCTGTGACTTCGACCAGATGATCGAGAGCTGCGGCCACGACGGTCGGGGGAGTGCCGCCGCTCCGGCTCGCCACCGTGGACGGCTCGGTCCCAAGACGATCGTCTCGCTCGTGGTGGCCGAACGGCCCGAGGATCAGCTGGCATCGGGCCCAAGTAATTACCACGGTGATCTTGATGACCAGCGGCTACTGCCGTGTTTATAGTAGCGCGAGTCTGCAGGTCATTGCCGTTTGCAATCCTGGTGGACGCATTGGCGCTTCGATGAGAGGCTGAGGCAGCTGCTTTGGTAGCTTTGGCCGACCGCAGCGTCGCATTCGCGGAGAAGGTCGCTGCGGCCACGCCAGCGATGCTCGCTACAGTTGCCCACAACTCCTTCCTCATGAACCAGGGCGACATATTTTCTTCCTCCTCCTCGTGATGGCTCCGCCGGCGGGAACGCGATCGGGAGTATTCCCGGGAATCTTTGTTTGGGTAGCGTCGGTATTGAGGTTCGCCATAGCGGCCTTGGGCTTTTCGTCTGACTGGACTTGGAGAGTCTCGTCGAGGAGAAGGCGAGGATGCTCTCGACGATGGAAGTCTGGTCAGGCTGTACTGGCGGCCACGAGGTTCGTCGGGGACGTATTGCTGGGAATCTGGTTGCTGTTTCGGCCTGGGCTCGGAACCGTAGTGACGCCAATCTGGGTGTTGCCTCTGTCTGGCCTTCTCCTTGAAGAATTCCTCTGGACGTGGTCCTGGCCCGCCTGCTGGATTTGGCGACGGTCCCGCCATTGCTGCAGACGTCAAGTAGAATAGAAGTGTCTGATACACAACAATCTTGGACCGCCCAGTCGAAGTGATCTAAGTGACAGACGTTCCACGAAGCAGGTGTCAACAACTAAATGCGAAATTGACGTGCGCGGGTGCCATGACAAGCATGCCGCAAGTATGCGTTCATCTGGTATCTCGGCGACAAAAATGGTGCTCGGAATCCTTGCGTGAGATGCGGCCTAGATTTCGAGACATCCTTGGCCATTAGCGTGAAGTTGTACTGCCATTCGTTGTTCTGAGTACACCATCCCTGCACTCGAAGTGCTCGTCCACGTTTGCGGCCCAAATCTCAACACTCACGACGTGGCAAGCTTTGTATCAGGACGATCCGGCATAATAGACGATTCACTTTGACTTGGTCCGAGAGCTGCGCCGCTTTCAGACATCGCAAGTCTACAGAATCAAGCAGTTAGAACCCGCGCCTGCGAGGATCAGAGAGATCAATGAGACGGAGATTAAGTTTTCTGGCTTGCTTGCGACCGGATCACTGTATGAGTCCATGGCTGGTGGCCCAGTCGTCCATTGAGCGAGCAAGCAATTACTTACGGCGCACGCAGAGGCGTACTTTTGCATCCTCGCAGTGCCGTGCATTGGTCTGTCATTCTTCATGTTCACAAGCAAGCACCTGGCGCCTGCCCCCACGATGCTGGTCAATTTTTCCCGATCCGCGGGATCTCACAACCGGGTTTCGCATCCAAGAACCCGGCGCTGATTCATCGTGGGCTGGCGATACGGACGCCTTCTTTACCTATCTACCCCGAAGCTGTTCAACAGCCTGCAGGGCTTCACTGCCGGCATATTGCGGGCGTTTCTGCAGGTTGCAACCTGGCTTGCACGAGATGAGGTCCCGACGATGTGGCTCGCCACTTCATCACAATGTAGATTGATCGGAGATAAGCTGTCCAATGTCGATCCACGCATTGTCACTACTGTAGGCGTTTGACGTCCGCGTGGTCGGCAACAGATCGCATGACAGAGAATCAGAATGCTTACTGACGCACGCGCCGCGGCGCAGAAGCCATTCCGACTTCGGGTCCAGATTGGTATGGTACTCACCCGTGCTTTCGAGGCTCTTGTGCCAACAACAAACGGCCCAAGAGCTATCATACTGGTGTAGGTGTGTGGGATATCTGCCCTACGTCGGTTGACGCTCGGACTCCGTCCATTGGCTCGCTGTTCTCTTCCGATTGTGACGTCGATTCCCATGGAACTGAAATCCGGCGCTTCACCTTCCATGAGACCGTCAACACATGCCTCTCCGATCGGCTTGTAGGTCTCGCCATGGGACGAAGAACATGAGGGGCATCTGCGCCGCGAACTATTACGACGACGTCTCCTTCGACCCGCATAAATACACCTGTGCCATGCGGCACTAAGCCTGGGAAGCCCGTCGAGCTGCCAGTCATGACTCTGCCAAGTGTAGGGCTTCGTAGTAGTGTCCGTGTCTGCGCAGCATTGTGCACAGCGTCCGTTGTGGAAGTCATAACGTGATCCAGCAAGCTACTTCTACGTCTATGCCGCATTTCTCCTACGAAGTACCCATGAGGGCAAGCATTGATTGTCTTCGCGTTGACTCGAATGCGTCGATATAACATGGGCTGCCTGGTGGTCGAGCGATTCGAGTGAGGGAACTACCAGAGGCTTCATCCCACCACGCCGAAATCGAAGAATGAGGATCATTGTTTTCATCAATATCCAGCAGCACATACCGACAGCTTGCATCGTATAACCAGAATGCCGCTCAGCTGGAGGCTCGATCCATATGTCTAGTCGAGCCCGCTTCGCCAGCTGCAAATTTCTGGACGCCGAAGCCAAACACGAGCGGCCGAGACGCCAGGTGGACGGTCCAATCAGGAAGCCGACTGGCAAGGGCTGGAAGACACTGGTGCTGTCGACCGGCGCAGGATTCGAGGACCAGTGCCCGTCCCTTTTCGCGAATGTGGGATGACAGGTCCGCGTTGAGTGCCTCACACCTGGGGAGCGCTGCTGTCGCTGCACCCATCGTCTGTAATGCAAAGTCGGTGAAGACCTACCTATTCCGGTGACATTGATTCAGTCAGGAATGATATCGTGCTTGCCTAGGCCGAGTAGCGCATCAATTTTGTCACGAGGATCGATTGCGCCCAACCGGCGTGACATCAAGCAGGTTCGCCTCTTGCTGGGGCTTCAGCTAATCCAGGCTCCAACACAACACTCTTCCTACTTATTACACG
Organism: Teratosphaeria epicoccoides; assembly: GCA_021401465.1. NCBI lineage: Eukaryota > Fungi > Ascomycota > Dothideomycetes > Mycosphaerellales > Teratosphaeriaceae > Teratosphaeria > Teratosphaeria epicoccoides. Next base: position 54,322 of record JADDMT010000065.1, on the reverse strand, counting down.
TCGAGCGTCGCATCAGGAAGCGCGGTCGTGGTCGTCCGGCGATGGCGTGACCTGATACTGTGAATCCCGGGGATTGGCAGCTCTGCCGCAAAGATGGCTTGATCGAGCTGCCAGTCTGTGGGCGGAGGATCCCCCAGCAGCGACACGATCGACTCCAGCTCATTCCGAAGTCAGAGAATTTGCAGCCAACACGAGCTCAACTTGCGGGTTCAGCACCACCTCCTGCACTACCCAAGTCCTCAAAAACCACGGCCTCCTTGGGTCAGCCGCGAAGGCTTTCCCACTTCGACGATCGTGTAGTGGCAAGCCAGACGAGTCGGGGTCGCATGGGCGAATCTCTGCTATGCCGCGGTGCTGAGCGATATATGGCGTGATTGCTTTGCAAGCTGCATATCCGCTCCGCGATCATCACAGTCGTCACCAAGCCGGACAACAACTTCCTGAGTGGCTTTAAAGACGTCACCCAACGTTCGAACTTACTGGTTGCGCTCGAAAGTCCTGTCTTGGCATATGCATATCTGGTCAATCCAGAGGGTCCTGACTTTATCAGTATCACGAAAGCGCGGCGAAGCTGCGAGAAGGGTCGAAGTTCCAGCAAGACGTCTGTCTATTGTTGCATGTGACGTTTTCAGTCCGGCTACCAGAGGTCGATGTGTAGGACAGGGCGTCGTATGATTGCCGGACTCGACTGGTAATGAAAGCATCGGTTCGATTGATGGCCACACGCTTGTTGCCAATCCCATGTACTATTTGCGCCAGTCAAATGCTGGTTCATGAGCTCTTGCATAGGCTAAAATGAAAGTCCAGATGCTCTCCGCTCTTCTGGTCTTGCGAAGGGCTCTTCCGTCGCCTGAGATTCATGACGCTCAGCGTGGTCAGAGGCACATGTTGCCACGCCGCGCTGCAGGGGTTATAGCGATGCCGTGTACCGGCTCCGTCTGCATTTGGGATGGGCTGCATGTCAGAGATATTCTTACATTCCCGCGGCTGCTCAGCGATGGACGTCGCCTCGTTGAGTCGAGAGGTGGTGTTGATTCCTTCGATCAGCCGCACGCCACATAAAACAGCCAAGGACATGGCCTGCTGAGCCGACCCACCTCCACTGTCGACATATCTGAGGTCATGAGCACGCCACCCGCTCGTGCGCGACGTCTTGTTTCATGTCACGATCGCCAGTCGAGGCCAGGACTTACAAGCACAATCTGAAAACAAAGACGTGGCCGGAATGCAGGCGCTGATCGCGTAGTCGAGTCAAGAGTTGCGGATAACGGATGTGTGTGATTAATACGGGCACAGTACTGACAGTTGACGGACTTGTTGTATATCATAGCCCGGTAGGGTGTCTCGTCGCACTTACCATTTTGGCAGATCACATGCTGTTGTGATCGAGTCAAGAGCCACATTTTGCCGGCCTCCAAATGATCCCCTTGACATTGTCTTCAAGTGCTGTAGCTCAGGTAACGCACCATCACCATACTTCGGACCAGTGCAGCGCGTCTGCCTTCACGTCACTCTGTAGGGCTCTGCGTCGCCGAAACGCTCCGCTACAAGACCTGCGCAGCCTGGGTTCTTGAATCCTTTCTTGAGCTGACGCTCGTATGAAACCCGTTTCAACCTTTCTGATTCTGCAGGCGTCAGACGAAGCTTGCAGAAAGACGTCAGCTTTCCATCGTCAGCAAACTTGCGATATGTACGGAGACTTACGTATAACTCGACAGCAAGGGTATGCAGCAAGAGCGCGAGCCAGCCACAGGTGCCGAACGAGATGGCAATGGCCGCATTGACCTCCACAGGATTCTTGCTGCTGTTGTCGGCGTGGACGATCACCTGCTGAGCCAGATTCGACCCGTTGAAGTATGTGGCGCAGCCTGGATAGTATGCGAGCGTGCCATTTCGACCTAGGGCAGATGCAATCTGCTTGCAAGGAGTTATGGTATACCTGGAAGGACTAATGTTAATGCCCAAAGCAGCCTGCTAGATTCGCGGAGAATGCTCACCAGTATCGCAGCGAGGTGATGATGGGCCTCGCACTCAGTGAGATCAGTCTAAATGTGACAGGTTGTGCGAACTGCGTAGTCGTCAGTACTTGTCTAGCAGAGGCAACGATTCGGACCTGTCTCACCCAGGCCCAAGTACGCAACATCCATGCTCGATGCTGGTCGATTTGCAGAAGTCTGATGTTTATCCATGCCATCAAGTAGGCGATAGTAGTAAGTATAGCTACCGCTCCGATCCATGTCTGTGTACTGAAGTCGCCGCCGAAAGAATGTCTTGATACCATTACTGCTCCAGCATTGGATATGAGGCATAGTATAATTACAGCATATCCGTTCAAGCGATGGAAGATTACAATTCCATGACGGATCTTCGGGACGAACTGGAGGCAAGCCAGCGCCGCAGCAGGCAGAATGGTGTACAGATGAAGCCTGATACCTGTGTGTCCACGTTAGCCAAACTTCATCGGCCTCACTCGGCAGCTGCTTGCTAGGTGTGTACCAAGCTCATAGATCGAGCGACTTCGATGCCAATAGCACTCTAGGGGTGCGGCTCCATATTTCTTGGGATGCTCGTTGTTACAAAATATGCCAGTGAAGTTCAAGAAGAAGAAGCGGGAAAGCACGAAACCAAAGATGTAGCCGATGGTAAGGAACCAGAGCATGGCGTTGTATCCCTTCGAAAAACCCAAAGGATGGTATAGCTTGCGCATAAAAGCTACAAAGCCATTGGGAGCTGGTCTAGATAAGTCGACGACAGATCCGACGCTGACCTCGCCATTGTTGACGGATGTTGTGCTGTAACGGACAGTTTTGATCTCGTGCATATTCATGGCGAAACCCAAATGGAGGTCGTTGTACCGATGACGAGAGATGTCCAGAGACGTGTCTGCTCTGCCGTGTCGCAAGGTGATGTGAATCTCTGGCGGCAAACCTGAGAGCTACTAGTACTTCAGCCTCGCCAGTGCCCACGTGTGCCGTGTATTACACGAAACCTTGGCGAAATGACGACTAGAAGGCCCCTTCGCGATGGAGCTGAGACCTTCAATCATGCTTCCACTTGTCGGCCATTCCTCATAAGACGACCTAGTTCTCACCTGTGACACCCCAGCATGTACGTCTATGCTTCGTAGCGTTCGTGGGGCTCTCGATTTAAGACACCAGGCGTCACTGGGCAGTTTTTAGTCTGAAGTGTCCCTGGTGTTCTTAGTGTTGTTGGAGCTCATGGCGTGGTAAGTGTCCAGCCCAAGCAAAAGTCGTATCGGTAACGCCAGCCTTTCATGTTGTCGTGATTGCCATCATCGCCGCGCCAAGAGACAGTCTGAGTCGGCATCATTATCTGCACCGGTCAGCACCAGGATTCTCCGTCAGTCGGCGGCCGCATTGGCTAGGCCACAAATGCCGTGGTTGGTGTAGTGCATTCGCTGAGGCTCGATAGGCTGCGTTACATAGAGCTATTGCTTCGCTAAATGCTGACACTGCCACACACTACTGCGCTGTAGGGTACGATCGCTGGTATAAGCGATACAGACCGTAATGATCGAGCGCCTTTGCCCTGTCCCAAGTCTGCTAGGTTGACTTCGGCCATCGAGTTTGGCAAAAAGGAGCAAAACTCCCTACCACGCAGCTCTAGATCATCCAGAAGGGCTAATCGATCAGTATATTCGCTCCATCAATTTTTTGCGTCTGATCACGGAGTAGAGTAACTCTCGGGAACGATTCTTCGGAGCCCTCGATCGACCGCTACTCGGCCAAGCCTCCAGTTTCAGGTGGCTGCTTGGCATATATCCAGGTCTGACACCTTCGTGCATTAGAAGATTTGCCATGCAGACGCTAGGTGCGGCTAAGGCCATGTGGTCGGCTTCCTCGTCGTGGATCATCGCTCCGAAAGCAAAGAGCTATGTCTCGAAGGGGAGCGATCTGACAACGGGACGTTTTCTACTTGACTCGAGGCGGTATAGTGCGCGCCTCTACTTCCGACGAAGTAACGGAAGAGATCTCGTAGGTGTCTTGCGTGATTGTAAGCCGGAGCAACAACAACCAGCAAGCCAAACTAACAAATGACCAGACAGGTGGCCACTGTTGCCGAGCGCTGGACGATAATGTTGTGTTAGAGTAGCGCAAGGTATTCCCACCAGCATCAAGAGCCGCAATGCGGTAGAGCACGTCTGAACCGTGACTATCGGGGAGATCCACGACCGCCTCGAAATCAGCCTTTTCGATCCGCGATACATCTTCAAACACAAGCTGTCCATCGCCATTCACACCATTACTGGCTCCAAACGCCTGCTGCAGCATCCAGAACGTGACCACAGTGGCGCCGTTCCATGAAACAAAGATACGATCTCCTTGCATCTTTGCCACCGGATCCCAAGCTTGCGGCAGCCCGTCCCATCTCGATACTTTGACTGCACGATATGACTTCGCTCGCTCGAGGAAGAACGATATGGAAGGCGCAAAATGCGCCTCGCACAACAAAGTCCCGTCCGATGCGAACTCGCTGTATGCTGCTGATGAGCCCCAGCCGATGAACATGTGAGGTTGCGTTCCCGCATCTTGATCCAGCAGCATCTGTACTGAGCCTTGAGAGGCTGAGATGATGTCGTGTGGTGATCAATATGAACGCACGAGCTCTGCAGTCCAACGGCCAAGGTCGAGCCTGATGATGTGGCCTTCACTGTACTCGGCGTCCTCGTAATGATGTCTGGCAATGCCATTGTCGAACAGACTGATCAGACCCGCTTCCTCGTCGACCTACCGTGCGTCATGTTGCCACTCAAAGTCTGTCGCTGCTCCATCAGACATATCCATAAAGTCGTCGGAGTTGCCGCCAACAGCCCAAAGTATCTCTCCTGTCTGTCCGTCGATGTAGACCAGCACATTCAAGTGACGAAGTGATACAATGTAATTGCCTTTGGAATCCTTATCAACGCTGTTGATATGGAAGTAGTCGAATGCATCCTCGCCGGTAACCTTGGCACCATACGAGTGATGGAGATAATGGCTGTCAACAAACTGTTGGGATGCTCGCCACTCGAAGAGGAGCTCGTTGGTGGCAATCTCGATCTCTCAGAAGATGGCATCCATAATGAACCCGTCTTCATCGATCTCGCCGGCCATTGCCGTTCGACTCAGATCGACATGCGTTCTGTCGTATATAGTGATGAGAGCAGTGCCGTTCTCAGTCAGCTTGAACTCGTGCAAGTCGCCATGCAAGTTCTGGCCGACAGCTGAGACTCTCTTGAAGAGCTCGTACGAGGAGTCGATCAAGAATAGTCGCCTTGCCCCGATTCTTCGAGTTTTTGGCCGGCCCAAAAAGTCAAGTAATCTTGTCCTTGGTATATCTGCACTTTGAGGTTGGCAGCATGACCGTACGCATCGGTCATCCAGACCAAGTCTTTTCGCGTGTCGAGTATCATTGGCCCAAGCTTGCTGATCGAAGGACGATCCATGGTCAGGAGGATGAATCCATTCTCGTCGCAGGTAGGGTCCCACTGCACGATGCGCGCATCGGGAGATTTTAAGTCGAAGCTGACACAAGAGCGCTCGGGGTAGACACCGTAGACCGCTAGACTGTAGAAGAAGGTGTCTGATTCAGGGCATAGTAGGACGAGGAGAGGCACAATTATGCATCGTCCGAGCAGCCAAAGGACGGCGGCGCTCATCAACGCCAGCCTAGTGCATACGCCGACGCCTTTAAGGCAGCTGGACCACGACATCGGCTTCATAGGGAAGGGGGTGGTCGTAAATTCGATATCCTCTTGAGTCGTATGCGGAGCTATGCCGTCTGCAAAGAATGTCGATCGTGGCTATCAGCAATATCTATCTATGCATGCTGTAGAAGAGCGGCATCACCTGAGGCAGCTCTGGAAGAGCCATGTTGATCTCGTTGGCCGTGATGCTGGAGTGTATACGGCAGTCGTGCCACACAAAGGGGAGGTGTGGAGACCATGATGGGGGCAGCCGCGTCGAGGAGAGACTGCGGAAGCTTCCTTCAGGACACGATAGCACGGCCAGTAGGGCAATGAGCGTGTCGTGTATCGCCGTGGTCGCAACCGCTCGTGCGAGGCGGTCATCTATAGCTTTGCGCATGCTGTTGGAGGTGTGGACCAAGGGACGTGGAGGTGAGAACAGCTTCGTCTCGGCGCGCAGGGTTCATTCGCGGCTTGGAGCGCGTCACCATCCGAGGATCCTTCGGTGTAACGACAGATCTAAGATACACTGCTTACTGTGGTTCGCGACGGTATGAGATTCAAGATAGAGAGGACGGCTGAGGTACGTCCTATTGCCGAGCCCGCAAGATGTCTGTTGGCATGGCGATGAAAAGGTCATGACGGCAATCTCAACAAAAGCAACAACAGCAGCAGCATAACCCCCTAAGTAGATACATCAAAGCCTTCGGTTCTCGAGACCCTGGCCACAGACTGCTGGATGATGATGGACAGTACAAAGGCTCCCGGTCAGAGTCGGCAGAGGCCGTCGTGTTCTCGATCTGGACACCGCCTAGCGGCGCATCCATACTATCACAACTTGACACCCAGCCATCCATTGAAACGCTGGAGAGGCGAAGCATTGCATGAACTCGACTACCTCACTCGACCGGAAGCTCTTACTTCGCATACCCCAACCTATAAGTTTCGCCAGACCTTGGCCATTCGGCTCTCCTCAGAAGAAGATGCTCGTGCTCCTGACGCAGATCGAGATCGTCCAAGGAGGAGAAAGTCCTCGTTGCCTTTATGGTGCGAGTATGACTGCTGCAGTTGATGTGGCTGGACTAGTGGTTCGAGTGGTCGGTCAATACATCATGGCTTAAGGATAATGGAGTTGCTGGAAGGGTCTAGCGTGTGGAGTGCGTCATCGAAACGGGCATTGCTATAGCTGGCAGGCGCTCAGGCGGTGTTGATGAGTAGGTATTTGCATGATTTGACATGGTAAGTCGTGAAGGCTCGTGGATCATCGACTCATGAGGACAGTCCGAAGCTCACGAGCAATGACCCACGCTCTCGCTACATGGGGCCAGCAGTCGAGAGTGCCTTTGAAAGTGACCTCGGCGGAGAGATACGAGTGATCTCCAATACAAGACCCAAGACTCCGCCATCCTTCAAGAATACTTGGCGATTGTATTCTCCCTCATCCATTTCACAATAGCATCCTACCATTAGTCAGCACACTTCTTTGCCAAACAAACACAGAGCAAAAGACAACCTGCACAACTTACCCAATCCTTACACTGATGCGTCACACCCCAACCATCAACTGCAAACATCCTGCCGTCCGGATCCGTCCGTGGCCATTCCACCGTCATATCGCCCGCACACATGAGCGCCTGCCTGATATAATCAAGGCAGTGAAACACATGCTGCTCGTGCCCCTTCAACACCATCTCGTACACGTTCTCTGCGTCGTCTCTTCCCAGAGTGCCGTTCAACGTCCAGAGATGCTCCCGGATGCCCGTGAGGCAGTGCAGCTGGTGGAAGAGCGAGATGTCGTAAATGCTGCCCTGCGATGAGTGTATGCCGAGAGGGAGGTTGTGCGCGTCTCGCGTATTGTTTGAGAAGAGCACAAAGCCGTCGCCGGGCGGTGCGATCGCTGCCCAGGCTCTGTCGTTCTCGGGCGTTGAGGGCGCGGCGAAGGTGTCATTGCGCTCGAATGTGACTAATACTGTGGGCATCAGCGGAACCGGGGAAGATGGCCATGCGGTATGGCGATGGAAATTTATGCGATGTTTGCTGTCCAATAAGAGAAGCACAACTGCTATCGCGAGAGCGAAGATACAGCAGAGTGCTGCTGCCCGCCATCGCTTGAGGTGGCGGATGGGGTCGAGAAGTTCTTGGTGATCTGCGTCGGCCTGCTCGGCATCGCGATGAACAAGCCGTTCTTCTTCCTGCTCGTCGTTCAGAGTTAGCATTTTTGGTCGTCAAAGTCTAGTATCTCTTGAAATGGATTCTCCATAGAATGTTGAGCAACAAGCACGGCAACCCCTGCGCCTCTTCCGCCACGCTGAAGGCTAACCTCTTCTTTATGAATCGCACACATACGGATGTTCAGGACATGACTAGGTGATTTCATTGATGATGCAGATTAATTGTCGTGCAACTGTAGGTGGATTTGTGGTTGAAACGTCTCGCTCCATGCTTTCCGCCGAGGCCCGCACGCTGGCATGGTGAAACTCTTGAGGAATGTCCCATCAACTGCGCCATCTGCATTTGGGATATATTGCTGCTCTGTGATCCGGACTTCGCAGACAAATTAGAGAGGAAGATCCAGGAGGTCGAGAACATTGAGTAGATTGCGAGCATAGTATGCGACTCACCACTCGAAGTATGCACTCAACAGCAGAGGCCAACTTGCTCCGACGTGGCTTTCTCGTGTGGTTGCGGTTTCAGATATACTCGATGTGTCAGCAGCTACAGGAGGAATCTACGAAGATCCGGCCAGCAGGTTCATCTCCTCAACAACACACCACATGCGTAACGATCATGTACAAGCGCTTGCGACTGGATGCCCGAACATCTGCGCAGCGTTTCAAGCAGCATATTAAATCAGCCAGCCGTGTATTGTGCAAAGCCATCCTGCGCTCGTGAAATGGGTACTCAGGGTCAAGACCGTCTGGCGGATGAAGTAGCTGTTGGGAGAATGTATAACTAGGAGTCTTTCGTCTCTGATATTCAAGTTGCCTCATCAGCTTCATACCTTCGTTGAGAATTCAAAGACCTGGTGTCTCATCCATTCATTCTTTCGTCAAGCCTGTACCATCAGCGGATCGCACACTTCGACAGCATCCATCATGCAACTCAGTGGACATGTTGTATGCCGATTGCACGAAAAGGCCTAGATTGTATCACTTGACTGACAGTGTCGAAGGCCTACCTTCTCTACGCCGCATCCTTCGCTCTCGCCATACCACTCGAGAAGCGCAGTGGCACTTCTTACAGTGGAGGCACCACGGCCGACGATGTCGAGAACGGCGTTTGCGGCGACGTGACCTTCATCTTCGCTCGTGGCTCGACCGAGAGCGGCACAATGGGTTCTACGGTTGGTCCAGCTCTCGCCAAGAAGCTCATCTCCGACCTGGGCGCGGACAAGTTGGCTATCCAAGGCGTGGATTACACCGCCTCTATCGCTTCGAACATTGAAATGGGATCCGGTGGCGGTCCGGTGATGAAGCAATTGGCCGACAAGGCGCTGAGCGCTTGCCCAAACACCAAGATCGTCTTGTCAGGATACTCTCAGGGATGCGAGGTCGTGCATTATGCTGTGAAGACATCTGGACTGAGTCCCGATGATGTTGCTGCTGTGGTTCTGTATGGGGACCCAGAGGATGGAACGTCCGTCGGCTCCCTCCCAACCAGCAAGCTGAAAGAATTTTGCGGTTAGCATAATATTGTCAGCCATGAGATGCCTTCCGCTGACAATGTTTAGCCTCTGGGGACGGCGTCTGCGAGCAGCACGGCTTCGATATTTCTGCAGCCCATCTGTCGTACACCAACGACGGCGACATCGCATCCGGTGCGCAGTTCGTCGAATCCCTAGTCGGTGGCTCATCGAGCTCGGGTTCCCAGTCTTCCAGCGTTACGACAGCCACGGCAAGCGAGACCACATCGTCAGCCTCCAGTATCTTTGGATCTTTCGGGTCGTTGTTCGGGGGTGACAGCAACGCTACCACATCTGCCTCGGGTGCAAGCTCGTCGGCGTCCAGTGACCTTTCTGGACTGCTAGGTGGCCTTGAGAGTAGCGCCACTGCGGTCTCGATCCCGACTGCCTCCTCAGCGGCAGCAGGTGGCTTTCTGGGATCCTTTGGAGGCCTCGAGGGCAGCGGCACTGCGTTCTCGCTCCCCACCGGATCCGCCTCCGGGTCCACTGGGCTCCTGAGCGAGAGTGGCAGCCTCGAGGGTGAGAGCAGCGACACCTCCTCAAGCGGAAGTGCGCTGTCTTCCTTTGCTCTGTGAGCCGATTTTGCTTCTATTTCACTTTGAGGTAGCTGTCAATTGTGATCGTGTCTGGTGCATAGAACATGGCTTTGGATAGTATACACAGATCAAGTTCTGTACTTGTACAGATGTGGACTGGTTCTACACATCACCTTCGTATAGTGTCGCTGTTCGTGGCTTGTCATATTGAACGAAGCACAGCCGCGACGTCGTATGCTCGACGCGAGACGTTGTTTTGGTGCCGATGCATGTACATGTGTTTCCTTCCTTGGGTAGTGCTTCCATGTCAGCTGCTTCCAGGTTGCAAGTGTTGGCGGCGTTCTTCATGTTGCCGAGCAACGCGGGCAGCGCCGGCGCGCATGAGCTCCGCCTCCACTGCTGAAGAGCCTCATCCCACAATGCGATGATGCATGTTCAGCACATTGAGACACCGTGATTGCGATAAACGACACAGACGGGCGGAGTGGAATGGAAACGCCATCGGTGCGGAGACGCGGGCGCTGGCTACACACGGGGCGCGTACAAGGACGAGATACACGTGGTCCGCGGACAACGTCACCAGGCCTGACATGATCTGAGTGAGCACCCGACCGCTGTGGACATCTATGCATGTGTACGCGGTCGCCGAGGCATTGCGAGGAAGACTTCAGCCTACCTGCATACGATATCAGTCGGTTGCGCGCGCTCCTTCCTCCTCCAGCCAGCCCGCTCCCCTTGCTCCTTCCACTTGAGCCCGCCCGCTCCCGTCGCTCCTTCCGCTTGAGCCGAAGTGCCACATTCGTTGATCTTTCGCCAGTCATGTCTCGCGCCGAACGCTTCGAAGACGAGAAGCGCCGGCTGGTGCAGTCGTGCTTCAGCAAGACCGATGCCTCAGGCCAGCTCGCCGAGTCCTACATCACCCACATCCGCATCCAGGAGGATGCGCACCATCCCTCCACCCCCCCTCCGCCCGACTCCGCCGCGGAGAACAAGAAGCCGCGACTAATCATCATCGCGGTGAGGAGCACGGGCAGAGTGCGCGTGCACAAGGCGAGGGAGAACACCAATGGCAGCTTCAGCATCGGCAAGACGTGGAACCTGGAGGAGTTGACCGCCATCGAGAACTACGCATCCAATGACTGGCCCCCACGTGATGAGCGCGAAGCCAAGTGGCGCCAATGGGCAGGCACGACCGGCTTCACCGTCACCATTGCCAAGCCATACTACTGGCAGGCCATGACAGCTAAGGAGAAGGACTTCTTCATTGCCAGCACCGTCAAGATCTACAAGAAGTACACCAAGGGCAATGTGCCCGAGCTGCGTGGCTTTGATGAGCGAGCCAAGATGTCCATGCTGGGCGTGCAGCCAGGACAGCCACCACCACCTCCTGCACAGCCGCACATGCAGCCCGCACCCTCGCAACCCAGCTCGACTCTGCCCGTCAGCTTGCCGCATGGGCAACTGGAAGTCGGTCGCGCTTCACCGGCGCCACCCCATCCGCCTTTCCTCCAACGGGAACAGAGTCGAGATGCCAGTCGCTTTCGCGGGAGTCCGGGGCCACCACCTAGCGGGCATGACCCCGGCAGGCCAACGGGCCCGCGGCGACCCAGCAATACCAACTCTGGGCTGTCATACGGGCCCGTGCCCAGACAGTTTGCGAGCCACGAACAAATGCGAGCTTCGAGCAGGGAGGTGTATCGCAATGACTATGGACGGCCGGGCACTTCTCCCGGTCCGGGCCAGAGTCGGACGCCGACGCCTAACCAAAGACCCGGGCTGCCAGTCCCGAATGCACCATACGCGCACTCGCAACAGTCCGGGAGTCCAGCTTCGTCGCTAGCATCTGGCAGAGACATCGGTCCCGTGGGCGACCGCTTCCTGCAGGGCAGCAGTCCCGCGCGTCAGCGCAATCACCAGCCGGTCGCAGATGGTGCTTCTGAAGATGGTAGGTCAGTGCGAGACTCCCCGCAAGTCAATGGCAGCAAGCAGTCTGGCGCAGATCTGTTCCAAGCCACCAAGCAGAGGTGGATGAACCAGGCAGCGCCGCCGCAAGTGTCACTGCACCAACAGCCATCCCGCCCTCTAAGTCCTATTGCTGGTCCACCGCAACTAGCGCCAATCGATACTGCGCAATCCACGGGAACAGATCAGATCTGGACTCCCGTCGATCAGAAGCAATCAGACGTATCAGATGTTGACCTCCAAGATGTCGCCGCCGTGGGTACGTTTACATCTTATCGGGACCCAGAGCCCGCACCCGCCAACGCTCCATTCCCGCAAACGATTTCTAATGACCCGGTGAGTCCGCCGACGCCAGAGAGAAGCACCAAACGCCCACCACTGTCTCCTGGGAATAATCAATCACAAACCAGCGTCGACTTGCGACCAGCACCGCTGCAAAGTCCAACGAGACTCGCAGCAGAGGACCGGCCGCAGACGCCGAGGGTCCAGACGCAACCTGAGATCCAGCCACTTGCTGTGCAGAGCAAAGGCGATTCAGGAGAGGACGGTGCGCAAGTCCGGATGCCCGGAGTCTTCGACAACGGGGTCCCTGCTGCCCCTCCTGCAGACGAGCGGGACGAGCCAGAAATCCAACCTGAGCAGTCCAACGATGACGAAAAGTCGGGCGAGGAAGACGCCCGGCCCGGATTGGGCCCTATGATCAAGAAAGATGTAGTGCGTGGTCGTTTCGCGAAAGCGGCTAATGCTGCCAGAGCCGCCAACATGTTCAAGCCACGGCCGGGAGGCGCCGCCGAGAAAATTCTCAAGGCAAAGGCAGAGAGGGAAGCTGCAGAGGCTAATGGGACGGCCCTGGAGCCGGATGGCATTACGGCTGTCGTGCCGAGACCTCAGCCGAAGGCGGCAGTCGAAGCCACCGAGCCTCCTGCACCTACTGGATTGGGTCTGCAGGGTGTAAAGCACGATGGAACACCGAGGCTTGAGGTGTCAACACCAAAATCCCCCAACGCAGCATCGGCATTGCCAACGCCCATGGATAACGCTCAACATCCTAACGCGGTACAGCTTACGGATGACCAGGCTACGCCGAGGCACCCAGAGCCCCTTGCGACGCCTGAACAGGAGGGCGACCACGAACAAACCGAGAACGCCCCTTCTGAACAGAAGGAAGCACGCAAACAACAGGTCAGGATCAAGAGGCGGAGTCAACAACAGGAACGGAACCTCGCTGAACTCGGCATTGACAAGAGCTTGCTTGAGGGACGGGGTCTTGAATTTGAAGAGACGTTGAACATCTTTGGTTGGAGTGATGCGGCTCTTACACCGAAGAGATTGGAAGAGCTAGAGGCAGATTTGAGACGAGAAGTCGCGCGCGTTGAGGCCGGCTACAGCTTGGCGCACAGCGACACGCAACGGGACGACAAGGTCGCTCAGGTTGATGCGCTGCTTGACAAGACAATTCAAGAATGCGACGAGCTTGAAGGTTTACTCACGCTATATAACGTTGAGCTCAGCTCGCTGGCACCGGACATCGCTTTCATTGAAGCGCAATCGCAGGGTCTGCAGGTGCAGTCTGCGAACCAGAAGTTGTTGTTCAATGAGCTGCAGAAGCTTCTGGAGAATGTCAGCCTGGATAGGCGCGTACTCGATTCGCTGCGACAAGGTCAACTGGACGATCTGGAGCAATTGCAGCAGGTTGAAGGCAGCTTGGTCAGGCTCTATAATGCCATCATTACTATCGATCCGTCGAAGATTCAGACTGGCGCTGGTTTGCGTCGCAAGAGCAGGGTCTCTGAGGCCGAAGGCTTGGCTGATCTCAGCGTGATGCATGCCTTACGGGAGAAGAAAGATATGTACGAACGGGAGAGTAACCAATTCTGCCAGCGAATGATGCAGATACTGGACTACACTTTTCGCAATGCTTTCGGCGCTGCTCGGGCAAACATCCTGCAAGCCGGCGACGCATCTGTTACTGGATCTAGGCGGCTGAACAAGGATGCGATGAGCGATGCACGACAACCACTTTGGGCATTTTCACCCGAGATCCTGTTCATGAAAGAGCTGAACACGCCAGCTTGGAACACTACACTACGCATGTACCACACGCAAGCCCAACCGATCTATACCGACGCTTTCAAGGAGAATTTGGCTGGATGGAAAGGAGCAGCGCGTCCGCCGACTCAGGAGGAGGTCGAGTGCCTTTTCACCACAGCAGAGCGAGAAGAACCGATGACGGGCAGCGTTGGGTTGGCAGCTGCCAGGAAACTGACAGTCAAGAGAAGCCAGACCCTCGCGAAGACGCTGCGGAATGCCGGTGGGATTAAGAGTCCTTCTGAGGCGGTGAGGAACCCAGGAGCCATGATGACCTCGGAGGTGTTTTCTGGGGCTATGGACGAGATGGCGCCGTTGGTGTCGCAGGAGCAAAACTTCATCATGGACCTCTTCCACCTGTTCAGTCAAGATCAGCAGGACTTTCTTGATGCAGTCACGTTGACACCACCGGCTCAACGCAATGGAACGAATCTGATCATGCCTCGTCCATTTGACACCGACAGAGAGATGGCGAAGCGGATGACTAGCGTCATGGATGACATCTTCCGGTCATTCGCGCAAGAGATGGGCGTCTTGCTTGAGTGGGCCGTTGGCCACGACCCTATTCAAGGCGTGGGAATCATGGTTAGTCTTAGCAAGCACAGCTTCTACCTTCAGGACACATCGCAGGAGTTCTTGGTCCAGCTTCTTGAGGGTTTGACGACGAAGCTGCAAACAATGTGGGCGAAGTTTGTGGATGAGCAGGTGCGCGCGATCGAGGACAAGAAGGTCAAGATCAAGAAGCGCAAGGGCGTTATTGGCTTCATGAAGACTTTCCCACAGTTTGCTGCTGCCGTCGAGAACGTCTTTGCTCTTGTCGCCAGAGATGACTACGACGGCCCTGCGGCAAGCATGTATGAAGTCCGGCGGCTGGTCGACCAGGCGTACGCGCGGATCAACCGGGCGATGTTTGATAGTCTCAAGGTCATCGCGAAGGAGAGTCCGACGGCAGGTCAGCCGCAGCAGACGAGGTTGGGAGACGAAGCCGAGGACAAAGAGATGCTAAATTACCACATCCTGCTGATTGAGAACATGAACCACTATATTGAGGATGTGGACGATGGCGGAAAAGAGGGAGTGTTGGCCGAGTGGAAGGGTAAGGCGTTGATGGAGAGGGCGGAAGCTATGGAAGCGTATACAGGCCGGGTCTTGCGGCGACCCCTGGGCAAGCTTCTGGTGAGTGCAACAGCATTGCTGTTATCATCTGGCGTGCCGCTCGCTGACGTTCGATAGGACTACCTCGACTCTGTCGAAGCCCTCCTCCAGTCTCATGCCACGAACCCACACGCCATTGCTGCCCGACCGTCGACTTCACGAAAACAAGCACGACAGGTCCTCGCGGCCTATGACAGTAAGGAGGTACGGCGTGGTATCGAAACGCTGCGGAAGAGGATCGAGAAGCATTTTGGTGATGCAGACGAGGAGAACATCTCGCGGGAGCTGGTGGAGTATGTCGTCAGAGAGTGCGAACGCTCGTACGAGAAGACGATTGAGAGGACGGAAAGGATGATTGCCGCAGTGTACCCGGCCGTGGAGGGCGAGAAGGCGGTCGAATTAGGCATTGGTCGAGATGAGGTCAGGGCATGGTTCTTGACGAAGTAGACGTGTAAATATGGCTTTCGTGTGAGCAGGGACCCGACGTCTCACACTGAAGATGTCGCATCCTGATGCGCACGTGTGGAAGCAGTCGTTGTACACCACAGTGTACTTGACAATCGACGTTCAAGATCTTTCCGGCCCACCAATCGACCGTTTCATCCTCAGAGCGACTCCAGAGCGACTCCCAAAGTAACCCCAGAGTGGCATTGAGGGGACTCCAGAGTGACCCCAGAGCAATTCCCCACTTGCCAGATTCAGAATGGCAAATCGGGAAGTCGGTGTTCATTTGCCATTTCCCGTTGCACCCGACACCAGCATCCTGAGAAAGGCCGGAAGGCGCGAGTCTCAGTTGGCTCTCCAGCCCCAGCGAGCTCAGGCCGATCCCATCCCCATCGAGCGTGCAAAAAGGAATACGGCGTCGAAAGGATGTGCTTAAGTACATGTGGGCACTGAGCCGGTGCCTGATTCCCTCCAACTGCAATAGTTGTTCTTGCAGCGCTGTCTGCACGTGATCCCAGACCAACCCAGCCCGCAGTCTTTCGTGCAGTTGCAGTATTGTGTTTGGTCGCAACCCCATGCTATTGCGAGGTCGGTCAGTTCACGAGTCATGGGAGGGAATGCAAGTGTGCGAGCATCACCGGCGCGACAGCAGCCGGTGATGGCGAGGAAGACGGCGAAGATGGTCGTGATCTGCATGTGGCTCAGGCTGAAGAGTCGGCGTCGGGTTGTACGATGGTGAGCATGGGAGGGTGGGGGTGAGACTCTAAACGCTGTTCGCATGCTCTCACTCACCACCGACGCGGTGTTCGGCCGAGACATTCATTTCGAGGGCGAGTGCGGGTTTCCGTCGAGCAATCGCCGAGATTTTGCACGAGTTTCTCGACATCTAGAAACTATGCTGAACCAAGAGCCGACATCGTCGACTGAAAAATGCCGAGCCGGCATCCCTTCGCTTTTCCGTCGGCAAGTTGAGCCATAGAAGGAACTCTTGGCTGAGCACATTTGCCCCCAGCTACAGTGCTTGGCGAGCATGTTTGCGCACGTCGGTACAGGAAACACAATTTTGATAGTGCTATCTGGGCCATCATGACCCTTCCTCGAGAGCGCAACGGCCTCGACGGAGCCTGCTTCGAGGATTTAGCACGCTGTATCAAAGCCGGACGAAGAACGCAGTCCGCCATCTCAAACCGTATCACGGCTTCAAAGGTGTCTCGATCGGCGACGCAACATGCACATCCAGGACCCCAATGAGGCCAATACCACGTTGAAGGACTACTTTGGCTATGGCTCCCGCGTGCTGCCTTGCACGAAGGACGAGGGGACCTGCGAATATCTGGATGCCATTTATCACATGCAGGAACTGCATGTCCTATACTCTTGGATCTTCTGGGTTGTGCTAGTGTCGATCTTCGGGGGCTGGTGGATCGTACGGCGGCTGAGGACGGCAAGGAAAGTGGGATTGACAAGGGCGACTTTGTTAGATGTCTGGTGTGAGAGGGCGGCGTGGGCGAAGAGGCGGTGGGGACTGAGAGATGTGCCGCGATGGACGGGGCTGAGGGGAGTGAGTCGGTTGCAGGTTGCAGTGTTGGCGGGATTGGCGGCGTATATGCTCGTCTTCTCGCTCGTCGGCATCGTCTATAGGATGTGGGTGACGCCAATCGAGGGCTCATCTTTGCACAACACAAGACTAGGTTGGTTGGGCGGTATTTCCGACCGCATTGCTGTCCTCGCTTTCGCTTTGACTCCCTTCACCATCTTGTTGGCTATGCGAGAAAGTATCCTGTCGCAAATTACTGGCATACCGTACCAGCACTTCAATTTCCTGCACCGCTGGACCGGCCGCATCATCTTTGCTCAAGCCTCCTTGCACACATTCGGCTGGACGCTTGTGGAGGGCAAGCTGTATCAGCCGCAACCGGCTATGTATGCTGGACTCATGGCGGAGCAGTACATTATTTTCGGCGTCGTGGCAATGTTTCTCTTAAGTCTGATGTTAGTGCTGGCTACGGGATTTGCGATCCAGAGGACGGGATACGGAGTCTTCAAGATTGCGCATTGGGCTCTCGCGGTGTTGTACATAGGCGCATGCTGGGGTCATTGGGATAAGCTGTGGTGTTACATGGTGCCTTCGCTCGCGCTGATCGTGATTGATCAGGCGCTGCAGTGGTTGAGAACGGCTTATCTTCATTCCCATCTCAGCCGTGGTCTTGTTGGATTCAACTGCGCGAACGCCAAAGTCTCGATCTTCTCTTCACCACACGAGGGTGCAGTGATACGACTGGACTTCGAGCACTCGATCCCTGCCTCTCATTTTTGGCAGGCCGGGCAGCACTTTATGCTCTGCTTTCCTGCTTTGAGTATTTGGCACTCGCATCCCGTCACGATTGCTTCTCTCCCGGAACCAGGCAGACAGCAACAGCACACCTACCTTCTCCGCGTTCGGTCGGGACAGACGGCCAAGCTTGCGGCTCTCGGCCACGGCGCTACGACACCGGTAATCATGACTGGCCCGTACGGGACGGCATTCCCAGATCCGGGCGTAAAGAGCGTTCTGACTGTGGCCGGCGGCACGGGTGTTACCTTCACGCTGCCGATCATGCTGCAGGCTCTCCGAGAGAGTAGGTGGCGAAGGCCGCAGATTGCAGGGGAGGAGAAAGTTGCATTGATTGGTAGTGTCGTCACTTTTGTGTGGATTGTCAAGAAGGCAGAGTGCTTGCTCTGGCTCGAAAAGGAGCTGGTCGAGCTCAAGAAGACTTTGGATGAGTACAGCGGGCTACGAGTCAAGGTCTTCGTGACCAGGGACAGCGCTTCTCTAATTCAAAATTCCAGCGGCAGTGATGCTGGGTACGCCGACGATGCTGGCAAGCAAGCCGACTTCAGCCTCAAAGTCGCAGGAAGCAGGAGCATTCTGCAAGACCTGGTGCAGTTTGAACATCCCCGATGGTCTGTCAAGTTCCTCGATGGGCAGCATCCATCAATCAGCGAAATAGTCTCCCAATTCATCTGGCAAGTCGACGAGCAAGGAGGCGGCACAGCAGCAGAGATCTTGGGTAGTGGCCCAGAAGGCATGGGCTCGGGCTTGCGGGCGGCCGTGGCGGACGTGAAGGGACATGTGAGGCTGAGCTGTTACTGGGATTCAAGGTAATGCTCGTCGGCATGGTCCAAATGCAAGCATTTCCTTCCGAGAGCGCGATGTGTTCCAAGCGAAGATCGAAAAATTGTGCTCGAATCCGCGGGCCGCCCAAGAGGGAAGGTACACCGCGCTCCGAAGCTCACATGTGACATCGGCACTCGGGCGTCTTGTGAAAAACATTGACCACGGCAGTCCCCGTCTGGCATCAATGGCAGTTACGGTGATCGACAGCCACCAATCGCGTAGTAATTGCATCCTCGTATCTGGAAGTACAGACGCCATGACAGCAAGCATGACGGCAAGCATGACGGACGTTCACCTACACACAATCCACAATACTTACTTCCCTTCACTTCTGCGTCACATTCTTTGTCTTCCACCCAACCTATCATGCAATAGTAAACGGTAATCGAAGCCAGTGCATCTTGGCCTGTCGGCAGCATTACCTTCGCAACGCCCTACCCCCCGGTTCACACTGACTCCTCCTACTAAGACACCCTATATCTTCCAAGCTGGATTACATCAAAGTCGTCCTCAGCTACATCCACAACCGCCTCCTTCACAGCCGCCACCTGCACGCCGCCCTGCGCAAACAACGCTCCGACATCACCAGCGCCCCTTCTGACCCTATGGCTCCGATCATCCACTGCGTCCGTCATGCTCAGGGCTATCACAATTTGAATGTCGCGAACCACAGCATGCATGACCCGCTGCTCACTCCACTGGGGGAACAGCAGTGCCGTAGACTGGCACAAGCGTTCCCGTACCACGAGTCTGTGGAAGCTGTGGTCGCGTCGCCCATAAAACGGACCATGTACACTGCACTTCTCGGCTTCGGCACGGATATTGCGAACAAAGGCCTGAAAGTCATTGCTCTGCCTGAGCTGCAAGAGACGAGCGATCTGCCCTGCGATACGGGGTCCAGTCCCGCGGAGGTGGCGCAGGAGTTCGAGCGGAAGCCGGTGGATTTGTCGTTGTTGACGGAAGACTGGTGCTCGAAAAGAGGGAAGTACGCGCCGCATGCGCAGGCTATCGAGGCACGAGCGAGGGAGGCGAGGAAGTGGTTGATGGCGAGAGAAGAGAAGGAGATTGTGCTTGTGACGCATGGTGGTTTCTTGCATTACTTTACGGAAGACTGGACGGGCTCGGACAGGTTTCAGGGCACTGGGTGGGCAAATACGGAGTTCAGGTCTTACACGTGGGTCTTCCGTATTTTGGCAGGATGCGTAGCTGCTGATGAATGCTGTAGCTTCTCGACGCACGACCCTACGAATGCACATCTGATCGAGACTCCCGCGTCCCGCAAGCGACGCCTGGGACATGAGAAACCATTGGACCAGAACGAGCAGGAGCAGTTGAAGCGCACTGCGACCAAGGACTGGGACGAGAAGGGTTATGTGCAGGACAACGGTGCGGACAAGGCGAAAGTAGCGCGGGCGAGGGTATGACTCTATTTGCGACCTTCTCCGTTTGCCTGAGATTTGGTGGTGCTAATGTTGAGTGTTTAGCTGGCGGATACCCGGAGAGATGACATTGGCGGCGGAATGGCTTCGTATCTCTGATTATTCTGACCTGGAAACTAATGAAGAATAAGATGAGTTGCTGTGCCGAGTTGCTCTGCCGGCAACGGGTGTGCTGCGGTTCAACTACGACTGCGGTTGACTAAATGATAAATGATAGATGTGACATGACGATGACTGTTTGCATGCGGGGGTACTGATGCTCATTCTCATCCACAGCTTCCAGCACACAAGAGACCTGTTGAAGACTGGACGGAATCTTGTGATGAGATTCTTGACAATGCATTGCTGCTCGATCTCACCAGCAAGCCGACTCAAACCCATCAATCCATCGATCACTTCTGATACCTCCTGGCCACTTGTACAAGCCTTCCTCCGTAGGCTTCAATGGCAATCAACCACACAAAAGCCACGCTTTCGACCTCGAAAGCTGCTCAATGTTCCATGCCGCTGTTGCACGCTTTCCCCACCACCTGGCATCGCCGAAGCAAGCTTCGCCCTCACGCTTAAGGGCTGGGATTCACGCACTGTCAGCGGAATTCCCACTGTACCGCAATTGGTACTGGGTTGTATGTACTACGTACCATTCCGGACAAATCTTACTCCTGCAAACCCCATAATCTGGCTGGTTGACGCAGTTGTCGTGGCAGCATCCACATGGTACATCGCACTTTTGGGCAGCTGCGATGCTTGCCAGGAGAGTGATTGCCAAAGAGAATATTGTGAGACGCATGGTGGTCGTCGGACTGGTCGATGAATGTGGGGACGCGACTACAAGAGTTGCTCTGTTTGGGTGGAGAGGTCAAGCTGGACAAATGGGCGTTGCGATGCTCGAAGAAGCTGGACCAGATGCACCGTTTTATACTCTGGACAGTGTTGGTGAAACGCTGGCTACGAGACCCAGGGCTTGGTCGATTAGGTCGCCAAGCATATCATTAAACTCGCGAGATTGTATAGTCGACGAGTCCGGGAGTTGCGGTGTCACAAACCACCCACAAACATCACATCTCGAGAGGAGTCAGAAACACTGTGCATTCGGACGCTTCTGCTTGGACTGAATGGTCATCCGTAAGACATCCTACATTATCAGAATTGAGACTCCTGCACGCATTTGGTCACAGTCCAGTGGAAACGGAGTAGGCTCCCAGCAGCCATTCGGTTGACAAGACCGACAAAATCGCTGCTGGACGTACGCGTGGGTGACGATGAGTTGACGACTAGCTCGGGCAGATTGTGCGGTGCACGTGGCCGGAAAAGTTGGACTCCTCGAAGCTTGCCTGGCCCAAGCCCGTATCAGGTCTTGGCCGGTCGCATATCTGGGACGGAGGCTCCTGCTTCGCGAGGACAGGGTAAAGTAAAGTTGGTGTTTGGTTTTGCTCTGACACCTCTTGGCTTTGAAGCGCGTCTTTTGACCGGGTCAATGCTGAGGGCGCAGATGGCTGATTCGCGAAGGAGCGGTGTTGGCAGTGGCCCATGGCATGAAGGTCGAGGGAATATTCTCGGCGACATGCACTTGGTGCTGTCAGCGGAGACAAAACCAGATGGAGCACAGACGACAACCTACAATCTCATCCTCGCCAAGATGATCCATCAGAACCGCTCGACCAGCTTCCGACGGCGCTCTCGGTCCAGCCGACCGACCTTCGACCGTCGCTCGTACTGGATATCCCGGGATACTTTCAGTCAGAACCTCCTCCCGCCAGCAGGCTCTCGCGTTGACAGATTTTCCCGTGTCCAACCATCCTCCTCGCCCCACACGTTACACCCAGAAAGGGATCTACCTATGCGGCAGTCAAGGACTACAAATAATGCTGTCGGCAATATAAGGGCAGCTTCTGTGTGACCGGAATCCAATTTAACTATTCAGACAGAGACGCTCAGTGACTTCCGCCATCACTTCTATGCTAGGCGGGAGGTGTTCTCAGGTGTCTTGGTCAGTCGGTGTCCTCTGACGACACATTA
Organism: Teratosphaeria epicoccoides; assembly: GCA_021401465.1. Lineage (NCBI taxonomy): Eukaryota > Fungi > Ascomycota > Dothideomycetes > Mycosphaerellales > Teratosphaeriaceae > Teratosphaeria > Teratosphaeria epicoccoides. The sequence continues at coordinate 32,154 of JADDMT010000065.1, read as the reverse complement.
GAAAAATGCCATGGTACCGAGCAAGCACGGGAAAGCGGGAACGCAGGATTACAGGAGCAAATGGGCCGTTTGTCGGGATACTCCTTCGATGGAGCCCGCGACCGCAACGGAACCCATGGCTCTCATGGCGCGATCGAGGACAAATTCAAGATTGAAACGTACAGGTCCTCGTCACTTCGCAGCAGTATGTTCCCATCGAACGGACGCGATACAAGCCGCCAAGCCTCTCACGCCCAGAGCAGCACAAGAACCCACCGCGCACGCCAAAACGAACACCAAAACTCGAGCTGAACCGACCAATAGCCCGATCAACTCCCCAATTCTCCCCAGCATCGGAGACGGCACGAAAGCGTCACTCCAGCCACTCCTTCATCTGGCAATCCCGCGCAGGCCCTGTCCGTCCTCAGCACAGCTCCACCGCCTGCAGCCCCGAGCGCCGTCGCGCGCTCACTGACTGTACCAAAGTCTCGTCAGCAAGCCATCCTCATCAATGCAGGTTCTCCACGCTTGCGAGCTTGTTGCATACCACTCGGGACAGGTGGATTTGAAACAAGTGTCCGGATCCGGCGCATAAGTGCACGATGCTTTGCACCTGGCGCAGTCGGCCGCGAGCACCATGCTGATGCTGCTGGCGAGAAGTACGAGGGTGGAAATGCAGAGGCGCATGATAGTCAGGAGAGGGATGTGTGATTCTGCAAGGCTTGTGCAGCTCGTGTTGTCTAGACTGTAGGGTGGGTGAGGGCGGAGAGCTTGACGTGCACTGTGGTGGGAGTGTGCTAGGTGGTGCGGATTGGGTTCTCTTTCCTTTTTTTTTGTTGTGACGCTGAGCGAAGGAAGGGGACTTAAGGAATTTTTTAGGGGGGGGGGAGCTAACGAGAGGTCGAGAAGCTTGATTATGGGTTATCCTGGGAGAGTTTGAAATGAAATGTGAGCTCCCCTCGTCCACGCCAGACCGAGACGGATCAAGCGACGCTGTTGGAGATACGTCGAAAATCGAGCGATGCTCATGCTTGATGTTTCACGATTTGAAAGACTCGATGCAGCACGGAGCCCATCAAAAAGATCTCTGCTTCGGTCTCACGCCCGTCTTATTACAGCCCTGAGTCCCCGACCCTTCCGCCCTCCGCTCCAGAACTTCCGCTCCACTCCTCGAGAATTCTCGAGAATGAGGATCAGCTGAGAACAGCATCGTCAGCGCCCGCCGTTTCTTCGCTCGCAAATCCGTACCGACGTGCCAGCCTGGACATTGAGACTCGATGCAGCCCTTTTGAGTTCTGCTTGCGGAGGCAATACTGACGGCAGCAGGAGCATTTTTCTCGTCATCCCTGCGCCGCCGCCATGGTCGCAAGGAGACCGATGAGGGCGAGTGTGTAGCTTGTGAAGCGCATGGTGGTTTGGAGTGGTGTGGCGTCATGTGCTTTCTGTAGCGTCAGCGCTGTTGGTTTTGAGTCGAGGGGTTGAGCTTCGAGGAGGGCCGACTGGCTGGATTCTTTCAGTGAGGAATTGAGTGGTCTTGACTGAGACTGCGTTGATGTCTGGTGGCTTGTTTGTAGGCGTCGAGAGGTGGAGGGAATGTTTGGATTCTTGTACGTTGGGCGTCGGGGCGGTCGGGACAGTGTCCTGGGAAGAGGTCGGGCAGCAAGCGTGCGGAGACGTCTACCTGGTAGGTATCCTGATGTGTAGCAGGGCATCTGATAAGACACTGACTGACCTCTGATCTACCACTTTGCACGCACAATACATAGATATCGCACCTGATCCATGTCTGTTGGAACAGAGTTCTGCTGCAGAAGATCAAGTGCTGCATCTTCGCGCGCGGGGTACCTATTGTATCTGACCATGCCTTGACTTTGAATCGCTAAATGGAAATGCTACCCAAAAACACCTTAGGCTCATGCTTGTAGTGAAATCCACCGTACCTTATCGGAGCTCTATTCATCCAGCTCCATCAATGATCCGGGTCGTCTTCTGATCATACCCGGCGACTAGTCCCCATAAGCTTCTGCCCTTCCATCGACGCCATCTGCATCCTCTTCGCAAGTACCACGACTAGCGCCACCGACGCCCTCATTCGTCAGCGGACTCCTTGGCCTCTGCTCGCCCTGTGCCCGCAACAGCGCCTGCCTACTCTTGGTGCCACTTGATGGTGTTGCGACTGGAGATGACCTCACGGGGGTGTACTTGGTTTGCACTGCAATTGCATGTCTCTCGCTGCTGACCGAGCCTAGCGTCGACGACCGCAAGGGCGTTTGCTGCAGTAGAGGTCGAGTTTGTGGGGATGAAGAAGATGAAATCATGCCATCTTGTGCATACGGACTGTTGGCAATGAACTGCTGCTCTCCTCTCTGGTCTTCATAGCCGTACTCGTCGTCGTAAGGGAAGCCCGCTTGCCTGTTAGCTATCGGGTCGAAGCTGAGACTTGGTCGGGGCGACGCCGCTCCACGACCATGCTGAATGTACTGCTCGCCTCTCCGCTTGACAGGTGACTCGTCATATGGATCAAAGCCGACGCGGCGAGCAGCCTCGTTGCGCATCCGTTGACGTTGCTGTTTCCCATACATGGTTCCAGCAGTCGAGCTGTCTTCGAGGAAGAAGTTCAGAAGCTCATCCTCAACCGCGAGATGCGATTCTTGACGCAATTGCTGGAGAGAGGTGAGCTTAATAAGCATCTCCAGGAGAGACAGCGTGGTCTTGATAGCCGGGTAGGCAGCAGATGAAGAGTTGAGTGCGTCTGAATGCTTGCTGCTATTGGGAACGGGTGAGGATGTTGAGCCACGGAGCTTGAGCCTCGACAGCGCTCCTGTGAGCTCCGGATCGAGGGAAGCCTCTCGTGTGGGTGGCCCGTCGTCCTCACTTTCCGAATCTTCTTCTTCGTTGTAGACTTCGAATGCAATCCACTCGGGGTCCAGGTCATGAGGCAATCGCAGGTGATCTTCGGCATTCCTTGTCTTGTGGGGTGTTCCTGCTGACGACTCACGCTCGACTTGTGCGTCGATCTCAGATTGTTCATCTCCATTGACAGAAGTGCCATCGTCGTAGTATCCATTGCCTCCCATCTCTGACCTGTGCAGCCTCTCCCATGGTGGCTTCGCGTGAACGTCTCGCTTGATCAACAGCACAGGATTATTGACATCGCCGTCACCACCAATATTGAGTATCTTGCCGGTGTCTGCATAGAAGATCTTGGAGATCTCGTGAAGTGGAATGAGATCGCGAATGCCCGCGTTTGGTACGCTGTCGAACGAGCCTGGCGAAGTCTGGTTGTCTTCCCACGTGTGCACGCGATCGTCATCGAGGTCTTCGACAAGTAGTAATTGGTAGGCAAACTCGCTAGCTTGTGCAATGCCTGGCAGAAGCCTATCTGTAGTCGGTGCAGGCTGACCGGGCAGAGCATAAGTCTGGTCCAGCGGGACTCGGACCAGCTTGACGCGGGCCTTGTGGATGACCTCCTTCCACGTCGTTTGACGTACCCCTTCCTCATCCACCGGCCTGGCGTGCCCAGCAAAGAGCATATACATACTGAGCGTATATGTCGGACCAACTTGCTGTATGGTCCCCGGACTGCTCATGTATTTGGTATCTGCTGCGGTCAGGAAGGTGGAGGCCTGCAGCAGACGGCTTGGGCTGACGGTTCCTGACAATTTAGTGGACAGGTTGACTCCAGAGGTCGTGATGGCCAGATTGATCAAGGGCACGGCATCCTCAATGCGAACCAACAAGTCCTTGACCGCGGCGATAATGGCCCTCATCTCGCGCTCGTTGTCTTCTTGAGACTTGGCGCGACTGCTCCTCCGTCTGAGCAACTCCTCCTGGTCGGCGGCATGATTCAGTCGCTTTCCGAGTCGCTGAATATCATAGCGGATCTCCTTGGTAAGTGTGACGGCGGATTCAAGGGTGGTGTTACCGCGAGCGGAGATGAGTTCGATCATGTCAATGGAAGGTGAGACGATGCGGATCTTGCTGTCGAGGCGGACTTGAAGACGCGTGAGCTCCTCGCGCTCCTTGCTCCTCGGCGCCTCCTGGAGCAGGCGGCCACATTGCTTGATGGCATAGGTGGTGGTGATGGTGATGCCGGAGCGGATGGCGTAGTTCATGGCCTGGGCGGTGACCTTGGCCAATAGGGACTCCATGACGGGGGGATGACTCAAGCAGCGGGAATGTGGGAGCGATGATGCCAGCTGTTGAAGGTGGGCATCATGTGCGTGGGCGAGTCAGGATCGCGGCCCTGGATGTGTTGAAAAGAAAGCCGCGTGGTTGCAAGTGTCTGTGAGTCTCTGTTTGTGATGACCGAGTCTTTTGGTACCTTACATGTATGATGATGTACTGTACCTTGTGAATAATTCGAGACTGATGAGTCAGGACTTAGCGCAGCTCTACCCCACTACCGCCTCAGGCATTTTTGGCGGGCCAAGTGTGGTGCAGGTGTCGGAAACAGTCTCTCACGTCCATACATGTACCTCCTCGGAATTGTTAATTACACTCCAAAATGGCGGACAACTGGGAGGAAGAGGCCGACAAGGAGTTGGCCAGCCAGACACAGCAACAACTCCATTTCAACCAGCAGCAACAAGGCCGAGGCGCCTCACGCACCTTCACACCCGGAGCGGCCAGCTTCCAGCCAGGCGCATCCTCCTTCACGCCCGGCCAGCAATACCAGCAATACGACGGATACGGTCAATACAATAACCAACAATATCAGCAGTACGGTCAGCAGGCATACGGGGGATATCAGCAGTACGGCTATGGTCAGCAAGGCGGCTACCCTCAATATGGCCAGCAAGACTACTCGCAGTACCAGCCGCAGCAGCAGCAGCAGCAGCAGCAGCAACAGGCATACGTGCCTCCTCAGCAACGGCCGACTCCCATGATCGCCAAGCGAGGAGAGGCCCTGCCAACTGCATCCCAGCCCAAGCCACCTGCGCCCGCATCCGTATCCGCACCGAAGTCGGCCGCCAATGGCACGGGACCAGCGCCCGTCAAGACGCTCTCGCTGAGCGCAGCAGACACCAAGCCCGCACCCACCAAGACGCTCTCTCTGAGTGCCGCCGACACCGGGGCGGCGCCCAAGGTGGAGAAGACGACCAGCGGCGGGAAGGTGCTGTCCTTGAACGCCGCTCCGTCCCCAGCTCCCGTCGCCAAGGACACCGCCGACAAGGATGCGCCCACGGCGGGCACCAAGGTCACCGCTGCCAAAGCCGTGGAGAAGTCTGGCGAGACTCCTGCCTCCAGCGGACGCACGTCGCCTACACCCGCTTCCGGCAGATCATCTCCCTCACGCGCCGAGCAACGGGCGGAAGCACGACGGGCCGACATGGTTGCGCAAGAGCAGGCGAACGAGGTCGACGACGAGGCTCTTGAGGAGATGTACGGCAAAGAGCACGTGAACGTGATTTTCTTGGGACACGTCGATGCCGGAAAAAGCACATTGGGTGGCAGTATTTTATACGCCTCAGGCATGGTTGACGAGCGCACAATGGAAAAATACAAGCGAGATGCCAAAGAATTGGGCCGCGAGTCGTGGTACCTGTCGTGGGCGCTCGACCAGACCAAGGAAGAGCGATCCAAGGGCAAGACGGTCGAAGTAGGGCGTGGCTTCTTCGAGACGGAAAAGCGACGATATTCCATTCTAGATGCGCCCGGCCACAAGACATATGTGCCCAACATGGTGTCGGGCGCGTCACAAGCAGATCTCGGTGTGCTCGTCATCTCGGCACGAAAGGGCGAGTACGAGACTGGTTTTGAAAAGGGTGGCCAGACTCGCGAGCACGCCATCCTAGCCAAGACTCAAGGCGTCAACAAGCTGGTCGTCGTCATCAACAAGATGGACGATCTCACCGTCAATTGGTCCAAGGAGCGCTACGAGGAATGCCAGAGCAAACTGATTCCCTTCTTGAAGGGTCTCGGCTACAACCCAAAGACGGATCTCTTCATCATGCCGATTGCTGCACAAGTCGCTGCTGGGATCAAAGAACGAGTGACGAAGGAGCAGGCGCCCTGGTGGGACGGTCCATCTCTGCTTGAATACCTGGACAGCATGCAGACGCTCGAGCGCAAGCTTAACGCTCCCTTCATGATGCCCGTCGCAGCCAAATACCGCGACTTAGGCACCATAATCGAAGGCAAGATCGAAGCGGGTGTCCTGAAGAAAGAGGTCAAGTACCTCATGATGCCTAGCCGTGCTGAGATTCAGATTTCTGCTCTGTATGGTGAGACAGAAGATGAGGTCGACAAGGCAGTCGCTGGTGAGCAGGTGCGACTGCGCATCAAGGGTGCGGAAGAAGAAGACATCCTGCCGGGTTTCGTGCTTTGCTCGCCCAAGCGACCTGTGCACTGCGTGGTGGCTTTTGAGGCGCAGATCCGGTTGCTCGAGCTCAAGTCCATCCTGTCTGCTGGGTTCAACTGCGTGCTTCACGTGCACTCTGCGACAGAAGAAGTCACCTTCGCCGCCCTCCTGCACAAGCTGGAGCCAAAAACGAACAGAAAGTCCAAGAAGCCACCGGGCTTCGCAAAGCAGGGCATGAACATCATTGCGCGGTTGGAAGTCACTGGTGGCGCTGGCTCGGTTTGCGTGGAGAGATTCGAGGACTACCCGCAACTTGGTCGATTTACTCTGCGTGATCAGGGTCAGACGATTGCGATTGGCAAGATCACGAAACTCATCACGGATGGTGTCGTTGAGTCGCAGAACGCTGCTGCTTAAAGTGGCGCGTCAGGCGATCGAGGTGAGGATCTGTACTCAGCAAGGGCATGGGGTTGAATGTGGACATGCGGACATGAAGCATGACAATCAAAACACGGCAAAGCGTTGCATGGCATGGGTGTGTTCACTGTCAGGTCCGTCTGAAGGGCAAAGTCTTGTATTGTCTCCATCGGATTCATCAGAGCCACGAGTGGCTCACGGCTGCCAGTCTTCATCGTCCTCGTCGTCTTGAGGCTCATATTCCTCGTCATCATCGTCCCCATCGTCTTGAGGCTCATATTCGTCATCATCATCGTCCTCGTCGCCTGCCTCCTCATTGACGTACTCCTCGTCAGCAGAAGCTCCCTGCTTCACATCATTGTTGAGTTGTTGTTCGACATGCTTTGCGGTCTCTCCACCACCATCATTCCCGTCAATCTCATTTTCATCAGACCTAGGATCCGGATCTCTTTGTTTCTGATCGTCGTCTGCTGGGAAACTGTAACACCAATCGTTATCATCATCGTCATCATCACTTGCATCAGCCATGATAGTAACCCCATCACCCGGAATGATCCTGCCCATAACAGTGACGATGTCTCCACTATGCTCCACGTTGACATTGTCCACCCACGTCTCGAACGCCGCCTTCTTGTACGCACCTTCCAGCCTCGAAACCACTGTGCCATCATCGTAGCCTCTTCGATGGTCCCGGTCCCACTGCTGGCCCCTGTCTCCATTGAGCCATCCGGGTGTCAGTATGACATTGCCCGCGAAGGCAAACCATTCCGGTAGTGCTCCGAGCATGGAGCAAAATCGAGTCATGATCTGAGGAAGGAGGCGATTGCCAGTGTAAGGTTCCCGAATGTAAACAGCGTTGAGGTAGAGAATGCTGTTGTCCTTCAGTGCCTGCGCAATGCTTTTTCTGAGTCTGCGCTTTGGCAACACCGTCTTGGGACTATAAAGCGCCTGCAGAGCCTTAGCAATCTCCTGCCTTGCGCCAGATATCAAGTGACCTTGAGTATTCATCTTCTTGAGGTCCAGCCTCAAGTATTCTTTCAGCCACAATGGTTCGACGTGGACATGTTTCGCAGTCGGTTTGGACAGCCGGTAGCATTCGAAGTGTCCGATCTCATCGTCGCGGACGTCTTGTCCGTCCGCTTTGTGGCTCAAATAAATGCGAAGCTGGTAGAAAAGACGAGTTCTGTCGCCTGATTCTACATCGTGAAGAATCCGCAGCTCAAATCGCAATCCGGCATTCTTGTCATCTTTGAACGCGAGTCCGCTGTACTCTTTGGACTCACGGAAGAGCTCTTCGGTATCAGGTGCGTATCGCATGCGTAGATCCTCAAGTCCACGGTCTGCCGTGACTGTTGTTGCACTCGTTTTGGAAGGCGTGGAGACTGGTTTGCCGCCATTTGCCTGCCGAGAGCATGTCTGCCCGCTGGATTGGGTGTTAGTACTCTTTCGCTCTTGCAACTGAGCGACATGACGCTGACTAAGAGTTGCGAGTGCTTCGTTAGGTGGACTCTTTCCCACATGCCCATTCGCTGTCTTGGTGACCGGCACCTTGTTCTTTGACACCTTTTGCACTCTTGTTGGGCCGGCAGAAGCTTTCGATGGCTGCCGAGACGGCGAGCATCTTCCGGGACCAGCGGAAGATCTCCTAGCTCCTTGTTCTTCGCTTGATGACTTTGGTGCCATGGTATCCGGGGTAGACCAGCTACGGACGTCAATTGAACAATCGTTGTGACCCCACGAGGGGCCATCGTTCGCGGCCTACCTTTATTGTTCTGCTTGGTCTTCGGCAGCTCCTTTGGGACACAATAGGACACGGGTCTGCAATTTCGGAGGTGAATGTCCTTAACAAAGAGCACTGCTGGAGTATTAGACGACAAAGAACCAACAGATCAGCTTTCGCTTTGCTTATTTTCGGGGGCCTTTCTTTGTCTGAATGTCAATCCCAGCACATCGATTGGTTAAGCACCATTGCACCATCCAAGAATAGCTGTTTGTCCTCTGTGGAATAGTCACGAGCTTGATTTCAGACGCAATGCAACAAGTCATCAAGGGCCATCAAAGAGGCAGGATAGTCTACCCGTCAACGTGCTGCGTTGGTCAGCTGTCGATCCATGAGTTCGACGCCCATTCTACATCAAGACTATCTCTCAATACCTTGTGCCACCGTCAGCCGACATCCAGCGCGGCCGGAACACAACAGGTAACGACCGGAGGGAGGACTGGCGTCAATTGTATGATTTCTCAACGTGGTGAAGTTGATAAAGCGACGGAGCTGCTTGCTGTGTCACATTTTGACAAACGGGCAAGAATTCCTCATCACTTTCTTGCAAAGTTTATGCTCTCGACAACATTGCAGCTTTGTGTTGGATCCCTAGAAGTACCAGATTACTGAAGAATCCTGCGCTCTTGACCAGCCGAGACTGCGCGCAGGCCTGGACGGCTTCTTCAACCAAGGATGACCCACTTGGACGTCCGTTCTGCAGCTAATCACGTCGTCGTTCGAGGTGCAGGAGATGCTTAGCAGCGGTTTGTGAAAGGTGTGTCGCTGCCAGTACGGCATTGACGAGACCTGTTAGTGGTATCTTGCAGTGCCTCATGAGTAGAGAGCGGTGCAGGGTGGCCTTGGTATCACCGAGCCGCCGAGCCAATCACAGCTGAGAATCTTGAGCTGATTGCATCCGCGGGACATGGTCAAACAAACGCTCTTCCAACCCCAATAACATACCACGACTCGGATGTGGTCTAGTGGCTAGGATTTGTCGCTCTCACGGATGGTTGCATCCACAGTGCCGACAAGGCCGGGGTGAGCCCTTCCATTTGAGTGCGGCCAAAGTGTCATCAGACTAACAAATCAATCAGGTTCAATTCCCCGTATCGGAAATGATGCAGGAGCATAGTTCCGCCAGAGTAATATCTGGCAGTGCGACCCTCGCCTTTTTGTGCTTTTACTCGTCAGCGCTGCCAGGATGAGCAGCGCTCTCTCGCTCATGCAAAAGCAGCCTTCAACGACCAGTGGTCCTGCCAGGCAGCGTTCAGGGTTTTGGAGGCAAAGGATGAATGGGAACTTCCTTTTTGCGTTCGGCATGGCAAAGAGTATGCGGTGGGAAATGAACTCTTGCAAGGCCACACGGTGTGTTTGCGTGGTCCTGCCACCGAGAGCACCAGTCGACAGCATCGATGTATCGGCTTCGCCAGAAACGCTGGCCCTGTGCCGATTGCTCTCCAGGGCAGACTCGAGTACGAAAGAGCTCCATCCGATATAAGTCGAGAGGTCAAACAAACATTGGTGCCCAGTATTTATCAGCAAGTGCACCACGACCGTCGTGCCATATCGCATGGACAAGTCTCTAGAATCGTCAAAGTTATCAGCACAGATACCTTTTGTCGTGACTCTCCAAGACCTGCTGTAGTCCCTCGCACTTCAAGGCTGTCAGTCAGCCTGCCGCGAGACCGCCAACTGATCGTTCGTGGGAGCTTCGCAATTCATGAGAATGTGCCAAGTTTTGGCGAGAAGCCGGTCATGAACGCACATGAGTCCGACAGGCGAACACACGAGCAGCATGCAGCCGGTCCCTAGGTGTTCCAGAGCGGTAAAATTCCAACACGAGCGTCACGCCGATGCTATGGCACCCCGCTTGAACGCTGCTGCGGTCATGGAAGAAGGCTGTCGGATGACATCGGAACATCACGACGAGCGCGGCAGAGACTGGGGTGTCGTCCAGGTCTGTCACAAACTCAAGGATCGCTCGCCTTGGCCACTTTGGCCACCTCAGCAAATCTTGCCACGGCCTGCTTGATGCCTTTGGCCATGCTCCTTCTGGCATTTTCCTTTGGGCCCAGATCAAATTTTGCCTCAAGGATATCTGTTATCGGCAATCCTATGCTCCAGTAGTTGTCGTGATCGCGTAGATACAGAAGATCGTTCTGACTGTCTTCCGTCAAGGCAACATCAACATCTTCTCTCCCGCCGGGCACTGTCTTGACGCGATAGGTGGACTGCGTACGCTCGCTGTCTGCCAGGTCGTTTTGAGATCGGTACAGCGTAATGCGATCTGCTGGTACCTTCTTGGATATGAGATAATCGAGCGACATGGACTTGACGGCCCCAGGATGGTCCGCCAGCAGGTAAGAGTCGCCGCGCGGTACAGACTTGACGAGCTTGGGATGGTAATGTTCCACAAACTCCTTTTGAGATAAGTCGTCGTAGCCAGAGATGAAGACGGCACGCGGCCGGGAATCGATAAACTTTTGATATTCCTGCAAGGTCATATCGTTCTCGCTGCCAGGATTGGCATGCTCTGAAGGCATTTCGCAACTTGTATTGCTTCACAGAGCTCGCTAGTTGCTCTCGCTGCTACGTCAATCCTCATACAGCCTCTGGCAGGGCTTATAGCGATACGCAGCGTGTTCCGTAGATGATGTTCTGTAAGTTGCGAACAGTAGGCCAGTGATTCTTGGATCCGCCGAGCACCTACCGACCGAGGGGGAGAGGACAGGACCAATTGAGTCGAAACTAGTTTCGGAGACATTCGCCGGTTTTAAAGTCTTTCCAGAAGAAGACTCCATGCAGGGCAACATTGGAGCTAGAACGGTTACGGTTTGAGCGAACCTACATAAGCGTTTGATAGTTGACCAAGTCCTAACAGAAAAGGCACGTCCAGGATGCCATTTTGTTTGCGGAAGAGGCGTGTCGCTCGCATGCCTAAGATCCATGCAGTATAGTATTCTCCTAGACGCATGAGGCATCACACAGGTCCAGCTGGGTGATATAGTTTGACAGCTCGGAGCGGTGGACTTGAGCCCGCCAGGGATGGTTCCGCTCAACAGTAGATTTGCCCTGGCAATCCTTGGGCCTTCCCTTCTGCAAATCCGTGTCTCTTGCGTCTTACCGCGGGAGATATGGTCAGGAGCACAACCATAATGATCACAGGGAGGAAAACCCAGCGCCATACCTTCCCACCGTGCGCGATTCGGAGCATGTGTGCAGTTATCAAGTAACTTCTGAACTTTCGACTTTCGGACTTCAGGCCTCCATACCTTCTTGCATCTATAACACCATCAATATCGTGTCAATTCACACGTGCAGTACCTCAAAACGATGCTACGACCTTCTACAATCGATTAGGAATCATGGCAGGAGCATATTGTCGAATAGGTAGAGGCTAGCAAGACGCAAGATAAGATGGTAGAAGAAATAGAGAGAGCCGCACAGGTTTCTCTTACTCGCAGGACACTCGCAGAGCGATTAGCAAGATAGGGCATTACAAGTAAGCACATGAATATACTAGCAAATTAGGGCATAGAGGCAGTAGTAGACAATAAGATTATGACTATGTTCTACTAGTATTAACTTACTAATAAGGCTATGCTAGAGTAGCTACAGGCACTTAGATACAACATATATAACAAGCATATAGTTAAGCGGCATTATCTAGCACTTAGCTTGAAGAAGTAATAGGATACTAGTATAGCTAAGCTAAAGGAAGTAGAGCTTAAAGCGCTAGTACAAGAAGAGTTTAAAGCTAGCAGAGTATAAAATTATAGTAGAGGCTATCTATATACATACTTTTGTAACAAGTACAGGATAGTAGGAAGGTATAAGCCTAAAATTGTAGTGTCTATATAGCTGTTTACAGCTAATTCGTAATTATCTAGGGACTACCTCTTTAAGACTACCTACTATGTTAACCTATACTATATTCTCGCTTGTAGCTCTTGTCAGACAACTGTTAAACAAGGCGTTATGTTAGCCCCTAGACTAAATTACGCCTAGTTAATTAATGCTTACTATAAGCTTAAAGCGTTTAGTATTAGTATTTACACTACTATTAACATCTAGTCTTAGCATATTGTCTAGTTATATGTAGGAATTAGTGCCTATATAAAGAAGAGCGTCCTTATGTAGTATGTAGTAACGCTATGCTATAATAGTATGACTCCTAAATACATACAGAGTAACAGAGGCCTTAAAACACTAGACCTTGTAGATGCGCATTATTACCTACATAGGAAACTTCATGAAGCTAGCCGCAAGTATGACAAGGATAACGAATTTAACAAGCACCTAACAGAGTTCCTATTTACTAACTATTACTACTTTAGCACTAGTAAGCAGAATAATCGTATTAAGCGCTAGTAGAGAGAGATCCTTATAACTACACTTAATTAGTAGCTTGACTACTTCACCTATCTTAAAGAGAGGCGTAAGTATAGCGTAGGTTAACTAGCTAACTATATTGCCTTCTTAGTAGTCTATATACTAATTCTCTAGACAGAGGTAGTAGAGTTTGTCTAATTATAGGATGATTACATAATCCGGAACTAGCCATGCTATGAGCATTATATCCCTGGCATCCCTAGGCGTAATTATTAATTTCTAGAGTTAGCAAAGATCCCTAGTAAACAGTATAGGATTATGATTAACCCTAAAGATGAAGACTAATTAATATAGATGTATATGCTATATGATATAGAAATATCTTGTAGTGTGACAGAGTAATCTGACCTTTTAGTAGGTATAAGACAGCGCTGCTTTCTGCTTATTACAGAGGTAGCGCTAAGGGTGCTTATAACCCCTGACGCTCCTTAATTAGGGAAAGCATGTCTAAGCCTAACCCTGTAGGGGTACTATAGGGTTAGCGACGTAGGGGTGTCCTACGTTAACAACTAATCCTACTTAGACAACATACAAGCTAATGTATATACGAAGGACCCCCTTACTATATGTAGTAGGGTTACTACATGCTAAGGGCGGGCATTAGAACCTATGTAGTTCTAATAGCCCCCTAGTATTAACCGTATTACTGCCCCTCCTCCTATAAGGATGTCCCTAGCCTTACTAAGTAATGCATGCAGAACGTATAGGGTATAGGATGTAGCAAACTTACACTACGCAAGGGTAAATAGGTAGATAGCCTACGTAACATATGTTATGCGTATACCTTAATACCTTCGTAGCGAGTATAGGGCAGAGGCTACTAACTTAGGCGGGTTTTAACCTGTTACATGTTACGCAGCTTTGTAACACCTTCGCTTTACATGCAGATTAAGATATCAGGACACTATAAGCACGTACTTTAGTTAATCCTTGAAATTATAGGGCAAGCATGCGCGCTAGCCTTACTAAGTAGCTTGGCTGTCCCTATTTAGTCGTGACTGTAGAGAACGTGTCGTAGAACCTTAGGGTAGTAGGAAGGTACGCGGACGCTCTACGCGCGCTACTCGAAACAGTAGGAGCGCGCTCCTAGCGTAGGTCTCGCCACATTTTCATGCTAGTAGGCTAGCATGAGTGTAGTTAGCGCACATGCGTAACAGCTACGTTATCTGTTCTTACATTATTAGGTCCCCTTGTAAGTTAACTAAAGGCAGGTACTCTGCGCATGTAGTTCGAGTTACTAGCTTAACAGTTACGATAGGTAACAGGGGGGCTGTCAGAGGGTATAAAAACCTCGTCGCTTCCTAAACTTTCCTGTTCTAAGACACTAACATTAACCTCTACTCCTATTTTGCTTAGCTTGCGCCTCGCTATGTCTGCAGGTCTAAACTAGAGCTTCTTCTTCTTCAATTAATTAATTAAGATCAACTAACTTATCTTAGCTATAATAGCTTATGTGCTACAGACTAAGTTCGACGCTACTCGCTCTACCCGCGATTGTCGCTTATGTCGACGATGCCTCGACAACCTTAGTAGCCAAGCTACACACATTTCTCCTCTACGTATTAGTAAGGCGTCCCCTACCCGCGAGGTATACGTGACTTATACTAACTAAAGCGTAGCTAAGATCTATGTCAGCGGATTTGATGAGGGTAGTGTTTACCGCAATTATGTTAACTGTAATAGCAAGCATCAAAAATGCCAAGACCTCCCTAAAGAGGTGTATAGCGAGTACAACTAGCTCTGCCATAACATCGATGACTTCTAGAGTACGCGCGACAAGGGGATTACTAAAGGCACTCTAACTATGAACAGGCTACAGGCTAAGTACTACAAGGTACTCGCCTACCTGCTTAGCGCCCTCTTGTGCTTCACCGCGACTACTAACCGTTCTTACGGTAGTGTTCGCTTCGACTCTCTGCTAACAGGCGAAAACGTTTGTCTAGGTCTAATCGTAGACTTAGTCTAGAAGATCTTGAAGGTGCTAACCGTTAGGGTTAAGACCTTCGCCATAGTACGCATATAGTGTAGGTACCCTCTAAGTATAAATGCTAACTTTCTCCGCTAGGCTAACGTTAGCATCGAGAAATATCCGACTAGCTGTTAGCGTTAGCAACTCGGGGCCCTTGCCTCTATTGACGATGACTTTAAGACGCGGATAATCCGCAAGAAGGTTATCAAGTAATTCACTGCTCCTGCCGCTAAGGCTATGCCCTAGCGCCGTACCGAGAGACAGCCTGCCTCTAAGCTAGTCCTGAGGACTAAGCCGTAAGTTACTTACTCGAATCCTGTCGCGTGCGTATAGCTAACACATTGTAGCGCTGCCGCCTACGCCGCCTTAATGCTACTATCTAAGAAGAAGAAGAAGGCTAGGGCCGAAATTAAGGTTAGCGACGAGGAAGCTAAACCTTCCCCGCTTGCGACCTATACTACGTCTGTTAAGACGCTAAGGCACAAGCCTCTAGGCTAGATCTTTGAGGATAAGGAGGATGACGACGTCTAGGATACCTTCGGTCCTAACATGATCCCTTCGCGCCATAGTGTCACTACACTAGTTACGCCTAAGGGGGACACTAAGTCTAATGATTTAGTCGACACTTATGTCAAGAAGCGCAAGATGATCTCGAGGGCCGAGCGCGACAGCTACAAGCGCGCTCGAGTCTCTTCGCCTTCTCATGCTAAGGATAAGGTAGTCATTACAACTAGGCGTAGTAAGGATGTCGCTAGTTCTCTAGCTACTATAGGCTCTAAAGGCGAGCTCCCTCGCAACCTACTAAAGAAGAAGATGCTAGCCTCTCTTTATAGCGTTGCTACCCCTGTTACTTATAGTCGCTTCAGGGTGTTTAGTAGACTCCGTGTAGGTAGGTAGTCCCTAGCGGACTACAACAAGAGAGACTCTTGTGCTTTAGGTTTAGTTAGGAAGCCCCTAACTAGTAGTTACTAAGCATTAGCTACGAAGCTAATCCGAGCATGTCTCTTGTTCTCCTTAGGTTTATTCTAGGTATGCCTTTAGGCATCAATGATGTATAAGTAGGGCGTTTGCTTCTCGTTGTTACTCCGCGTGTTATGCGCTACATACACGTGTTAAGAATTCTGCTCCGAAGCCCTTATCTTCCTATAAATCGACCTTCTTAAGCCCTGCTTACGCCTCCTCTGCTCTTCGAATTCACGAATAGCTTCTAGAGCGTTCTTGCAGTCTTTAGCCGGAACCTATTATGTGTACTTAGGTAGGTATCCTTTCTACTTCACTAGATAGTACGTTACGCCCTTACGCTACATACTGTCCTTAATACCCTCGACTTCCTACTCTTCGTTCTCTTCTGCTACTAGCATTAGGTCCGTAGGCTCTTCGCCCTCGCGCTATACCTATAGTTCGAGTAGAGATACGTAGAAGACATTATGCACATAATATGACAATAGCAACAATAGCTAGTACGCCTGCGAGCCTATTACGTCACGTATCTAGAAGGGTCTAACGAACCTTAGCGTCATCTTCTTGCTTAGAAGTTTTAGCTTAAGATTCTTCGTTAACAGTAATACCTTCGTACTAATACGGTTGATACTAGGGGGCTATTAGAACCGCATGGGTTCTAATGCCCGCCCTTAGCATGTAGTGACCCTGCTACATATAGTAAGGGGGTCCTTCGTACATACGTTAGCTTGTATGTCGTCCAAGTAGGATCAGTTGTCGACGTAGGACGCCCCTACGTCGCTGACCCTACGGTACCCCTGCGGGGTTAGGCTCGGACATGCTTTCCCTAATTGAGGAGCGTCAGGGGTTATAAGCACCCTTAGCGCCACCTCTGCGATAAGCAGAAAGCAGCGCTGTCTTATACCTACTAAAAGGTCGGATTACTCTGTCATACTACGAGATATTTTCATATCATATAGCATATACATCTATATTACGTACTAACTACATACTGCATTAGTTTAGCATAGGCGTTATTATGTTTAATCTAGGATTCTGAGGCCTTTTTCTAGTGTTCTATTAGCACTAAATGTACCTCGCGCATACGCTACGCTAATTCCGTAGCAGCTAGTACCCTCTCCTTAGAAGACTCGTCCCGAGGCAGTTCTAGGTGTATTTCTAGATCAAAGCTATAAAGAATCTGAAATGACGACATGCGCATAGTAGCATACACGCTATTATTGACTGCAAATTCCGCTATAGGAATTGCGTCGGCCTAGGCATCCTAGTTCTTAGCGTAGTAGCACTAAAGGTACTACTTAAGAGTCTAGTTCATATGTTTAGTCTAACTATTAGTCTATAGATAGAATGCTATACTTAGGTAGTACTTAACACGCGCCTTAAACATAAATTCTTGCTAGTATTTACTAGTAAAGACAGAACCTCGATCTAATAGGATACTTCGGGGGACACTAAAGCGTCGTATAACTTCATCGCGAAGTAGTCGCGTAAGCTCGCTACTTGTGCACTTTTTTGTATATAGGATAAAGACATTCATCTTCGAGTATTAGTCGACTACTATAAGGACAGCATTAACCACATCGCCTTTCTACTTTGCTAGCAGCAAATCGGTGATAAAATCCATGCCTAAGTCTTGCCATAGTCTCTCTAGTAGTAGGAGCGCCTAAGTATTACTATAGGGGCGATAGCGCCGAGATTTGCTAACCTGGCACGTCTAGCAGGATTTAACATAGCTAGAGACATCCTGTTCTAGCGTAGGCTACTAGTATTTACATCTGAGAAGTGCGTTCGTCTTCTCTGCGCTAAAATAGCCTGCGAGTTTATTGTCATAATGAATACAGAGGAGCTACGAACGGAGTATGTAGTTAGCAGGTACGTAAAGCCTATTGTCAAAGTACTACAAGTCGCCTGACTTAGTCTAGTACTTCGGACCGCCTGCAGTGTCCTATAGGGCTACACCCTTATTAATCAACTCCGGTTCTTGCTCTTGCAACTGCTAAATAAGTCTCGAGACTTCTTTAAAGGGTTCTTTAGACATTGCATGCTTACTACATGTAAGCTAGTTAACTACCGCACGGATCGAGCTAGACACGGTCGCTATAACTGCTAGATAGGAGGGTTCGTTACTAGCGGAGGCCGTGAGGCCCTATTAGACCCGTAGTCGACCTATAAGAGGAGCTAATAACAGATCGCCGCCCTAAACTACAAGCTTTGTTTACAGCGTAGGGAGAAGCTATTAGTTACCCTCCTCCCTAGTGTTGTAGTCCGGTCGTCGCGAAGGACTGTTAGCTAGATTCGTCTTTCTAGAACGATGCTAGATAACGAAGTCAAAGCTAGCAAGGAAAGTCGCCTACCTTGCTTGCCGACTACTTAGCTACTTTACGCCTATGAAGCCGCGAAGGTTATTATAGTTAGTAAGCACCTTAATAGGGTGCGCTACGCCTTCAAGGTAGTGTCGGTACTCCTTGAAGCTGTTAATAATAGCTAAAAGCTCTTAGTGTCATGAGTGTCAGGAGTACTATAGGTTTCAGGATCATGAGGGTCCTAAGTGCTATAAGTCATAGGTATAGTCATAGGAGTACTATAAGTCATAGGCATAGTTATAGGAGAAAGGATCTGTTACATAAGGACAGATCCCCGGATCTATAGGGTTAGTCTACAGATCTATAGGCCTACAAGGAAGAAAGGATCTGTCATAGGATAATAGACCCTTAGATCTATAGGGTTAGTCTACAGATCTACAGACATAGATCTATTAGGTCTGTCGACAGATCTAACAGAGCTACTCTGTCTCTCTAGTATATAGGGATAGCTTTAGGACAGGCAGTTAGGAGCTTCGTGCTTAATTTAATTCCCTTTCCCTAGGGGATAGTCAGTTACAAGGTTAACTACTATTGTCGATATTCTTCATAGCTCTGCAAGTCTAACACCTAGTTACCTTCCTGCTATTAGCACCTACCCTTATGACATTTTGAGCACTACTTCTGAGGAAGCATCAGGGGACTCGTTAAGCGCTTAACATACGCCTATGTCAAGTAGTTCTTTAGCTATTAGTTTAACTTCTAGCGACAATTAACTAACACTACAAGAACAAGTTGCTACTATACCTCAAATTACGTAGTAGCTCGAATCCATTCACCTTAGCGAGATGGCTCTAGCATCTGTCGCAGGTTCAACTACTAGGAATAGACATGGCAATAACGGCTTTAAGATAGGAAGCCCTACAGAGTTTATAGGACAACGATCTTAGGTCAAGATATTTATCCTACAATGCTAGTTAGCATTTAACGTAGATACGGAATAGTTTATAACACATCATAAGCGAATAATGTACATTGTCTCTTACCTAAAGGGACTAGCGTTTGAGTTTATCTAGCCTCATCTAACAGATTATCTAGATCATGTCTATAACGTCGAAGCTAGGAAGACGACAACTAGGGAGATTCTTAACTTAGACAAGTCTTTGTTTAAGGCATTACGCGAAGCTTTTAGGCTCGGTAATAAGCAACAAGAGGCCGAGAGAGCTCTCCTAGGAATCTAGCAGAAGGGCTCTACTATTAAGTACCGCGCAGACTTTTAGACCCTCTCTACTCAAGTCGACTAGAATGATAATGCTTTAGCCGCTTAGTTCTACTAGGGACTAAAGGAGACGGTTAAAGACGAAATTGCCTGAGGAGATTAGCTAACGACATTCAAGGAAATGAGCAATCTCGCGATTAGAATCAATAATCGCATCTAGGAACGACAGCAAGAACGACAACATGGAAATCGTAAGCTAGCATAGGCTAACTATAAGGTCTAACGATTAGCACCGAAATGGCGAAGCGATTACTACGGTCTCTAACCTATGGAGTTAGATGCGACTAAGGGGCGTCCGAGGAATGGACCCTAAGGAAAGCCGCGGAAGGGCTCTCCTCCCTAGAATGGTCTGAAGAAGCTATTCGACAAGAGCAATCTCGAGTGCTATAACTGTAGAAAGAAAGGACACTTTGCCCGCAAGTGTTTTGCTAAGAAGTAACGACAGGAACTACCTAGGATAGAGCAGGCTCGCGCGACAACAACGGCGCCTTAGCGAAAGGCCGCTGCTACTCGAGAACCAGACCATGCCGCACTTACTTAGACTACGTGCTACAACGACGATTGTCGAATTCACATGAGTAATAAAGATGGTTCCGGATAGTACCCTAGCTAAAACAAGGCATAGTCGATCTGTGCGCTAAGGGGTATACCTTCTAGTGCAATAGTCCTAAGGTAACAGGAGCTAGAAGAAGAAGAAGAAGGTTCGGACGACAACTACGAGATTGTCGAAGCTGTCATTCCTGATTCTAAGGAAGACGAGAGCATAGAGCGATAGGCTATGCTGCTACATGACATTAGGCTCGATATTATCCGAATCATACAGAACTAGTAGGCTTAGGCTTGCCCATGGATTAATGGAGTACAACACGTTGACTAGCTTTAGTATGACGAACTAGCCGACCGTATGCGACGACACCTAAGGAGACTACTAGTTGTAGCTTAACCTCACGCGCATCAGAAAGTTGTCTAAGAAATTATACTGTTCGGGGTAGAGTTTACGCCCTAGGGAGGCTACCTAACCTACGAAGGTATTCAGATTTCACGAGCGCTATGACTCCAAGTCTACTACTTAAAGATAGAGTACGCAAGAAACGCGTAGGAACAGCGAGGCTAAGAGCGAGAACGACCTCTTAGGCCAGAAAACGGTAACGCTTAGAGAAGAAGCCAAGACCGTACGATCCCTGAACTAGTCCGTGAAGACAGTTATTCGGGAAACGACAAGGTCCGCCGGAATTAGACCTACGGACAGACTAGACAGGGCTGTAACGATGTGCCGCGATTAGCGCCAGATACGCGAACAACCTTAGAGTATAGGTGCATATCGACGAGACGCTAGCTAGGGCCTTAATAGATTCACGATGTACTAGAATCTTCATGACGCCTAAGTTTGCCAGGACAGCTAGGATAAAGCTACAGGCAAAGACAAATGCTTTCTCGCTACAAGCGATTAACGGAAAGCTAGTCACGTACAACTAAGGAATAGTTGACAAAGAAACTAAGATGATGCCTCTGCGGATAGGACGCTACTAAGAGATGCTCTAGTTAGACATCATGGAGTTACTAGGCTCGGATGTAGTACTAGGGTTGCTATGGCTAAGAAACGCTAACCCCTATATTAACTAGAAGAATGAGAGGATCTAGTTCCTAGAACTCTCAAGATTGATACCTCTACCTATAGTGCACGACATACTAGGTAAGATCAAAATATATGTTATGACTTCAAGCGAGATAGTAGCTGCCATCAAGGATCTAGAACAGGAAGTACATGTCCTATAGGTCAAAGCAACGTAAACGAAAGTCAGGGTCGAATTCATAGTTCCTAATAAGTATAAAGAGTTCGCTACTCTTTTCAAGGAAGAACCTGACTAAGAAGCTCTGCTAGAACACTAGGAGTAGGACTACGGGATACCCTTACTCCCTAGCAAGACACTAACGAAGCAATTAGTTAGCCTGTTGTTAGCGGCAAAACTAGAGATTTGTCATAAGGGTAGGTGCCGATAGCAGGAAGGTGACTAGGTGTTAGACTTGTAGAGCTGTAAAGAATATTGACAATAGCAGTTAACCTTGTAACTAACTATCCCCTAGGGAAAGGGAATTAAATTAAGCACGAAGCTCCTAACTGCCTGTCCTGAAGCCATCCCTATATACTAGAGAGACAGAGCAGCTCTGTTAGATCTGTTAACAGACCTAACAGATCCGTGTCTGTAGATCTGTAGACTACTCCCATAGATCTAAGGGTCTATTATCCTGTAACAGATCCCTTCTTCCTTGTAGGCCTATAGATCTGTAGACTAACCTTATAGATCTAGGGATCTGTCCTCACGTGACAGATCCTTTCTCCTATGACTATGCCTATAACTCATAGCACTTAGGACCCTCATGATCCTGAAACCTGTAGTACTCCTAACACTCATGACACTATCCCCCTCTTAGCCTAGCTCGTCCCTAAGCTACCTTATTAGTGCGGGGTTTCTCTTGTCATTTCTTTTTGTGCCATGATGTCTTCTCTTTCTACATTACTGCCTTGTGTCATCCTAGACACTAACGCCCCTTTAATGCAGAAACGCAAACGCCGCGCGAATCGAATCTATCGTTAGGGCTAGGACAGCATAAAGTCCTGTACTTAGTGTCAAGAGTTAAAGCTCGTTTATTAGGTACACATTTCCTTAGGGAAATGTTCGTAATGTCACTTTAGCAACTGTCGGAGTTACGACGCGAAGGTAACAGAGGTTAAATAGAAGAAGTTAGGTGATTAGCGGAAAAGACTAATTGCTAATCTCGATCGTGCGAAGGCAGTCTTAGCTAAGGCTTCGCAGAAGATGATAGAGGCGCATGCAAAGGAGATGCGTCTTCAAAAACAGTTAGACGCGGTCGACTAGGAGGTCGAGGATAGTCGCGCTCTCGAGGAGCATGAGATCAGGGAGGATGAGGCTAAGGAACAGGCTCTCTTGCAGGCTAGGTTTCTTCTTAACCTAGATCCTTTAGCGGGCCTCGCTCTTACTCCTACGACATAGAGCGTAATAGAGGGTTTCACTAACGCCTCATATTAGGGTTTCCTGGATGGCGTGATAGCCGAGCCGATCGACAGTGTCCTGCAGGAGTCTAGTCGTAGCTTAGGATCTTCTTCCTAGGTTTGTTCCTTTCTCGAAACTTCATATCTTTTGCTAACAGTTTTGCAGATATTCTAGGGGTTCCTAGGTGTTCTCGGTACTCCTATATCCTTCCCTTTTTACTAAGTACTCTCGCTGTCTGTCCCGCTAGCGAGTGTCGACAATCTTCTTAACAGAGTACTCAGGTTCTTCTACTTCAGGGTCGAGTAGTAAGGGTTCCGTTTGCAGTGCGGCGTCTAGCGCTGCTTGTTCTAGCAGAGAGACATAGAACACAGGGTATACTCTCATCTGCTTAGGTAGCTGTAACTCAAAATTAACTAGTCCTTTCTTAGCCTTGATCCTGAATAGTCCTAGTTTTATAGCGTCTAGTTTTTTACTTAGCTTGTCTGATTTAATATGACAGTAGAGGAGATACACCTTGTCCCCCTCCTTTAGAATTAGTCCCTTAATTCTCTTACGATTTGCGTACTATGCTATGTTCTACTAATAGAACTACAGGTCGAGTTGTGCTTCTGTTTGCAGTTAGCGTAGATGTTCTACTCGTCCGAGTGCTACTAGGTTCGGATTAGTAGCTAAGACGTCCGGGATATCTTCTATAGCTAATCTATATGCCATCTGAAAAGGCAAGAGTCCTGTCGACTCTGCTAGCGTACTATTATACGCGAGCTATGCCATTAGCAACAACTCTACCTAGTTGTTCTAGTCCCTATTCACATAGGATCGAAGGTACTATTCTAACGTCTGATTTAGACGTTCTGTCTGTCTATCCGTCTAAGGGTAGAAGGAAGTACTTAGTCGATGTTTGACCTAGAATTGTCTCATTAGGGCTCTCTAGAAGTTAGAGGTAAACACAGATCCTCGATCCGTTACTAGGTCCTATAGCATGCCGTGTAGTGCTACTACCTATTTGATGAAGACATGCGCGATATCTTTAGTCTTGAAGTCTTTGCGGTAAGGGATAAACTTCCTAAACTTAGTGAATCGGTCGACTACTACTATGATCCCGTCGAAGAACTCATTCGTAGCGGGTTCTCTCGACTAAGGTAGTTTAACGATGAAATCCATGGCGAGCGACTCCCATGGCCGTTAAGGTACCTTAAGTAGTCGTAGTAGCCCATATAGTTTATGACGGTCATGCTTACTTCGTCGGCAAGTCACACATTGACAGACGTAGTCCTCGATTACCTTGCTCATCCTAGGGAAGTAATATTCTTGTCAGAGAATTTGCTTCATTTTAGACACTCCTAGGTGTCCTGCCTGAGGTACGTCATGTCGGAGTTGTAGCAGCTCTAATCGTAAAGACGTTAGCACATATACTAATCCTTAAAACAGAAGGATTCTGTCTTCGTCTTCCTAATCCTCCTGTCTATTCATGTCTTCGCGGACAGCGAGTGCAGTTAGGTCATAGACTAGCGCGTTCTTCAGGTCGTCCTGAAATTCACTAGTCTATGTAACAGTTGTGGCCGCGAGTTAGTTAACTCCTAGCGTGCTATCGCTATTTTCTTAGAGAACAGCGTGTTTCTCCTGCTTCACGCCCTTCATGTAGTCAGTCTAGCGGCTAAGTGCATCAGCGCGTGCGTTATCGGTCCCCTTACGATAGACGATCTTACAGTTAAAACTAGAGAGCTCCTTACTCTACTAAACCTGTTATTAGTTTAACTCTTTTGTCATTATGAAGTATCGCAAGTTCTCATGGTCTGTGTAGACTGTGACCTAGTGCTTAGAACCTTCTAAGTAGACTCGCTAGGCCTTATAGGCGTCTACTATAGCTAGAAGTTCTTTGTCGTAGACGTCGTATTAGAGTTTAGGTCTAGACAATTTCCTTAAGTAGTAGGCGACTAGCTGTAGTCGTCTACTCGGTCCTAGTTGACTTAAGCATGCCCCGAGTGCTACGTCAGAGGCATCTGTTTCGACTATGATAGGCTTATCTAGGTCGAATACAAGTAAGATCGGCTGATCTATGAATTGTCGCTTGAGTTCCTTAAAGGCATTCCGTTAGGCGTCATCCTACACGAATGGTGTATCCTTTGTCATAAGAGTTGTAAGTAGTGCTGTAATCTTCGAATAGTTTGCCACAAATCTTTAGTAGAAGTTAGCGAACCTAAGGAAGGACTATACTTCCTTAACATTAGTTGGCGTAGGCTACTCTTTTACGACTTAGACTTTCTTAGTGTCTATCTTGATTCTATTCTATGCTACTACGTAGCTAAGGAATTATACTTCCTGCTTATGAAACTCGCTCTTCTAAGGCTTAACCTTTAACCGGTAATCCTAGAGTTTCTAAAGTACCTTACGTACGTAAGTCCTATGCTCTTTAATCGTCCGGGAGTAGACGAGGATGTCGTCTAGGTATACAACTACAAAGACGTCAAGGTACTCTCATAGCACATTGTTAATAAATGCCTGCTATGTAGCTAGGGCGTTTGTTAACCTAAATAGCATGACTATGTACTTGTAGTGTCCGAACCTAGTTCGGAACATAGTCTTCTATTCTTCGCCTTCCTTAATTCGAATTCGGTTATACGCTCTAGGTATATCGAACTTCGAGAACTACATTGCTCCTTGTAGGCGGTCCTGTAATTCCGAGAGCAAAGGAAGTAGATAACTATTCTTTATCGTAATGTCGTTTAATCTACGATAATCTACGCAGAGTCGCTAGTTATCTTCCCCCTTAGGCACAAACAGGATCGGGTATCTGGCTAGGGACTACGACTTGCGGATGAAGCCTTTCTAGAGGTTGTCTTCTAGGTATTTCCAGAGAATCTCTAGTTTCGCCGCTAATAACAGGCGAACTAATTACTTTGTTAGTGTCTTGCTAGGGAGTAAGGGTATCCCGTGGTCCTACTCCTAGTGTTCTGGCAGAGCTTCTTAGTCGGGTTCTTCCTTGAAAAGAGTAGCGAACTCTTTATACTTATTAGGAACTATGAATTCGACCCTGACTTTTGTTTGCGTTGCTTTAACCTATAGGACGTATACTTCCTGTTCTAGATCCTTGATAGCGGCTACTATCTCGCTTGAAGTCATAACACATATTTCGATCTTGCCTAGTACGTCGTGCACTACAGGTAGAGGTATCAATCTTAAGAGTTCTAGGAACTAGATCCTCTCATTCTTCTAGTTAATATAGGGGTTAGCGTTTCTTAGCTATAGTAACCCTAGTACTACATCCGAGCCTAGTAACTCCGTGATGTCAAACTAGAGCATCTCTTAGTAGTGTCCTATCCGCAGAGGCATTATGAAGGGCGAGGCCCTAAGTCTTGGCACAGGCTAGGGCCTATGCGACGCGACCCCTGACGAGGCTAGCTATAAAAGACTAGACAGCTAGCAGATAGTCCCTCTCTCCCTATTGTACTTGTTAAATACTACATGAACCCCTGTGTATATGTCGTTTACCCGTGACATTAAGTACGATCGATTTCACTATAGAAAGGCCGTCTCCTAGCTAATTAACCCTAGTGTCCGAAGGATCCACGAACGAGGAAGCGTTAGCAGAAATGCGCCGTGTCGTCGAGGGAATGCATACCTAGTAACAGCAAATTATGGCCGAGCTGACAGCCACGTAGGCCGCGGTAAATGAATCGGAGTCCTGACAGCAACAAAACCTAGGCGCCCTGTCGGAGGAGCTGCTAAAGGCTCTCGTAGACGCGCTAGCCGTAGCAACGCGTGCGAACTCTAGCCTAGAACCGACAGGACCCTAAGAGTAGAGGCTACTAACGTAGGACAGAAGAGCCAAATCATTTAGGGATTACCTGCTCTGTATTAGGAGTTCGCTTAGGGCACAGTCTAGGATAAAACCCCTAATAGGCGTAGATTATTACTAGAACATAATCTACGACACTCTCCCTACTCGCTAGCGCGCCCGGATGCGCCATTTCTAGGAGAAAGGAGGCCCGGATAGCGCGAAGGACCCCGAAGCTTTTCTCACGTAACTCGAGGCCATGTTCGCGGATAGTAACGAGATAGCGAAAGCTCTAGAACAGCTCACGAACCTCCGACACGTAGCAGGCTAGCCATGGCACGAGCACTAGCTAGAATTCGACGAACTCCTGCTGTTAGTAGGAGGGGACTAGTAGACAGATGACGCGAAGATTAGATACCTTAAGAATTCGTTTTCGAATCCTGCTAGGATGTACATAGCAAACGTGAGAGATAAGGGGGACTACTACGCGTTTGCAGAGGAGGTCGAAAGGGTCATGACAAACTCCGAGGCAACCGACTAGTTTAAGGCGGCCTATAGGAGGTAGTTAAGGGAAAAGAACAAGGACTCCGAAGGTATTCCTACGGCTGCCATGCAGATGCCTAACCCTAGGGTCGGATCCCGAATAGACGCGGATAGGGATACGGTCATAGCACCGACTCGTACTACAGGAGACTAATATGACGGCAAAGGACCCTGACAAAACAACGGGGGAAAACAACGCGCCAAATAGGTAGACGCTATAGAGAGAGAGAAACGCTAGGAGAATAACCTGTGCTACTATTACGGAGCGTCTAGACACTAAGTTAAGGGGTATCCCTACGCCTCGGCTATACCCCTAGCCTAGATCAACATAACTAGAGTGTCGACATTGCTAGAGGACGATAGAATAGCAGAGGAACCTAGGAGGAAAAACTCGGGAAAAGATTAACTCCTGCTCGGAGTTAGGAAGCGGGAGTAACAGAGACATTAGCAGAAGGATAGGAGAGAGTTAAGGGATCCATAGACAGGAACCTGATTTATACTAATGTAGTCCTAGCAAATAATACCAGGACATTAGCTCTCATCGATAAGGGGTACTAATACTACGCTGCAATTAACAGAGACCTAGTAAAAGGTCTTAGCTTAAGCTTAATAAGCAAAGAGTCGCGCATAGCGAGAGGCGTAACAGCGTCGATGCGAGACTCTACAGTAGAAGGAGTAGTCGCCTTCTAGATGGAAATCGAGGGGTTCTAGCAACTAGTGTACGCATACATAGTAAAGGATCTAGCCTTCCCCCTAATACTAGGGAACCCCTAGAAGGCTCACAATAAAGTGCGGACCGCGCCAGAAAGGTGTCAGTATTAGCATAGGAGAGCGGGACGGTAGATAGACGAAGGACGGAACTACCGAGAATACAAGGACCGCAGGAACTTTACCTAGGTATACGCGACTACGACAGCGGATGTCGCGGAGGCCTTAAAGGCAAAGGAATATCCGACGCTAGACGAGTTAAGAGAGGCGCTACCTCCGGAGCTTTAGCACATAGCTCCGCTATTCTGCCGCCAAGAAGCGGAAAAATTAGCGCCACACCGCCCTAGCATTAACTACCGCATCGAACTCCGCGAAGGACTAGACAGATCCTAACCGGCTCTGCTATAGGGACCCCTATACAGCATGTCGAAGGAGGAACTACTTGTTTTAAGGAAGTCCTTAGACGAACTGTTAGGGAAGGGATTCATTCGGCCTACTAACTTAGAGGCTACGGCTCCCGTGCTTTTTATCTGGAAGCTAGGAGGAGGGCTCTAGTTCTGCTACAATTACCGCGCCCTTAACGCGATCACAAAGCAAGATAGGTACCCCCTCCTGTTAATACTAGAGACCTTAAGGAACCTCACGGGCGCCTAGTAGCTTACTAAGGTAGACGTAGTGTTAGCCTTCTACTAAATCCGTATGGCGAAAGGCCATGAGTACAAGACAGCCTTTCGCATAAGGTTCGGTTCATTTGAATAGCTAGTATGTCCGTTTAGTTTATCCGGGGCTCTAGCAACGTTCTAATGATATATTAACATACTGCTACGCGAGGAATTAGACGACTACGCCTCCGCGTACATGGACGACGTTATCATATATAGCGGCAGTTTGCAAGAAGACTATTTCGCTAAAGTAACGCGAGTACTCTAGAAGCTCTAGGACAGGGGCCTCTACCTTGACCCTAGGAAGAGCGAGTTTGCTAAAAAGGATATCAAGTACCTAGGGTTCATGATCCATGCTGACGGAAAAGGCGTAGGGACTAAGCTACAAAAGGTAGAGGCCATGCGTAACTAGGAGCGGCTAAAAACACAAAAGGAAGTCCGTAGATTCCTCGGCTTCGCTAACTACTACAGGATGTTTATCCCGAACTACTCGAAGACAGCTAGGCCCTTGACGGCGCTTACAGGGAAGGGCAGACCGTTCTCCTAGGGGGAACTCGAGGAGTCCGCGTTCAGAACACTAAAAGCGAAGTTCTGTTTAGTGCTAGTCCTTTCTTAATAGAACCCGGAGCTGCCGACCTTTTTAGAGACTAACTGTAGCGGGTTTGCGTTAGGGGCGGCTCTCCTGCAAGAAAGCAACGGAGTCTAGAGACTAGTAGGCTTCTTCTCGCAGAAACTTAATAAGGCGGAGATTAATTACGACATCTATGACAAGGAGATGCTAGCCGTGATATCTAGCCTCAAGTTCTAGGGCCCTAAGCTAAAGTCGTGTAGGCCCTTCACTATTCTCACGGACTACAAAAATCTAGAGTACTTCATGGTCAAGCGACAGCTGTCCGAGCGGCAGATACGGTAGTATGAGACTCTCGCGCAGTTCTAGTTCTCCTTAGTATATCGCCTAGGCGCTAAAGGAGTAGTCCCGGACGCATTGTCAAGACGAGAACAGGACACGCTAGGGGCAGAAGATAAGGAATCACGGTTTAAGAGGTTTTTAGACCTAGAAGTCATGGAGAGTTAGCCGGACCCTGTAGATGAGAGCAGAGACGTCATACTGATTACCTTGACCGGCCTACTACCTACTACCGTAGTAGAGAACGAGCAGCAACTCGCTAACCCCGTAACCTCTAACTAGGAGCCCATTAGGCCGTTCTAGGACGGCACCCTTAATGACTTATAGGCAGCCACAGTAGAGAAAGACAAGCTGTACTCGACAGTGTTAAAAGTAGTAAAGGGCGGCTCCTAGGTGCTACTAGCCGGAGCGAGGCTGAAACTACAAGCAGGGGACTACAAGATCGACAAGAGGGGCTTCCTGCGATACCGCGACAAACTATAGGTCCTAGGAGCAAACGACAGTCAGCCTAGGTGCGAGACCTCGGACTCTAGGGACGAAAGCGACGACATGCTTAGGACGAAGCTTATTTAGTCTATGCACGACGCTACAGTATACAGGCACCTAGGACAGGACGCTACGACAATGATCCTAGGGCGCGATTTCTACTAGCCGTTGCTGTCTAAGCATGTCTGGCAGTTCCTGAGGAACTGCGACTACTACAGTCGTAACAAGGTATAGAGAGAGTATAAGCACGGACTACTAAAGCTATTACTAGTTCCTGACAGATTCTTCTAGGAGATCTTAATGGACTTCATGACAGACCTGCCCGATTCCGAGGGATGTCGATACCTATAGGTTATTAAGGATCGCCTATGCAAGTACGTAGTTTTACAGGTAATACCTAGCATAAAAGCAGAGGAATACGTGGAGAAGTTTATGGATTGCTAGGCCTAGTACCATAGAATGCTAACGGCTATTACGAGCGACTAGGGCACTAACTAGACTAGCACCTTCTAGACGACCTTCTGTAAAGGAATAGGCGTGTCCTAGCGGTTAAGCTCTACGTACTACCTACAAACAGACAGAGGCCCTAAACACCTAAACTAAGAGGTGCAAGCGTACCTCCGGAACTATATTAACTATAAGTAATCCGACTAGAAGCGATAGCTCCCCGTGGCTTAACTAGCGCTAAACAGGAGGTATCATTCGGGAATTAGCATAAGCCCCTTCTTTGCTACCTATAGCTACGAAGCATAGGGCCCCGTACCTTTAACCGAGGACCCTATAGGGCCTAGCCTGTTAAAAGCAGCCGAGAGGGCAAGGGCGTTTGTAGGAAAGATTCGGGACATAACGGGAATCTGCTAAGCAACAATGGCGGCTTCTATGCAAGAATAGGAGGAGTCTACTAATAAACGCTAAAACCCCGCCCTAATTTATAAAGTCGGTAACAAGGTCTAGCTAGATCTGCGGAACTACACTACAGAGAGACCCAAGAAAAGCTTAGACGCTAAGCATGCGAAGTACATAGTAGCTAAAGTATTATTACTAGTCTCTATCCGCTTGACTAGGCTCCTAAACAATATATACCTAGTGTTCTATACTAACCTGCTAAGACTAGTAGGCAGAGACCCTATGCCTAGGCAGGAGAACGACGACGAACAGCCGGACCCCCTTTTGTTTAAGTCGCACGAGGAGTAGTTAGTAGAGGAGGTACTCTGCGCGAGGGACAAGAGAAGGGGAAGAGGACGCAAGGTCCTAGTGAAATGGTCAGGGTACTACAAACCTACATAGGAGCCCCTA
This sequence comes from Teratosphaeria epicoccoides, assembly GCA_021401465.1. Classification (NCBI taxonomy): domain Eukaryota; kingdom Fungi; phylum Ascomycota; class Dothideomycetes; order Mycosphaerellales; family Teratosphaeriaceae; genus Teratosphaeria; species Teratosphaeria epicoccoides. The sequence continues at coordinate 1,398 of JADDMT010000065.1, read as the reverse complement.
GAAAACCTAATAGACACTAAAGTAATAGAACGCTTTAAGCAGACTTAGGGAAGCGCGGAGAACAACGACAGCCCTAGAGAGAGGTAGGGCAAGAAGAAAAAGGAAACGAGATGTAGGACTTAGCAAAGGGAGTCTAGCATTCGCAATAAGGAGTACAGGCGTTTAAGAAGGACAAAAGTTAGAGGGGGAAAATTGACATTAGGTAACTATATATACAACAAAAGAAAAAACCCCCCCTAGCCGCGGGCCCCCGCGCCAAGGATAGAGGACCCTAGCGACAATCATGCGGGATTGTTACTAGGGGCCCCGCTAGTAGGGCCAGCCCCCCTGCCGTCTAAGGGGCCCTCGCCAGACCCCCTAGACCCGCTAACTAGGCTGCCGTCAGAGTCCCTAGCCTCTCGGTTAGGGCCCTGCGTAGTAGCGCCAGACTGACGCTGACGAGGGCTCTCGCCCTTACTAGCAACGTTCTCCTGCCGCCTACCTAAGGTAAGCGCTAGTAGAACGCCCCCGGACCTTTTAAACCGTTAGCGCGTAGAAACACATAGAGTACAGGATAAACTTACAGGAGGCCCTGCTAGGCGACAGTAGCACCTACGGTCCCTACGACCTCCTAGGCCACGACGCTGCTCGAGGTTAGCGGCGTAATCATAGAGGACACTAATAGAAAATACCTAGACAGCAGACCTACTAACTACAAAGGCCCTAAGGCCCTCTAGGCCTTAAGGACCTTCGCTAGGTCGTTATGCGCGGCGGCGCTGTCGCAATGTTAGCCGTGCAAAACCCCCTAGGGTACGGGTCATACCTGTCGGCATCCTAGGAACGGGTCTAGGAGGCGTAGGAGACGTAGGCGAGAGCGGGGCTAGCTAGGTTAGCGGAGCATTTTACGCGGACACTAAGTAACGCGTATAGAGCTTTATAGTTTAGGCGCTTGCTAGCGTAGCGCTAGCAGGCACGGGCTTAGGTAGACTAGACAGATTCATTAGCTGAAGCTAGGTACAACGACAAGGACTCTAGAACATACTAATTGTAGGATGCAATCTACGCCCTAGAGGGCGCAGTCGACGTAGTAGATAGCGGGGGCCATCTAGTTCCGGTTAGTATCGCCTAGAATCCCGGAGGAAAAGCCAGAAGGTAGGAGAAAGAGGGGGGGGCTTACGGTTTAAGGTAAGCATGTAAGAGAAAGGAAGCAAGAGCGATAGCGAAGGGCGCTTTTTATACAGTAAGGAACGTACTAGCACGGGCCTAGGAGCGCCCCTACAATGGCTCGGATAGCGATGAATAGAAGTGAAGTAAAGAGAGGTAGGAAAGTAAAGTAGACTTAAATAAGCGAACTAGAGTCTAGGAACCCGGCAAGACTAGTTAGAGGCTAGGCTGTAGGCACAGGAGAATAGGGAGCGT